>VZTI01005603.1:947605-1032248 GCA_013397865.1 Struthidea cinerea | reverse complement strand
CCAGGAAGGAAGGAAGGAAGGAAGGAAGGAAGGAAGGAAGGAAGGAAGGAAGGAAGGAAGAAAGAAAGAAAGAATGCCCCCACTGCCCCCAACTCCTTTTCAGTAGAAGCTTTGAGTGACGGGGATGTCCCGTGACATCCCACTCCTCCTTTGCCCTTGTGGGAGCTGGTGCTCATCGTGCTGACCCCAGCCCTGCAACCCTGCCTCCTTCCTCTGTAGCTCGAGACATCTTTGGTTTTGGTCACTCCCTTCTCCCCCTCCTCACCCCGGGGGTCCTGGACTTGCTCTTCATTTCATATCCTCCATCACCCTCCTCCATGCCGTCTCTTCCTACAAGGATTCAAGCTCCCGCTGAGCACTCCCTGCCCAGCTCCTCTGCCTCTCATGCCCCCAAAATTTCTGGCCAAAAGGAGACCTTTAGCAGATACCATCACCTTCAGTTTGCAGGAGTTCAACTTCTTGCCCCAGAATAAAACTATCAGTGAACTGTAGTGTTTGGATTTTCAGTGGACTTCTCTTTTGTGGACCCTGGATGGGGGCTGCAGGATCCAGCCCGAAAATTCTTGCTGGGTCCAAGAAGGATCCTTCACAATTTGGCTACTTTGTTCATTGCTTTTTGCTACTCTGCAAATAAATGCAACCGGAGATCTGACATTCCCAGGCCTGCATCTAAGCAAGCCTTTTCTACAGCAGCCAGAGAAACCAGCACAGGGTAACTTCTTGCCTGAGCCAAAGAGGTGATGGAGCGCAGGGAAGGGACAAAGTTAGGGAAGACTAGAAGGTGTCTCAGTTACTCAGTTTTAGCCTGTGTACTTCCAGAAGATTTTACACATTTGTTTCATATCTGTTTGACAGTTAACATGGTCTCACATTTTGTAGACCTCCCTGAAGAGTGAATATTGAGCAGAGATATAAATGCTACACAGGAAAAGGATTTCTTTGGATCTTCTGTCTGTCTTGTTTAATCAAGGAGTTCAGTGATGTAAAGCTAGTTGTGTATCACCAAGCTTGTCGGTCTTCAGGTTTTATTAAGTCTTTCCTCTTTTTTTGAAACAAACCAGTCCAAAAATCTTATATTTTCCCTATTACATTTAAAAGCATAGCACAGTTTCCTCGTGTTTTATGAATTTAGGAAAACCAGTAAGGGTTTGGGGTTTTTTTTTTCTTCTGGACATATGATCCCAATTATTGAAAAGCAAAGGATGATTTACTGCATAACATTGAACTTTCTTCTCTTTTTGAAGTGAATGTTCCTGTCATTGCACTAGTTAAATTTAATTTGCTGAAAAGACAATTGCAGAATTCCAGCTTACCTCCTGCAGAAGAACTCAGTCTTGTCTTCCTTTTTCCCCCCCATATATAAACATACAAAAATAAGATATGATATCAACTGGAAACCAAACAGTAAAATAATGAATCAAAATTTCCTGATGTACTTTCTATGAAGTACAAAATGCCTGGAACATAAATCAGTCTAAAGTGAGAAGCTGAAGTTCATGTTTTACAGCACTGTAAGGCATCATGGTAAGCTTAACAGTGTGTCACTTGTGTCAGGGAATAAGTGAGCACCACATACAAACAAGTCCCTGCCAGCCGAGGGGGAACTACTTTCACATATGGCAGAACTGCTCTGCCCCTCCTGCTGGTACCTCCCAGGGTTCTGGTTATCTGCAATCCAGCTGCAGGTCACCCCAAATTGCCAAGAAATTATGTGGAGCAGCTCCCTGCCTCCTGTGGAGGGATTCTTTTGCCTCTTGGACCTGCAAATCTTCTCAAGTCTGCATGTGCTTCAGCAGCTACACAACACAGCCAAACATCAAGTGTTTCACACTCCACCTCAGGACTTGGTTACTGCTCAAAACTCCACTCATGTGTTATACAGTGAGAAATCTGTCACTGGTGAGCAGGGACTCTGCTCTTGTCACTTGCCTGTAAATGCATCCAGGTATCTACAGTCCCTCCTGGACTGCTTTACTTTCTGGCAGTGTGGAAAGAGCTATTTCTCACCTCCAGTTCTACACGCTTTGACATACAAAAGCCAACCAGAGCACTGACACTTAGAAGCTCGAGTGAGAGCATTTCGCATGTTTTTCACCAGCTAAAATTGTGAAAGGAGATTCCTGCCCTTGCGTGGATGGTGTTTTAAGATGGGGCGAATGCTCCCTCTGGAGGTGCTCATCTCTGCAGCCTGCACAGAGACAGCCCGGGGCATGCACACTCTGCTGCAGGCAGAAGCAAATAGAAATTCCCAGGAATTCTCTAAGCCGGGAGGATGATCAGGAAAGGAGGGGAAAGGCTGGGGTTTCTAAACCTGCTGGCCACTTTTGGTCACAAAAAAGTACAATGACTGAGGCCTCAACGGTATACAATCCCTGCTTGTACTTCTTTGGCATGGGAGGACTCACAGGAGACATTGGAGGTGGTCACAACAGAGGGGGTTGCTGAGATTAGAGACCCAAAGCTGCATGAAGTGGGGTTTCACCTGCTTTCAAAGATGCTGACAACCGTGTGAGCTTCAGCCCAGTCACACACAGGTGGATCATTCCATCTGCCCAGCAGCATCCATGCTGGATACAGCACATTGCAGCACATCCCTCCTCATTTTGACATGAGTTTACTCATCTTGCTACAGGCACACAGAAAAACTCAGTCCCAGGTGTAGGGAAAATCAGCCCTGTTGATTTTTGCACCACTGGAAGGGAAAAGCTTGGCAGAAAAATGAAGCCAAATTTGGCACAAAGTTAATACGGGACAGAAAGACCATAAGCTCATTGGGCATGTCTGTGTCTGTATTTGTGTGGCCAGACACTTCATAACCAAGAAAGTATATGTCATGCTGAACAGATTTGAAAGAGAACCCAGCATCTAAAGATGGAGAGAAATAAATAAGATGAAAGTGTGTTTCTACCCACTACAGGTCTGTTGTGGTTTACAAAATTAGCCTAAAGCACTTTCCAAAATAATTTTCAACACTCCTGAACAGTTGCAAATCATTTGTTTTGTTTGGTTTGGGATTGTTTGGAATTTTTAATTTAGAGGGGGGAAAAAAAGCATCTTTTCTTCTGGATTTTCTGAAATATGAAAACAAGAGCTACAATATATCTGTCTGCTTAGTAGTGCAGGGTACTGTGGACTACAGGCCTCCCTCTTCCTAAAAGATGCCTCTTCTTTCACTGGGGGGTGATGGAGAGCAGCTAGCCCTGCTGGTCATCCTGACACTGTTCAGGTCATTCAGAGATGTTGTGGCAGCATCTAGTGCAATAGGAAGTAAAATCATGGCTATTTACAATGTAAATTCTCTACTGGTAGAGAAGAAAGATAAAACCTGTATAAAACTGGCTTTGGTTGCTGTAAGTCACTGTGGTGGTTGTGATTACACAGGAAAAACAGTAAATTATTTTTGGTTACTCTTATCACAAGTTTGTCTGCTTTCTGATTATTTGGACTGGCCTTTCCCTAACCTGTGCTCATTTTAGCTGTGTGTGTAGCCATCAGCCATCAGTCTGTCACCCACAGTGCCTCAGTAGTGCTCAGTCTGACAGAGACAGAAGCACAGAGCTCATAATTATACCTGGACACCATTACATCTGTGAAAGGATTCATCGTAAGTATCCTGGTGACCACATTGGTCCTCTTCAACCATTATCAGCAAGTGTATCTGATCATGTATGTTACATATGTATGTATAATTGGTTATTATTATAATTAGTGTTATCATATTTATGTGATATATTCTATATTTGCTCCTTTGGGGGAATTGAAAATATCTGTGTTAAAGATGCATCAAAGCAGGCAGCTGTGCCAGCAACAAACAGCAACCTCGAAATCTCTGCAAATGGATCCAAGGAAATCAGAGCACCTCCAGCACACAACTCATCCCCTCACACAGCTGCTCAGCCACCACCCCACGCAAAGCAGCCTCAGACAGCCACTGACCAAGGGAGCAACCTGAGGAATCTCTGGGTCAGAGGTTCCTTTGAAGCTGAAAACTCTGGGCCATTTTCTCATGTCCGGTCAATTCATGTTTGTCCCAAAAGTGGAAGGGAAATGCATTGGTCTCTTTTGGGACAGGGGATTTGGACAGGGGGACACTAAGGCTGGTTTTAGCCTGGGCTTTATTATTGACATGGAGATGTCTGGGTGCTCAGTGCTGGCTTCCAGGCAGACCAGCCTAATCCAGGCTGTCCCCATGCTTGCTCTGCATCAGCCGCCACTCCCGTGCTTGGGGTTCACAGCAGCTGCTCTTAGTATTTTGCTATTCCCAGCATAAGGATATTTGTCAGGAGATAAGGTGGTCTTTTTATAGTCAGACCTGGAGTTTCCATGGTGAAATTAGCCAACAGGAGTTTCCTTTGCAAAGCAGAGCATATCCTTTACTGGCAAAAACATGTTACTCCCTTGGTTGTGAGGAAGTGTCATTGTCCAAAATCTATTCTAGTGTTTAAGGGCTCTGTATCCTCAAAGAAATATTTTTAACCTGAAAGGAATATTTATACTGTCCAGTGAGAGCAGTTCACTGGGTTATTCTTAGTTCTGCTTCTGTGTCTGCTTTATATGTGCATCATTTTTTCCCTATTGATCTTTTTTTACAAATGTTTAACAGAAAATGAAAGCAAAGGTAATAGATTAAAGTAACTCCGGGAATTAATCCACTGACAGGGCCAAAGTAACTCTAGGGATTAATTTGATTTACCACAGTCGGTGTGTATCCTAACCAACAGGAGTGATTTTGATACAATAATTTTCTAAAACTTTTTGAAGCCTTTGAAGATGCCCAGAACCAGCACGTGGGCTGGGTCAGCTCTTAGTGCCAGGCATTAGCAGAAAACCACCTCTCGTCCTTCTGATATTCAATGTGCTGAGCTAGAAAATGAAAAATCATTTTATTTTAAACTAGGCACCTTGAAGCAGGAATTAATAAAGAGCTAATTATGAAACCATATGCAAAAGTTCTGGTGTTGGCACAGAGTTCCATTCATGGGCTAACCCTGACCTCACCCATGGTGGATGAGAACCAGCTCCATTAAAACCCACAGGATTACAACACTATAGGCCTGGTGTGTGACCACAGTCACAACCAAAAGGCAGCAGGGGATTATATATGTAATAAGTTAAAGAAATTTGGGGTTTTTTTTTCCCTTAGGCCTGGTTATCTTAATAAATTGGCATTTTGCTGATGCTGAGTGTCTAAGGCCGTGCTTTTTTCCCTGCCTGCTGAAGTCAGCATGACCAAAATGCCCATATTTCTGTGTTTTGCAGAATGAGGGCCTTACAGTGCTTATCTGCTCCAGCATCCTTGTCTTTCTTTCCTGGATGCTCCCCCGAGGGAGCGAAGTGACTGTGATGGATGTGTTCTATATTGCTAACAGTCAGTTAGAGCTACCTGCTACCCCCTGATGGAACAGCTCTGATTCTGCTGCAGAATAATGAGAATTAATGACTCATTCACTAATTACACTTTTGTTGTATAGTTTTGTGCTTATTTGCTGCAGGAGCTGAGCACCCTTGACTTTCTGATGGCAAGCCATGAAGCACCCTTGAAAATCAGGGTACTGGATGATGTATAAGCACAGGCTTGAAAACATGCTGGAGCTGTGACATGTGGATCTCATCTGCATTACTGAGGTCACCAGGACAGATCTGCCTTCTGGAAAGGGAGGGTTGCTTCAGGCAGTTCAGAAATGCCCCTCTAAATACATCCATGGTTGTGAAAAATGTCAGTACAAAGCAGTTCTTTGAAGGATAAATATGAAGAGAAAATGTAGATAAAATCATCCTGATTGGAAAATTCCAAACATTCTGTGAAAAACATATGGATAATAAATCTTATATCTTGTTCTTCTAAAATAAGCAATTCACCAAAACAAAAAGGCATGTGCTACAAAATATGATCTTGAATTTTCATATCTACATTAATCAAAAAATTTGGGCTAAAAAGCATCAAACACCAGCTTCCCATAAACGCAACAGATATATATCTGTAGAGGCATGGACATGCTTCCAGAAAGAGAGGTGCTGCAAAACTCCCCTGGCAAGCTTTGGAAATAGGCTCAAACTTTATCTAATAATGCAAACTCATGCACCAAAGCCAAATCAGGTTGTTGGATTTTAAATTTGGTTTGAACTCTGAGGCTTGATGTCCTGATTCCCACGTGCAGTATTAATGATGGTATCGAGCAGTGGGATGTGACTTTATGTCAGTGTATGACTCTATGCAGGATGTGACTTCAGGGTCACCTTGCTTCCAGGAGACAAAACTACCATTGATGGCAGGTCATTCCAAATAAATGCCATATAGAAACCTTAACAATGTTGTGTATTTTGCTTATTTTCTGTCGGTCTTACACATATTTGAGTGTCTGTGGCATGTAAGGGCATGAAGAGGAGAGGCATTGGGTCAGAGCGTGCCAGCAGCAGCGCTCCCAGCCCTCCTCTGCCCCTCACTCTCTGTGGCCTGCAGTAACTCATTCAACCTCTCTGTTTCAGCTTCGTCAGGATAATTATGCTTAGCCCACAGGGGTGTTGAAACAGATTAATTAGCTAAGGTTTGTAGAGACATTTGAAGATGTCAAGCACTGTAAATGATGCTTGTTATGGAGGTATATTATTGCGCACTGTATGCACAGCAGGATTAGGGACTATTTGATATTGTGCAATTGGATAGGAAAAAGAAACCAGGAACATCCTCAGGGAGCCTAAGCAGTGTGTATTTCTAAGCACAGTTCTTTCCCCATCTCATTGTTATATTACATTTAAATACCTTTCTCAGGGCCCTAATGATTTGCTGTGAAGTTATCAGATATCCATATGCAAACTTCTAAGAAAATGTATAATTAGGAATTTAATATTTCCATTAGCTTTATGGCTTCATAACTACTGTGGCCACAGCTGCTAAAACAATAGTAACTTTCAGCCAAAATCTGTTAGTTGTAACTTTCAGCTGTATTAGTTTCTTAATCCAGCTCTCTGTGTGGCCACACAGGTGCTAATCTCTGGGTGAAATAGAGATATACCCCAGAGGGGCTCAGGACTCAGTGCAGGGTTTTGAATTTCAATATACTTATCCTCACAGCAGCTTTGGGATAAAAAAAAACAAACTGTGCAGTTATCATTAACCAAATGGGTTTGCTCACAAAGTACCACCACTGTGGATAAAACTTGCAGAAAATGGGTTTGGTGGCTTCAGTCTGTTTGAAAGTCACCTGGCTCCTTCAGTAGTGATGGCAACATGCAATTTCCTTTCTCTCTGATCAGCATAATTTTGAAATCCATTTAACTCTCCCTCTCTTCCTTCTGGCTATTAATCAAACTGAGCCTAAGCACTACAGTCTGTCTCTGAATGCAGAAATTCTCTTCCCCCTCAATAATTTCACCTTTCACTATTTTTCTAACACCATTTAGAGACAAAGCAGAACAGACCAAAAAGTGTTTCCAACCCAAAATGTGCATTGTTTTCCATGGAATCCCTCAGTCTTCTTTCTCACAGTGTATGAAAGAGGTTAACTCATTGGTGATCATTGTGAAATATTGTTTTCAGTATTTGTGAATTATTACTTATGTTTATGAATCATAGTATAGTATTATAAATATTTGTTAGCAATTTATTTATGACTGTTATAAAGAGAGTAAATGCAAATTGTCTCAAGTTATTATAAATTTTGTATCTGATATCATTCTAGCAGAGACAAAACTTGAAGATTTTCTATCCCCCACATTGTGATATCTTTGACCTTGGTTATAGAGTGCCCAATCTGATGTCAGCCCACTCTTACTGAGATCATCCCAAGACCCTCCACATTTCTCCTCTCCCACTGCAGACCAATGGCAATAGGGCCCGTGTCCTTCAGAGAGCTGTGGGGCATCTCTGCCTTCACTCACACCTTGCTGAGAACCATTCGTTCAGTGGGATTGTTACATGCACCACTTGGATAAATTGCATTTTTTAATTAGTTGTGATTCCTCCCCTCTGATTCCTCTCCTTGGCTTGTGGAAGAACTCAGTTTGTGTTCTTCTGCTGCATCAAGAATACTTTTAGAACTTAAAAATGAAGCTAGAGATGACCAATATAGCAGTACAGTGGCTGATTTTCCCTCTGGGCAGTTTCCCCTCGCCAGAAGAATGGCTCCAAATGGGGAAGATTTCACAGATAACACAGTTTCCCTGTGCCACCTTCTCATCCCTGGTATGTCTGACTGGAACACATTTCAACAAAACAGTAGGTTCAAGGCTGGATTTGGCTGGGCATCCCTGCCCACACTGAGGATCTGCTAACCCATACAAACTGAAAAGCAGAAACCATGACCTCATGAGAAATGAGGCTGTGAAAGATCACACAATAATAAAGATGCCCACAATCCCCAGCCTATAGCTCATGTTCTGTGAGAAGGAGCAAGTGCACAAGAGGACATTCATCCTCAAGACACAATTAAATTACAAACTAGTTCAGTGCATCTGCAGTTTAACTCCCTGGGAATCAGAGAAAAAGATACGTGAGTGTTGCTGAATGTCATTTTTACTTATCCCAACTACTCCCCTCTTCCTTCTTTGCGGCTCTCAGGGTTGTTTTGTTAAGATGAATCCTTTCTGTTTGTCCCCAGATGAGTCAGGGTGCACAAATAAGTTAAGTGACTATGATAAAGCACAGATACAATAGACTGTGTTGCAGCATGCTGCCTCTCTCCCTTCCAGGGCTGGATTCTTCTCTAGAAGAGTTTCAGGAGATACACTGAAGGTGTATTTTGTTCTGACAGTGTCTGCTGTATGAGGAAACCTTAGGAGTACCCCCCTACACTTTTTCCCTATGGCAGGACCTACACCATGGTGATTGTCTTCAATGGAGATGGAAAGTTCTTGTCACATGTTTCACTGAAGTGAAAAAAATGGGTTCTTCCTGCTTCTCCCCCACCTTCCTCAAGTCAGTGACACTTAAAAGGGGAAAACAAAATAACCAAGCACAAGCCAAGGGAAAGAAGAAGAGGTTTTAGATGGAAAAGAAGAAGAAGTTTTAGTTGGAAAAGCGTTTGAAGTGCTCCTGTGTTCTCTCTTCTCCTTGCTCTTGCCCTGTTAGCTGAAAGCCTGACAGCTTTTTTCTGATCTCCGTCTCTGAGCTGGATGTGCGCTGAGCTACCTGATAGAGTCAGTGGTGTGGCCAGTGCCTCTCAGTCACTGTGTTTCTTGAAGCTGCAGAAAAGCAGCAATAGCATTTCCAATCTCTGCAGGAAGCTGAGTGCTCAAAAGTCACGGCTGGTAGAGGACTATGAGTAGCAAAGTGTGGAGGATAGTTTCAGCAGGAAGACAAACTATTTGAATGTGTGTAGGCCTAAATTAAGGTTTTAAGATAAGCTGATGAGATTGTTATGGTGATGAATTATTTAAAATTCGCATATAAACATTCCTGCATATAAATGATAACACTTCATGCATTCAAATATGTGACTTCTAGATTTAGATACTGTGTACTATGCAGGTTTCTTTAAAATTTTCACTGAAAACAAAAATCAGGCTTCTAGTGTGCTACTCTTTCTTCAATACCCTCTGTTATTTGGATGAACATCCACCTACACTGCTAAGTTATCTAGAGAAATGTAACTAATCACCAGTTTTTCTGAGCAGGGAAGATCACAAAGTCACACCACCTTAGAAATTACAAGATGTGCTGCAACGAGTTGAAACCTGTGGGAAAGCAATTAATAACCAGCAGATTTGATGAAGACTGATGAGGTGATGAGTGGCCACAGATGGGTTATCTTGGAGAAAGGTCAACCCACAGGTCAAGGGAGGTGATTCTCCTCCTCTACTCTACTCTTGTAAGACCCCACCTGGCATACTTCATCCAGCTGTGGGGCCCCCAACATAAGAGGGACATTGATCTGTTGAAGTGAGTCCAGAGAAGGCCAGAAGGATGCTCTGAGGGCCAGAGAATCTCTCGTATGAAGACAGGCTAAAGAGTTGGGGTTGTCCAGCCTGGGGAAGAGAAGGCTCTGGAGTGATCTTCCAGTACCTAAAGGAGGGCTCCAGAAAACTGTAGAGGGACTGTTTACAAGGGCATGTAGTGATACGACGAGGGGGAATGGCTTTAAACTGAAAGAGGGTAGATTTAGGTTAGATGTTAGGAAGAAATTCTTTACTGTGAGGATGGTGAGGCATTGCAACTGGTTCCCCAAAGAAGCTGTGGGTGCCTCATCCCTGGAAATGTTCAATGCCAGGCTGGATGGGACTCTGAGCAACTGGGTCTTGTGGCATGTGTCCCTGCCCATGGCAAGGGGATTGGAGCTGGATGATCTTTAAGGTCCCTTCAAACCCAAACCATTCTGCAATTCTAAGAACTCCTCTTCCTCAATGATGGCGGAAACAGAGCATACACCAGGCAACAGACATCCATCTCAGAGAGGCCAGTGGCATTAAACCTTCCTCAGGCCATGGCAGCTGTCCCCTTGTTAGATTATTGGGGAGGTTTGGACTGGACAGAAGGAAATCTCTTTTTCCAGGAGGGTAGCACAGAACTGGGACAGGCATCTATCAGGAGGAGTCTCTGACCATGGAGGTTTCTAGATCATCTAGGGAAGGTGATGGGTAACTCGCTTTACTGCTTTGGGCAGCATCATGGAGTAGACACACACACACACACACACACACACACACGCTGCAACTAACCCACCTTTCCGTGAGACACTAATTCTGCAGAATCACAGAGTTTAGGGAACATCTTTAGGAAATCCCACATCAGCCCAAACAAGGTTTTCTTGAAGCAACTGCAGAAACTAAAGTTTGAGGCTCATAACCCCAAATCACCTGGTCAAATCACAGAAGCAGAGAACCTTAGATGGCTTTTCAGCCAGCATATCTGACTCCAGAGAAGAAAAGACAAGCAGGTGCCACAAAGTGGCAGAGGGGTCTTGCTCTAGAGACATCTCACAACCCTTCCTCGAGGAAGAAGAAGTGGTAGTCAACATGAGAGGCCATCTCTCCAGTGTCCCTTGGTTGTACATCCCCATTCAACCTTCGGTCACCCCTGCAGCATCAGAATTTCCTAACCAAAATAATTGTTTTGTAATTTTCAAAGCAGATGGCGTTTCCCTTGGAACAGGACTTGATTTCTTTACATCAAGGATCAGACGGTCAAAGTTGTGCTTGGACAACCCCTACAGAACACAAGAGCCATACTCATGGCTCATCCATGTGCAAACGTTGGAGCATTTCTTTACTGAACAGACAAATGAAAGCAATGCTGAAAGGCTCCTTGAGCAGTCAAATACAAACTCTGAAAGGGTGTGAAATCAGTACCTATGTGTGGGAAGAGAAGCCATCATCTTAATTCACCTCTTAATCTTCTATAATATTTTGTTCCCTTTCTGTTTTCGCCCCCTCTTCCATTTCAGCAACATTAAACATCATTTACACTCTGAATACTATTTGTCTGTCCTCACCTCATACAAAGTGAACTTCCCGCTGAACTCTTCATACTAAGAAAACACTCTTGAGTCTAATGCTGAAAGTTGCTGAACATTTTTCCAATGCTGCAAAGCCTCAGCTTTCATTTACTTCAAGATAAGTGGCTGACACACTGCTCATCGTAGGATGTTCTCCTGCTGGGTCTATGCAAAGAAGAGCTCAGGTAATTATTAAAATCTTAATTTTTGCTGTCAGTAATAATTTCACTTCTGCCTGTCAAAGAGGGTTGGACCCCACGCTGGAGCAGGGGAAGACTGAGGAGTCCTCCCCCTGAGGAATAAGGAGCAGCAGAGACAAGGTGTGATGAACTAACTGTAGCCCCCATTCCCCATCCCCCTGCAGCACTGGGGGGAGGAGGGGAGGGAATTAGGGAGTAAAGTTGAGCCCAGAAAGAAGGGAGGGGTGGAGGGAAAGGTTTTTTAGGATTTGGTTTTACTTCTTGTTACTCTACTCTGATTTGATTAATAATAAGTTAAACCAATTTCCCCAAGTGGAGTCTCTTTTGCCCATGGCAGTTGTTAGTGGGTGTTTTCTCCCTGCCCTTACCTCAAATCGTGAGCCTTTTGTTCTCTTTTTGGCCCCCTGTCCAGCTGAGGAGGGCAGTGATAAAGCAGCTTTGGTGGGGACCTGGCATCCATCTGGCATCAACCCGCCACATGCAGTCTACACTTGGTCCTCAAAGCCTTTGTCTGTCCTTCCTGTGCGCCCTTTCTCTTTGTGCTCTTCTCCTTTCAAAATCTGTATAGCTGGCCATTGAAGAACAAGAAGAGGTCTATGGATTTTATATTCCGGAGCAAGCAGTCCAACAGCCATTGCCTCTTGAGGATCCAGACCCTTCTAGAGCGATGTCCAAGGCAGTGTGGGGATGCACAGCTGGGATTCAATATTGGGAACCCTCAGGAACACCAGTTACTGGGTGCTTGTGCCGACGGGCTACAGAGGTGCTGATAGGAAACAAAGAGGTCCCCTTGCCTTCTGGAACAGAATGGCAGCAATTTGATAGCTGCCCCAAGTGCGGAGATCAAGAGAGGCATTTTTAAATAGTCTCATCTGTTTTAAAAAATTTAGATATGTCCTGGCCTTTCTCAACTAATTTATTTCATTTTGATCAGTCCTTCATCTTTGTTTTAAAGATAATGCCCTAAATTTCTCAAGCACATAGCCTTGGCAGTTACTTATTGCTACAAAGCCCCTCTTTCTGTAAGAATATATTTTTATTACTTTAAAATCTGAATTACATTTCAACCTCACAGGTAGTTGTCTCTGCTGGTGTAGCTACATAGGTCTGTGTCTTTTTTTCAACTGAGATAATTTCACTAATACCTGTGGTCCCACATTACAGCACAGCTCAGAGGTGGTTGCATCAGCGGGGAAATACCTGTGCTGAGGGGGTAGTGAGCCAGGCAAGCAGTGACAACTCTGCACACCGTCTTGGCCAGTACCAAAATGTTTATGCAACCACACAGTTATTTCAGTAAGAGGATAGACTGATGGATATATTCTATATATACTTATGACTGACTTGCCCTGAAGCAAATATTAATATATATGTTTGTACTACTTAGAGCTACATGACTGTGTTGTTTGATAAAATAGAAGACATTGTGGTTTTTACTTCTATTAAAATACTAAATTCAAGCAGCAGAAGCACCATTTATGGGGGGACTGTTTCTTCCTAACATCCCCCTGTCTGAGTCGGCCTCCATGAACCGGTAAAGAATCCCATAAAACTCTGCATAAAGCAGTTTTCAGTTTCACAGAAATGTATCAGTCTAGAATTTTACAGTGCATAACCTAATCTCTTATTATTATTTACATTTTTATAGCACGTGTGTACAGATAATATGCACTGAGGTATTCAGGGCAAATAATGTGCTTTAAACTTGTAGTAAAAAACCTGCCACAAAATAGTCTGCAGATACTACCTAGGCATTCAGAGCTTAATTATATTCTTAGTCAATTCTGATTTACATTTAAATTACAAATTATGTTTTGCTAACATTAATTTACAATGCTACTTAAAAAATACATATTCTATGGTACATGAATAATAATTCAAAGCAGTCAGATCTTGTTGGATTGCTATGATCTCTTGATAGCAGGGGGTGAATAATAATATTTCTAGACAGTTTTCTCCATTTGAATATAGCATTTCTCAATGTATATGCCTTGCACATTTGAATTCAGCCAACCATCCATGGTGCAAACAGTTGCCATAGGATTTGTAGAATGAGCTGCCTGCACATGCATTTTTTAGAAGACTTCGGCGTAGCTACATGGAAAAATGCTCTAAACCAGTATACGCTTGTTACTGGGCCAGAACAAGGAGCTTTCTATCAATCACTTCGCTCTGTGACCCTGTTAAATGTCAAGAACAGAGTAGGATGCATGGACATCAGTGTGTGGCTGGGAGGTTTTTGAGGAAGCCTCTGAAGTGAGTGGGAGAGTTCATCTGGGCCCCACAGCAGGAGGATCTCTCCTCTTTTTCCCAGGGGGAAGCTTTTGCTGCTGTGGAGCTGTCTCGAGTGTTTGCACTCTTCCACAAGTAGCTCATGGTCTCCTGTTGACTACAGGCATGTGTTTATGGTGCTCATGGAGCACATTTTGCTCTGATGGATAATAATTTCCATAAATCTCAGAGAAAATGAGTTTTTAAATAGCCTTTAATTAATCCCATTCCAGTGCAATGACAAGTATCTTCCGTTGGGTAAAACCCTGAAACTAGGTGTTTGCTTCTTATTGCGAATTCCTTTGGTGTAAGTATTTGCTACTATTGCTGTGCTACCCCCAGAAAAGGCCTACTCTTGGTTTATATTGCATGTAGCCGGGGCTGATCTCATTATTTCACCTGCAGACCATGTCCTGTAGCTCACGACAATAAGCATGGCTTAAGTCAGTTAGAATGAGAGTTAGGCAGGGTTGTACAGCATTAAATTCTGTTTTAAATGGAAGTTTAAAAAAACTTCAGTCTTGAGATTCAGAAACATCGAAGACACATTCACAGTTAAAAAATCCATGCTCTTCTGTAAGGGAGAATGGAAAGGGGTTGTGAACACAAAACACAAAATAAAGCAGAAACATAGTCACTCTCACTCACAACCAGTGGTGACTAATGACTAATAGCCATGACTGTTCATAAAGCTGAATTTACCTTTAATTTCCTCTTGAAAACTTTTTAGGAGCATGAGTAACATTATTTGACATTTATTTTCCAAGAAAGCTTCTTGTTGGGTTTGGGAAAGAAGTTGCCCTGTAAATGCTGTAACAAATTTACCTGGATTGTATCGCACTCAGATGATTACGTTTCAGCTCCCTGAGAGAATTTGCTGTAGAAAGGACTCATTTGCAATGGCTACTTAAAAAACTTTGAGGAAAATGGTCAAAACAGAGGGCCTAGCTACTTTAAAAATCCTTTTCCATCCCCATGTAACTGAAGGAGAAAAACAAGAGTTAGCAGCTTTACAGAGATACACTATCTTCAACAACACATCTGGGAGGAATTTTGCTGAGAAAATGGCTCCAAAATGAGGTGAATGTGGCTGAAATAATGGGAAAGGAGACAGATTTAGGATTTATCTTCATTCTCAAAGATTTTATTTCTTGTTATTCTTCAGGACAAGGACCTGCCAGGGAGCACACTCTGGCACATTGAAGTCCATGTATTTTGCAGGGCAGCTCTGGGAGGGGATAAACACACCATTTCAGTCTCACTATTGCACAGTTGGTAAATCCTTTCCAATAAGAATGGTGTTGAGCAGCAAAAGGGTATGATTCTGGGGGCAAAAAAAGGAGCTTAACTTTGCATATACCAGGAACGGGTCCAAAAATTTACAAAGAAGTTTAAATTGGTTAAATCCAGAATCTATATAAATCTTCATTTTTCTATTAAACAACCGCTTTTCCAGTAAAAAAATTATCAATTTTCTCTGCAAAATACATTATATTGGTCAATATATGGAAGGATATGAATTATATTCTCATGAGCACAATAAACTTTGTAGATGTAGTTCTCAAAATATAATTACTTTTTAAAGCCATTTTCAGCTTCTTAAAGCCCTGCTACTAGTGGGCTAGTGTAGAAATATGATCAGCATCCCATATTCCAGAGTGGATGGAGATGTTCCTTTCACTCCATTATGGTAGATTATAATCCTTTAGCTTTGATCTTTCTGTTCAGGCCTGTGGGTTGGGAGGAGGACCTGAGGTTACTCATCTATCCCCAACGCAGTGGTGCTGATGGTGGTGGAGTGCAGCACGATACTAGTGTGAAGTTGGGGATGCTCTGGATTAGTGTTGGCACTGTCACTGCTGATGGATGCCAGTACTTCATTACCTGGGAATGGGCAGCAAACAGCTCCCACACTCCCTTCCTGCATCCCTGAGGAGCATGGGGGCAGCTCGGGATCTGGTCTTGCTGCTCCACCTGGGTGCCTTCAGGTTGTCCCACACTGGCAGGGAGCACCCCCAGCTCCATCCCTCACCCCAGCCCGATGGGAGTCCCAGCACCCATGGCCAGCCAGGCCAATGCAGAGGTGCCCTCCTTCCTCACTCCTGTCCATGTCTGTGCCTCTGCAAACTTCAAGAGCTGACACCTCATGTGAGTGCCATGAGGATTAACCACTTGCACCTCCCTAACACCTGAAGCTGTCACAAGGGCCATACAGACATTGGATCCATAAACATGAGTCTCCATACACAGCAGTTCAGGTGTGTCTCACGGGTCTGGACCTGGCAAAGTCCCTTCTTTAGCCTCAACCTAGCCAGGAACAAGGACAAGGCAGGGTCTCTTCAGGTTTTGACAGGTTGGGGGAAAATTAGAGCATCCTCTTGAAGAGAGATGATTCCACCATGTCCCCAAACATCAACTGTATTTGTGTTGTCCACCAAGCAAGACTCCTCCACTTTATGAGCTATGTCACTGTATTCACCTTTAATGCTTTCCACCATGTGAAGTTACCCTCTTTGGCTAGAGGGGAAAACTCTAGGTTGAATAATCAATTGTGTGTTTTCCTGGCCTGGGGCTGTATGGAAGAGGAGACAGACCATCCCACCAACTACCTCCCTGCTGGTATCGTCCTGTGGGCCTCTCCTGGTGGTGTGGGAGACCAAGAAGCAGTTCCTGGAGTCTTGCTCAGCTCATGTGCTAAGATCCGCTGCAGTGGTGACTTCAGTGAGGGACACACATTCATCCTGAAATGTCATTTTTATTCCTCCCACCAGTTGTGCTTTTATTTACTGTTTAATTTGTAGACTTCTTCACTTCTCTCTCCACTGTCACCTGGATGTTGTGCCTCCAGACGTGTGCTGTTTCCAAACTGTGTGCTCATGGCTGTGGTATTTAAGTACAAAAGAGAATTTGTAATGACCAAAATGCAGCACATTTGATGCCGCCTCATTTGTTCACCTCCTGACTAGCCCATGGCATGGCTGCTATCCCGCAGTCCCTTTCATCTCAGTCCTATTCCCTTGGAGGTGCTTTTTTCTGAGCACGCACCTGTCTCCAAAGCAACTAACCACTTTTGCAGGGAGCGAGGCTGCCGTTCGCTGCCGCCTACACACGATGCCTCCCATCATGGCTGTTCTCCATCGCCATAGAAACCATCCTCCCTCTGTGGTGCCATCCTGGCTGACCTGCTATTTGCTTTATCAATCTGTACCATCTATTCCCAGTGTGGATGCCTGGTTCTAATTAGAGAAACACCTTGTAGGTTATATCTCATGCCAGAACTAAGTTACTTGTCTTTTATCGGTGTGAAAGTGTGGAGGGGTTGGTTAGGTTTGGTTTTGGTTTTGTCAATTCTAGCAACAAGAAAAGTAAGTTTTTATCTTGCCATCACTTGCCTGAAAAATATTTGTTTCACATTAGGTTTTAACAGCTTAATCCCCCAGGCAGAGACAAGGAGCAGAGGTGACAGCTGGAGGTTGTATTGCTTTTTCTTTCTACCTCTCTAATTTCCTTCAAAGCAAGTTAGTTCCTGGAACAGATTATTACATTTAAAAACCACTCAAGGTTTCCAGAAGTCAGAATGACCCCATTAACCACTCCAGAGTGCACTTCCCTCCAGCATTGCAAGCAGCACAGGTTTGGTTTGCCTGCTGGAGACCTGGAGGAGGTCTGGCATGTGCCAGGACCCTTCCGTTACCTCTAAACCCTGAGAGAACATCACATTTGGTCCAGACCCTCCCTACATGGAAGGCAAGAGAGGATGTGAGCAGGTGAGAGTTTCTAGGAGACTCACCTGGTTCCAATTTTTGGATAGTGAAAATGGAACTCCCTCTTTACCCTTGAGGGGCACCTACTTGGTATATAGTAACTTATGTGCAAAATATGGTGGCTGGAATTGCATGTCAGACATTGAAGTTGAATTTATGAAAGTTTGTCCCAGCTCCATCTTCTCTTTCTTTCTGCTATGTTATTTGACAGACAGATGGGAAAATATAAGGAAACAAGGAGGCAGTATTGCTTACAGAGCCTTTTTAGTATGCACTGCTTTCTCCCTAGGAAAGTATCTTTGCACCCTGATCACATCACCTCTCAGGTTCTTTTTATCATAAACTAAACAGACTGCAGTGTTCATGAGTAAGGACTTTTTTCCAAGCTTTCAAATAATTTTACTGGCTCTTCACCTCTTCTGAATATTCAGGATCAATTTCAGTCTTTCAGCCTGAGGGTCCCTGGGTTTAAATTTTCTTTCACATTCTGTCCCAGTCTGCTAATTCTCAGTCCAAAGGTTCCCACTTTTTCCATGTCATCTCTGCGAGGAAGAGCTTCTTACGACAGTGGGTGAAAATACAGGGCACCGCTTTCCTTTGGCATGACCATGCTGATGTTCACTCTTCCCCTGGTGTGAATCAATCCCCCAGGAGCTCTATTTGCTGAGTGCTCTCCAGCGTGATTTGTGTTCACTTACTGCATCTCAACAGCCTCTGCTCCTTGAGGGAGGGATGCAAATCCTTGGCAGAAGGTTTCAGAAATCCTGTTCTGCCACTGCTGTGTTGAACAGTGTCCCACCCCATACGGAACAAAACTTTCTCATTTAAATACTGACACACATGAGTTTATTATCCATTTTCTGCAGGCATTTTTCTATCACACGGAAATGGTCACAGGAATGATGAACAAAATGGCAGGGATTCCAGCCAAACCCATGTCTGCCTTTAATTCCAACGGGTAGCCAGAGAAATGCTTGGCAGTATTCAACCAGCTCTATTTTTAATATTGTGTTTACATGTGTAATGACCATGTGCACATAATAGCTGTCCCCCTCCCTGCTCCACCCAGCACTTTCCAGTATTGCTCACTATGGCTTTGAGCAGATATGCCTTATGGCCATTCCCGAACTGGCAATGGCATAATCCAGGGAAAGCACCTCAGCCATTACACATGCAAATGCACTAACTATCAAGAACATTATTTTAATAGATTTTTCACAGACAGCTTCTCCTGTTTGTTCCACTCACCATCCTAGAGACCCATTCAGACTGGGATGCAGGGAAGGGGAGACACCAAGAGGGAGGCGGGGACACACAGCAGTTGTGTGTTTTACTGCTGCCAGTGCTCCTCAAGACCATCACAACTTGGAGCTTTCCAGAAAAGAAAAACAAGGCAGTCACCTGACCACTTACGGCAGGTGACTCTTCTGTGAGATAAAGCACCTGAAATCACAGCTGGACTGGCCCAAACCCGAGTACAAGGGCCCCGAGTGCTTTAGCGCACCCTTGGTCAAAGCCTGCCTTGATTTCCAGCTGCTCAGAGCAGCAGTCAGCTGTCAGCAGCAGTGGCCAGCTTGTACAGCCAGCTTCTCCTCCCAGCTATTTCCAGCTCTGCAGCATCTTTTCAGACCTGCTCCTGCAGCGATCTTGTTGATGCAGCTTTCAGCATGAACACAATATGAGCTCCCTTAACAGCAGCAGAAAATTATATGTGAGCGCTGGTCAAAGCTGTGAGGACGTGCAGTACAGAGCTTCCATGCAAAAGCACTGGAGCATGATGAAAAGGAGGATTTAGCATCATTGAGGACATCTGTAGCAACAACAATTTCCCACCCTTTACCTTCAAACTTTGCTGGGAACATTATTCATTAAGCTGTGGTCAGTGCAGGAAATCAGTTTTGGACATCTTAACAGAAGCAATCATTTACTGTGCTTGCTTCTTTATGAGTTTTCCTTGGATTCAAGCAAATAGAGTGGCCACTTGGCAGCAAGTGTAAAGTGCATGGTCCCATCCCCCTGGAAAAAATCAGGATCCACCTTTATTTTGGTTGCTGCTATCGGAGCCAGAGAAGCTGAGGGTGCAACAGTGCCATTGAGTTGGGCTGGAGGGGTGAGAAGGGCAGCAGGGTCACACACCTTGCGGTTCGGGCACATTGCTTTTCTGACCTGTGTGTGACGTGTACTTGCATGGCACTTGCACATCATAAACACCCCAATTAAATTATAAACTCATCCATTTTCAGTCCAAAGAGGCACATCCTTTGCTGTAACCCTTGCTGCTACCCAGGTAGCCATAAAAACACAGCATCCCAATGCTGCACTATTCTGTGGTAAAGTAAGCTATGAGGACTAAAATCAGTTTTAAGCCCTCAATTTATCATTCCTGTCCTTATGTATTATTAAACTGTGCTCTAATTCCCAGTGCAGCAGGATGAAATGAGTAGGAGTTGGTGACAACCTACAGCCAACATTTGTATTTATTTTACCCAGAAGAAGAGAAATGTCTTGGCCAGTTTCCTAAATTAAAAATTGCGTTTGTGTTGCTTGCTGAGCTGGGATAATATGATTGAAGGATGAAGCAGTGGAGTAGAAAACACCAAACTGTTAGCCTCATAGCCATAGGAGAGCTGCTCCATTATTTTGTTGTGCAGTGCCTGGCTGTGAGGATCACTGGCCTGTGGGCACGACAGCAACGCAGATCTGCCTCAGCATCGCAGTGATGCGAAATGGCACAGGAGGAAGGAGAACAAGCAAACAGCTAAAGTGACCACACTCATTGTGTTTACCATGGCCAAGGGCTGCTGTCTTCCACCTGCTGGCCATGCATTTATAATAGGATTGCTCTGGCATGTGATTTCTTTAGGGAATTAATTCCAATTTCCATAACAAATTCAGGCCTTGAGAAGAACAATCTACAGCACTCTATGGCTAATAGCTGTCTCACTGACCAGTTACACTATTCACAGCCCTATTTTATCACTAAAGGGCTGATAGAGATGACAATCCTATTTTTATCTGTTCTGCACTGCCCATGAAAAACTCTGTTTACCCCATACTCCTCTTCCCAAATGCTTCTTTTCAGAAGGAAACATTGTGTGAGTGGGATCATTCATGTACGTAGCCATTGCTACTGGAGAGGGACAGAAGTTTTCGCAGTCTTTCTGGAAGCAAATGGAAAGATGGTATGGCAACTATCTGCTACCAAACCACTGCTCATAAGCACTTCCAAGGAGCTGCCTCACTAGAGTAAGACCAGAACTGTCAAGTGCCAAGACACATTGCTGACTCCATGAATTTCTAGAAATTTTTGCAGTTAACTTTTGTTGTCGTGTCACTAAAGGTATTCAAGAACATTTTGATATGGTCTAACCTGTTATTATCGTCCCAGGGCAGGGTACAGGAAATGAAGATGGCAATCACCCACTGTTTAATTATGCTGTCCATCAGTTAATCCTTTTCTTCTCATGCCCAGGAAGGTTTTGCCCAAGACGAGCTCTTGCTCTACACCTCCATGGAAGTGTGAAAGAGGCCAAAGCTTGAGCAGCTCCAGCCATCTGCAGGTGAACCCCACCAAACAAGTTCCAGCTGCACCAACTGCTCCTCGGCAATGCAAAGCTCCTTCCTCCCTGTATCAGCTCATCCCTCACCTCTGCAAAAGGTGCAGCGAGACCTTGGGAGTTCAAGCAGAGCACCCACGGGGTAGAGTGAGCAACCCCAGGGGTTTCCACTCTTCAAGGAGATCACCATTAGTGTCTTCACCCAAGAGGGCTTGTGCCAGTTTGTGCACCAGCAGAAGATGCTGCAGTGTTTCACACTGGGGAAAAAAACCTGTCCGTTTCTTCTGAACTGAGAAATAGCCTTTGGAAAAAGCAGCAACTCAAAGTGTGCTCATTCCTCCCCTTACAACTCTGAAATAATAACAAGGCTGCATTTTTGTGAGCAAACAACAAGATCTGCCTCAGTGCAAGGAGCATGGAAGAAGAGCATGAGTCAGGAGACCTGGACCTGATCCTTTGATGTGCTGCACTCTGAGGGTCTGGGAGAGCTCAGCAGCTTTCCACATTCCCCTGACTCCAGTGCTACCATGGCTTGCCCAGCTCTCCGAGCAGAAGGGGAAGCTGGGGAAAACATAAGATGCTTTTTTGGGTGGAGGAAGTCCAGTAACCTGCAAAACTATGTATAGCTTTGTGCTACCCAAGGCACAAAAACAATTGAGAGGGGAGAGAGAAACCCATCTCTAAATCTTTTCCCTATTAAAACAGAAGCTCTTCAGGTTCCTCTTCAACATATTCATATAAGGCAAGATGCACATCTTGATTTCAGCCATCAAAATTATGGGTACCTCATCTAAATACTTTTGGAGAGGGAAAAACAGGATGATGACTTTAGCTATGATTTAAGAATATAAATTAACATGTGGCCACTGTGGACTGTGAGGGCTTTGGGTCTGGTGCCATGACCCACAGGAACAGGGAGATTAATGTGCATCTGGGAAAACAGTATAATTTCAAACCAATGTACTGTTGGTCAAAATGAGTACTACCAAAGCAGTGTTCCATAAATTGTTAAGAATTTCTTTTTGCTTCCAGCACTAAAAGTTTTGAAAGAAAATCCTGATTTTGCTCTATGAGAGAGGCTCTCAGAGAAACAGATTTTGCTCTCTCTTTTGTGGGCTTCACCATGCGAACTCTCTAACTGAAAGGACCATTTATGAAGAAAGGCAATAGAATTGTGCTTTTCATTTAGACAAAGAAAAGGCATCCTCTGCATTGTAAGAGAAATATCATTTGCAGCCCAATGAAAGTATCTCTTTGTAAGCCTTCAGAGCCAAAAGCAATTAAATTCAAACCTTTATCCATCAATATAAAGTCCCACTTTCTTAGCTAATAAAACCTCAATCCTCTTAACCATTGTAACATCCCTAGATGAAAAGCTGCTTCTTTTTTCTCCCTTGTGTTTTCTCTTGTGTTAGATTAAGCATTTCACAACAATTTACAATATAATTAAAATTCAGAGTCCTCAGGATGGGATGAAATAATTATAATTACTCATTGTGAAAATGGGCGTGGAAAAAGTCTTATGACTTGTTCTTACTGATCCAACTCACACTTCATTACAGTACACGCAATACTTAATTTGTGAAACCAGTGTAATTGTATTTGCAATCTGTGCTATCGTGATGGTGTGAGGAAAACAAGCAGCCTGTGAGCAGGGTGGCCACCGAGCACGCTGCCCAGCCTCCTGGCCGCGCCGAAATCGCCAGCAAAGCAAAATAAATTGCTTTTGCTTAGCAGGAACAACACTCTGATCTCACCCTCCAAACAGAGAATTTCCTGCTCCTGCTGCTCTGACTCAGCAGCTTGCTCTGAGCAACAGGAAGAAAACAAAGAGGAAGAGGTCAGGGAGGAAGGCAGAGGTGGGAGCCCGGCGCTCACCCATCCTCTCCTGCTGGTCCTCCTGCCGGTCCTCCTGCCGCAGCCTCGCACGTCCCGCAGCTCTGGAGCTTGGGGCTGGAGGTGGTCCCGGTGCTGGGATCCATCCATAACCCTGGTGGGGCTTCCCCGTGCAGCCGCAGCGCTCCCTGCCTCCCGCCTCTCCCCAGGTCCAGAGCCAGTACAGGAAGGGTCCGTACAACACCCAAATTTTTTGGGGGTGGATGGAAAGATCCTGTATCATTTTAGCAACTGGTGTGTACCATCCACAACCATGGAAGTACAAGGCACTAGGAATTCAGAGTGACTCCTGTAAGCCCATCTCCTTCCCCATTAAACCTCCTCATTAAGACAGATGAAAGGATGGCACTAGAGGCATGCAGGGGAAGAGTAATGCCAAGCTGTGGCAATTCCCTTCCCTTTGCATCCACAACAGCCATGCAAGCATAGACTGCAAATAGTAAGGCAGTGAATCACCCTGCTACTCTGGATGTGGCTCTTACTGCTTTTATGCTTGATTATCATGGATGTTAGTGAGGTTCCTCCCGATTTACTACAGCAGCTTGAGATGAACGGGAGTGTGCAAGGCTCATGAAGCAGAGCCATGTGATTCCAACTCAGCCTCCTGAAAAGCAAGACACAGAGACAAAGATGTGACTTGGAGCAGCACAGCAGAGTCTTTAAAGTCTTGGTCGGCATTGGACAGAAGCTGGACTAGAACTAACAAATTTGAGCAGAGACCACGTCCTATTATATTGCTTACTTAAATGCTGATTAAATATTACCTTTTCAATTTGTAGTTACCTGAGGAGTCAAATGTGTGTACTGCTGGTGGTATTCAAAGGCTCCCTGCAGGCTGATCTGCAGCTTGTGAGGACAGGCTTCCCAGTGGAATGCTGGCACTGAGTACCAGCAACACAGTACTGGTAGGTCCCACACCGAAACCTTCCCACCTGAGCATTTAACATGGACAGTTATTTATGGAGTGACTCATGAAAAACAAATAAGAAGGGAAGGGAAGGGAATTAAATGTTCTCAGGTTTTCTGCAGCTGAGTTAGTAACCTCCAGGGTGAGAAACCCAGGCACCAAGCTCTGGCACTCTGCAGTGAAAGCAGGGCTGCCCCCACAGACAGGCAGCATAAGGCTGGTTTGCCCCACAGCCCCTGTACTAAGTGAACTACTCAGATGAATATCCTTACACAGCAGTCACAGCTTTTGCCCCAAGGCTCTAGAAATGCTGTCTCAGTGCTGGTACATTAACTAGGGCCGGGGCCGCAGCCCAGATACTGGCAGGCAGGTGTCCACACACTGGCATGCTCAGGGCCAGGAGCCACAGTCCCTCGGAGGCAGCCTGGAAAGGACCACCTTGTCCTTGAGACGTGAACTCTGCCCCCAAGCCAGAGGCCCCTGTGGTGCAGGATGGTGGTGAGGATGCAGGCTTTTGCAGAGCTAGGGTAGGACACAGTGCCACAGGTACACCTGAATTCAAACTGGAAGCCGCCTCCCCTTTGCTGGGAAGGCAGAAGTACCCCATGAGTCACCAGCTGGGGAGCTCCCAGGGCTGCAGGGTTTGCTTCTGGCAGGGCCCTATGGGGAAGTCCAGCAGCTGGCCCCAACACTCCCCTGCAACCCCTGCACAGCCCTGATCTGTACCAGCTGTCGGCTGCAACCCAAAAGTGTTCATCATTAAAAAACCCAATTCTACGTATATTTAACTACCTAGAAAGATTATGTGAGTCAGTACGATGGCATTGCTAACCCACAGTGTCATCATCCACTGCACCAACCCCTATCTGCCATATCCCTCCCAGTCCTGGACTTTGCTCTTGGAAAGTTCTGTGCCTAATACAGGGCATTTGCCCATGCAATAAGGAAATAGCACTGTACATTTGTTTTCCTTCTTTTCCTTTTTTTTTTATTAGCAGCCCCCTGTAATGGGCTGGCAACAGGTTAATTGTATCTGATGTAAAGTTTCCAGGAGTTTCATTTTGCTCTGCAGTACATGTGCATGACAGGTACAAATTGTGTTTAGTACTCACATGAATACCAGGATAATAACCCAGTGGTTCTCGCTGCTTAGACTATGGAAATGGAAAAAAACCTCCTCTTTCTGTATGTGTATGGCTATTTCCTGTCATGCCTAGATCCAGCTGTATGCAATCCAAATATATTCTGCGATTAAAAGCTCTTTGCCTGATAATGTATTTGTAGACTTAACACTTTTACTGGGTTCAGAACTGAGCAGGCTGCTTTATTTCATAGGCGGGGTGCTTGGCAGAAGTTTGGCAGCTGCCTCCAGCTGTGGAGCTCTTTCTCTCACCAGGTGCAGATGGCAGCAAATCTCCTTCCTCCATGCTAAAATGCAAATTCCAGCCCTTTTCAAGCTACTGCACTGGATAATAACCACTCTCTTTCATAATAAAACTCACATATACTGCCAGGAACACCCTCAAGACAGAGCAGAGAGAAGGGAAGAGGGAGAGACAGAGGTATATCCAAAGTGTAGCAGACACGGCAAGGGAGAAAACTTGAGCACTGGTGTAGATCAATAAAAAAATTGTAGTTAAGCAGGGATCATGGGGGTTGCAGCAATTAGATTAAAGAGGGATTGAGTACAATTTAAGAGGATGCTGTTGATATGCAATGCTTTCATTTTCTGATTTAAATATCACTGTAGCAGCCAGCAAAGGCTGCAAATGCCTTCTAAGCAGGTGGGAGAGGGGTGCAGGGTACAGGATTCAGGGGGCCATAGCGGGGTCAGGTGCAAGGAGCAAGCTGGGGAGAACATTGCTGAAATCTGTGAATCAGTTCAGAGACAGCTTCTATCAATAGCCTTATCATCAATTCCCATGTTTGCATCAGGAAAGAAACAGGCAGGAATGCACAGGTTTAACCGTATTTTCCTACATGTTGCTTATTTGTGAGAAAAACCCATCACCCACTGTACTAACATGGTCCTTCCCCCCCCCACACACACATACAGATATATTGTTTGCTAATTGCAAATTGCTCATAAACACGGGGGCACTAAATTTAGGTTGAAGAGCTGTTTCTTTGTTTGGAAACAAAACAAGCAAAGCAAAATAATTACAGGAGTCCTGCAAGTGAACACAATAAAAAGTCAAAACAGAGGCAAAATAGCACTTTTCATGTCTAGAGCTCTAGCACGTCTGCAAAGCTGCATCAGGGGTGGTGCCTCCTCCTTGCTGAAAGGAAAAAAAGAGCTCTAATCCACTCCAGAGCCCCTGGCAGAATTAGGAAAACCTTCTGAATTTCCTGCCTCTGCAGAGCCCATTGGAAAAGTTTGAGGTGGGGATGTCATTTTGAGACAGATTTTCTCCTCAGCATCATGGAATATGAAATACAATTCTTGATTTGCTTAAAGGCTTTCCATGCCAACAGAAAGCAATCAGAGCCAGTCTTCAACTCTAACACCAAAAATCCGCAACAGGGAAGGCCCATGTGATGCATCCCTCAAGCCCACACCAGCTCTGCCACACTGTTTCTTACCTGCTGCCAAGACATGATTTTTCCATTTTCCACTTGGAGCTGGTGGGAATGCTGTGCAACCCCCCGAGATTTCTAGCAACCACCAACCATAACAGCACTCTAGATGCTGAGATTTTAGTAAACTGCTTCAGCTTTGAACCCAAACTCTACGCCGAAATGCATTTAAAGCCCAAATCCTTATTTTCTCCCTGTAAACACAGAGGTGAGCACTGATTTGGGGGGATGTAGAAAATGACCCCCCACTGCCCCTCTGGCTGTTTCCCATGTGTTCCTAATACGTGTCCACGTGTCCCTCACCTTCAGCAAATAAAGTGCTGCCAGGGAAAGAGACTGGCTGAGAGAAGTGTGTTAGGAAGCTCACAGCAAACTCCTGCTTATGACAGTGGTGTGACAGAAAAAAAAGCTGCAGAAAGACAAGTGTATTTTAAGAAACAAGGGCAACATCATTAAAACTACTTCTTGTCCCCAAGTGACCAACTAAAGTGTTGGGTAACTGTTGGGAGTGCAGACAGGAGCTCACATGTCCAGTACGAAGCAGCTCCTTGGTGTCTCTGCAGACTAAGGCAGCTGGAAAAATCACTGGCTGGCCATTCTGGCTGGCCAGAAATGTACAGGGGAGGCATGATCTGACGTGATTGGAGCTGGATGCCTAGGAGCAGCACCACCAGCCAGGGAAGCAGAAGAGCTCATTCTGGGAGCACTGGATCTGGGTTAAAACTCAGGAAAACTGGGTCTAGCTGTAAGGACTTGCTCCTGCATGTTGGGGTGCTTTGGTGTGCTGGCCTTTTCTCTGGCAGCTCAGGAGTAGCAGCTCTGGGGACCCTGGGGTATGACCCCCTCAAACCAGCCTGCTGCTGGAGATTTAGGAAATAACAGCAAGTATGGGAAACATACCACTGAACGCAGTGTTGGCAGTGCTGGGGAGCAGATCCCACTCAGGACACTCAGCTGATGCTTGGTTAACCAAAGGGGTACTCACAGCACAGGCACAGGGCTGAGAGCTGTACAGCAAGGATCGCTCTGGTCCGGCTTGTAACTGAGTTTACTTTGTACAGACCAAAACATTTGTTTCCCTCAGAAGTTCCTCAGTCCAGGATCAGACACTCCAGGTTAATTTTGCTCACAGACCATTTTTGGTTTTAAGTCTTCTAAAAATTTCTTCACTAACACATGCCTTATCAATTTATTTATTTCCTTGATTTTCTTACCAGCTACCAGGAGGTTATATTTAAACCTCACATATGGTATTAGCTCCTTGGCAATATTTAAATTCTTATGGGACGTATGTGGTCTTGAAAATGAAAAATTAGGTTAATTGTTTGACCAATTCAATAAAGCAGAGCAGCATCCCTGTGATCTAAACTCAGGCTTGTGTTATCTGACAGGGACGATGTTTTTTGTTTGTATCACGTAGACAACTTTCCCCCATACATCATGACATGGCCCCCTGACATCAGTGCAGGTGCTGTCTCCCTGATTCCCTTAGTTGCATGTCACTACCCTCTTGATCGCAAGGGCAGGAGCTGGCAGCCTGCCTGCTGCCTTCAGCAGGTACTGTTGCGTGGCAGGCATGACTCCTGATCCTTAAATGTTGCCTCTGACTCAGCATCGACCCCACGATTAGTAATTGGGAGAGGAGCCCCTTGAGCCATTCCCTTCACATCAGTGATTCCCAGATGACTCACCAGTGGCATGAGCTGGCACAGCTCTGTTGGAGACTTTTGGGGAGTGGTTGCGCCCGCTCCTGCACAACCCACTCCCCTGCCCGGCTACATGGGCTGTGCAGAGCAAGAGCTAAAGACACTTCTGAGCAGTGTAGGTCAGCCAGCAACCCCCAGGCAGCCATCTGGGGTCCTAGGGGAAGGCTGAGTGTGGGTCTTCCCTGATAGGAAACCCTCTGACACCTGGCTCTCTTTGACTGGAAGTGGTCTCTATTGAGTGGAAGGGGTCTCCACTGATTTTTCAAGATTCATGAAATAATCTAGTCACCTTCAAAAGTCCAAGGGGAGAAGGCTCCTTGAATGAGGGAGGGAAAGGTGAAAAAAAGCTCCTAAAGCAAAAAACATGATGGAGACTGAGAGTGATGCACAGAATGCAGGCAGGGGATTCATACAGCCCAGCGCATGGGCAACAGGTGCCTGTCATATGGGTATCGGCACATGCACCTGCACACCACCTCTGTAGCAAGAGAAACGTAAACCAAAATCATACGATCATAGAATTGTTCAGATTGGAAAAGACGTCCAAGTCCAACCACTAACCCAGCACCACCACCATGTTCACCATTAAACTATGTCCTCAAGTGCCACATCCCTTGAACACTTTCACAGGTGGTGACTCCACCACTTCTCTGGAGAGTCTGTTCCAATGCTTTGCAACTCTTTCAGAAATTTTTCCTAATATCCAAAGTAAACCTCTGGCACAACTTGAGGCCATTTTCTCTCACCCTGTCTCTTGTTACTTGTGAGAAGAGACCAACTCCCACCTGGCCAAAACCTCCTTTCAAGAGAGTTGTAGAGAGTGATAAGATCTCCCTTGAACCTTCTTTTCTCCAGGCTAAACAACCTCAGTTCCCTCAGCCAGTCTTCATAAGAGATCTTTCTAGACCCTTCACTAGCTCTGTTGCTCCCCTCTGGACTTGCTCCAGCACCTCCCCGTCCCTTTTGAAGTGAGGGGCCCAGAACTGGACACAGCACTCATGGTGCAGCCTCACCAGTGCTGAGTACAGGGGGACAATCACTGCCTGTGCCTTGCTGGCCACACTACTTCTGATACAAGCAAGGATGTCAAACGTAAAAGAAGAAAAAACGGAAAAAAATGCCTTGCCTCTTTATTTTTCTGCTCAGTTCTGAAGGTGACAGCTGACCTGCTGTGTTTTCTATCAATCAGAACTCCTATGTCCCTCAAATTACAGTACATAGTTTGCTGGGAAGCACTGGCAGGAGCCAACCTGGAGCTTGTCCTTGAACTCTTCATCATAAGAAGAACATGATCGCTACTGCCCCTTGGGTACCAAGGGCTGCAAAGGTGTATGTGATATCGATGGGGAGTGGTTTTTCACACACTGACACTCTGAGGGAAATCTCCACTCAGCCCTCTGCCTCAGTGCTCTGATGATACCCTCCCCTCCTGACAGTGCCCTGCTATTCCAGTGAGGAATCCTCACAGCTGTTAGCTCCAGCCTGGCAAGGCAGCAGCAGCTGTGTCTGTCAGCTGGGGCAGCCGCGATGCTGCGGCTGTACATCCAGCTGTGCTCATGGCCGAGCTCGCTCAAAGCTCTTTCCTCATTCACAGCTGTTCATCATGGCATGGGTATTGTTCTGCACTTGCAGAGGTTTACTTTGCTTCCCAGGGCTCAGGGGAGCCTGAAGGATTGGCATTTTACTCTGCATTTTGCTGCTACCATCCAGTCGGGCTCTGACAGACAAGCGCTGGCAAAACTTGCGCTGCTGCTCCTGCAGCACCCACTCTCACTCTTCTGTATTATTATTGTAGTAAATAGCCAGAGACACCATATTTTCTCTTAAGTGGCTTCAGGCTACAGCCTTTTGTCCCAGTAGGCCTTGCCAATTGGCAGCCAGCAACTGGTGGCAGGTTGAGTTGCCCTTTAATTTGGCCGGAGATGCCATTGGGTAAGATGAGTTTTGGAGGAGCTCAGAGCAGAGAGCACGACTTGACACAGTAATGCCAGTAATGCCATCCAGTAGTGGGCAGGCTGGCAAGCCAGGCTGTGGGCTCCCCAAAAGCCCCAGAGCAATACTGGCTGGTGTACATTCCTGCTGCAGCACGAGGGCAGGGGCTTCAACTTCCTCCCAGGGATGATGGGCTGCAGGAGGACACTGCCAGGTGGACTGAGCTGTTTCCCAATGAATGTAGAGCAGCACCAACCTGCCAAATGGCCACTTGAAGCTACTTATGAAAGCACTGAGTGAAAGACATAAATGGTTTCTCTAACCAGACCTGCCTTAACAAGCAATGTAAACTCTGCATGGCAATGAGGGAAGCAAACCCCACTAATGTTTTGCTTGCTGGGGATGCGCAGGACTCTCCTGTCTGGAGTGGGGCTCTCCTGCACAGTATTCCCCTGCATGCCATGAGGCTCCTCACAAAGGTGGGGGCTGCCCAAATCGGGACCCTGGGCTCTGGGGAGAGCCTCTGCAGGTTTGCTCATGCATGAAGCACACGTGGGGCATCTGACAGCACTTTAGCCGTGTGCTGCACTGCAGCAAGTAACGTGGAGCTGATGTGCAGGGATTGTAATGCCTTGGGAGGCTTGGGAAAAAGTCTCCCTCCTGTTTCAGTGATGGGATCTGGGAGAAATGATGATGTGTGGTCTCCATCCACTCCTCATCAAATGCTGTCAAAACTTCCTCCTGCACATCCTTGTTCTTCCACATCCATTCTCCACCACAACCCACTGGCAACCAACCTTTGTCGCAAGTGGACTTTTGCTTTCTTTTCTTCTTTTTTAATGTGAAGCTGGTGACAACCAGCTTTCTGTCTGAAAGGCAAATGGTGACTCACAGCCCTTCCCACCTCTGCATCCAGGAGAGAGCTGCCCTCCCTTGGAGTGGCACTCCGCAAACAAACCATGTGGGATAGGGAGAGATCCCACCATTCTATCAACATGTTCTCTCCCCAGGACATTTAAGGCGCCCAGCATTTTAGAAAAATGGGCATTTTTATTAGCAAATTCTCTTGTCCTGTAAGCAACTCTTTTCACTTGCATCTTCACATTCATCAGCAAAGCCCCCGAGATGCAAAACCATCATAAACTGCACCAAGCTGCGTGGTGCCCTGGGCCATTGTTGGAGTGCACTGGGTGGTGGTAGAGAGATAGGCCCTGGGGACCGGAGAGAAAGCCTCTTGTCTGGGCCCGGAGGTGACCCTGGGAGTGCATCCAGGTCACCGGGGATGGACTGAGAGAGGATTGTGGGTTTATGGACAGACTGGGCCTATGAGAAGTGTTATTTGTAGTTTGTGGCCTTATAGGGTATTGTTTGCCTATTACTATAATAGGTAAAATCTGTGTAATACCCCAGGTGATTGGGAGACACTGTGGTGAACATCTTTCCTGTTTATATGATGTTATATCCTGTTGGGTGCTGGTATTTAGGGAATTCTGACTGCGCAATAAAGGTCTTTGCCTTTCTCCATCTTGTGTGCAAAGTCCTTGCCCGTGTGTCATTACTGCAGGCCATCACCTTCCCAGCCCACGATGCACCAGAGCTGCAGCCTCCACTTCTCTTTCCCCTTCGTCATTCCTGGTTTTCAGCCTGACACCAGTCCTACACTTGGTTTACAGACAAACAGAGACTTTCCCTGGGTGGAAGGGAGGGAAAGGCACCTCTGGCCTCAGGACTGGGGAGTCTTCATAAATTGTATAAATCAGGGGAGGGAGGAACAGGCAAATTTGCATCAGGTCTTTTATCACTCTGACCACATTCCCACTGGAGAAGGTAAAGTATGTGAGGACCCACAGCCCAAATGATGCTGTACTATAAGAGAGATGGATCCCTATGTGGGGAGAAGAGGCAACAGAGAGTGGCTGACGTGGCCAGCTAAGGCCATCTAAAAGGCTGACATTTTATTTAATTTTTATATTTCTGTGTTACTGCCTGCCTTTATTTCCTTGCTGCCTTTCAAAACCAAAATGCCAATTATTTCCTGCAGAATTAGCCCTCATTAGAGCCCTGGGATCACCACAGTAGCATCTGGCCAAGGAGGGTTTACTGAGGAATGGTGTCCTGCCATGTTGCCCTGCAGGGATGAGTCTCCTGACCAGAAAAAAACAAAGGAGCATTTGCCTTGTGTCATAGAGATACCCCAAAAAAAAGGCAAATGTGAGTGAACCTGCACACCTTCCACTTACACACCGCCTTCCTGCAGCTCCTCAGGAGAGAGGAAGGCAGCTTCTGCATTTACCTGCTGGGTTATTGAGGGAAATAGAGCACCTTTGATCCCAGATCTCCGTGGCTGTCATTTCACACCTCCTGGTGCTTGCTGCTGAGAGAAGGAAGGACTGAAGCAACTGCTTCCTCCCAGTCACTGCAACACTCCTCAGGTGCTCAGAAATCACCAAGGACTGTGCTCTGGAAGTGCCAGTTAAGTTCTGTATCTTCCTGGCCTCTTGGTTAAATCTGCAATGAGAGAATTAAATGAGGCAAGGAATCTTCTAAAGCATTTATGCTGCATTTTGTCCTTCTGTATATTACAAATTACATGTTTTGTGACAGGAGTTAGCATGTCAGATTGCTTTTCCAAATAATTATGCATGATACACTTCTTCAGCCAGCCCTCTGGTGACTCACCAGGAGGTAAAGCTTTGAATAGGAGGCAAAAAGGAACTCAGACATGTTTCCATGGGCTCTGTGCAGCCAGCAAACAAACATCAAGTCTAGCCTCTTTGTACTGCTGTCTGGCTGCTGAATCCTACATCAGATGTAAGGAAAGGAGTTTTGTGCAGATGAAAGCCTGCAGAAGATAGTCCGCTTTGGAGAGAAGTGCAGATTTTTGTGTTTTGGTGCTGTCTCCTATTCCTTGCTTTGCTTTGTTGTTCTGAGCCACCAGGTCCACCAAAATGACCTGGACAGAAGGGAAATAATCTTCTTCAGGTGGGGCAAAACTTTACAGCTGGGTTTGGGATGTAATGTTGTGTGCTGGGGACAGCCCTGCCAAAAAAGAACACCAGAAATGGTGACTCTCCCTGCTCCCCCTGTGTCTCCCATGCTGTGGCTGAGGGGCTGGGAAGAGACAGACACCAGTGAGCACCGGGGAGTCCAGCTGTGCTGCTGGAGCTGGTAGTGGGGCTGGCACAAGGCTGCAGCAGGGGAGCGCCCACCCAGCCGCCTGTCTTCTGTTTTCAGGGAGCCTGGTCAGGGAGCAGTGGGGTTCACGTTTAATTAAGCAGTGCCTCAGAGGAAAAAGACCCACCTAAGAAACTTGCCATCAGATGTGATTTCACAGGAGTCCAAGAACATGATCTCTTCTTAAGCATCTTTATTTTTGCCTGGCTAATGAGCATGATTCCTCACAGAAAAGCAGATTCCCAATGGGAGGGATTGCAATATAATCCCTTTGCTCCGGCAGCAGTCCTGCAAAGGGGGATGGCAGAGGCTCAGGCACCCAGACCCAGTGGGTCACATCCTGTCTTGGGGCCATGAAGCCTGATGCCCTTTCCAACACATCCCTCTCTCGCAAGGGGAGGTCAGGGCCATCAAGCCCCAGCCCACAGAGCCACGACATGCCCAGGAACATCCCCTGCCTATCCTGCGTCCCCACTGCCCACCAGAGCCCAGGAGCCAAGTACTGGAGAAAGTGGTCACCAGGTGTGCAGCTGGACTTGGAGGACCTGCAGGTAGAGTGACATATTTCCCCAGGAAGCCAGAGCAACAAACAATCCAAAGCAAATCCTTCTCCTTTATTCAGTAATGGCACACAGGCACAGAATGACAGTGGGGCCAAATCTCTGCAAGTTGTTCAGATGTGTGAATCCCTTTTCTTACTAATAGGAGCAAAGTGAGTAATGGCTTTGAAAATGTGAGCTAAGATACATCTGGTTACAAGACCCCATTCCTTTGATCAACGGGAAAATCCAGTCTAGGGACTCTAATGTGGGAGGATCAGGAGCCAGCTGAGATACAGGAGACTGGAAAAAATGCAGGACTTGGGAGAAAAAAAAATCCAGTTTAATTCTTATCTTCTTCTGATATGGAAAACTGTATACTTGGAGAAGAAACATAGAAGAAACATTATTGTAAATTTATTTTGCTCAGAGTGAACAGTGAAGGTTAGAGAGATGTTTAACATGACGTGACTTCTGCCATTCTCAGCTCTTTAAAATGCTTTCAGTAACTAAAATATTTCAAATGAAGGTCTTTTGTTTCAAAACTGCATGGTATCGAGCAATTAAAATGCTTACAGTCTCTCGGCTTCAATACCTAATGTAACGCTGGTCTTGGCTGCTGTTGTGTCAGCTGCCTCACAGAGACTACAGAGAGAGAGCAAATGTTAATTTTTTTGCTCTATTCTCTTAAATCTATTGATGACTTTTTGTATTATACAGCCTTCTTTCTTGCTTAAAAAACAGCTAGATGGCTCCTTTTAATTTTCAGTATTTTATTTTCCTTAAGTTAGAAATATATTAGTAGGCAACATATGTAAGTATCTCAGCATGTAGTGGTCATGTCTCTCGTTGTTTGAAAGTAAAAAACTGAAACTCAGCTTTGTAAATGTATCCATCAGCTCCTTTGCTGTGCTAACAGCATAAATCATATTTTCACCCTTAGAGAATTAAAAGCCCAATCATTCTGATAAGCATCATAAGTACCGAAATTATTTGAATTTTCCAAATTTGGTGGGTTTTAAAAAAAAAAATTACCCCCTTAACCCTTCAAAACTTCCAGAGATTTTCCATCTCTAGGCAGAACAAGATTTCCCTGTCAGACCCCTGGCATCACATACTGACACATGCCAGCTGTCTTTAGCCCTGACGTCCCCAAACCAGCCCTGCTCCTGAAGCCAGGTGAGTATTTTGTCTGGTTGCCTTCCCCCAGCACCCCCTGCCCCAGGGCCTCCACTGACCCCTGCCCACCTCTCAACCACCACCTCCCTCCACCCCCAGGCACTCTGTGAAGGGGTTTGGTGTCAGCAGGGGATGCTGGCTGTCCTCCTCTCCCACAAAATCCATCTGGAAAGCAGGATCCACAGATCTGCTGAGAAATGCCAGGTTTCATGGGAGGGTTAAAAGGGGCTCGCTCCCTCCAACCAGGTGTACTGCAGGCTTTTTGGATAAAAAACAGTCACCCTGTGGAGCTATTTTGCAAAATTTTAGTAGAAGAGACTGTATTGCAGTGAATGCCGTGCCTTCCCCAGAAAAGGATTGGAAAGTCATCCTCGTTTCCATGGATACCCTGTAACAGGACTGAAAACAAAGCTGAAGCCGTACTTTTTGATATGGCTCCCTGAGCCTCCCTCTCTGTCCTTGTGCACAGGGAAGGGACAAACAGCCTCTGCAGCATGAGGGGGTCATGTCTACATGAAAAGATCCACTTTCGTGGCTGAGCAGGACTTGAAACTTTGTCAAGGCATCTTCTTTTTGTATGGAAACCCCAAGGAGGCTGAGCAGTGCAGGGCTGTTTCTCCCCTCCCAATTAAATCTAGTCGAGTACATGTTTTATATGTGACCTTGAAAAGCTATTTGATCAAATAGATTTTATTTCTTCTCTCCATAAATGACAGTATTATGTGGCATATTGAAAAAAACCCCACCATAAACATAAAGAAAAGAGATAACACTTTGTGGGCATCACATAACCGGTGATATTCCCTCTGTTGCCAGTGACATAAATCTGCAGCAGTTGGGCTCTGTATGACCCATCACCGTGGCACCAGCCGTGGTGAATCACATCTGCTACACTGCTGCAGGCATGACCACATGGCCCCAAAGCACTTGTGAGTCCAGCTCAGCTCTCAGCTTCTCCTTCCACCAGAGATGCAGACATCCAGTTCCTTACCCACTGGAAAAGGCCGACGTCCAACATTCCCTGCTTTATAAACCTTTGTGCTTGCTTGCTTGCAGTTCCCAAGCACAATGCACACTTTTAAGAAGCCATGCTCTGCTCTGTGCCAGGCTGCTTGCTGTTCTCTTTCTTCTCCTCCAAGAAGATGCAAAGCATCAAGAAGATGCTCCACCTGACTTGCTGCAACCTTGATGCTGATGAGTACCGCAGAGAGAGGGTCAGCTATTTCATTCTTCAGCAGCCTCATGTAGTCTTCATCCCAGAAATATTCCTTGGAGCAGTGTTGCAAAGCATTTCCCAGACAGTCACGTCTCATTATTCATCAATGTGTCTCTCGTGGAGGTGTTCAGAGAACTGTAGAAGTCTGGGATTCTGTTGTGCCAGCTGCTGGCCAGGGCAGAGCTAAACCTGATGGCACCCTGCTCTGAGCACATGCTGGGCAACACCACTGCCTTCCCAGGACTGCTGTGCCTTGTCTTGGTCCTCTGTGATGTTATTTGGAAAACAAAACAAGAAAAGAAGGGGTATACTAATGTTAAAAAAGAGAGATGTGAATATTGATGCTATGAGAGTACTTCAGTAGTCCTTGGAAGAAGCTATTTTGTTGTCAGGGGCTTTGATTATTCTGGTGGATGGGAAGAAGCTTTGTGTGGAGGTGGGAGGACCTGGTGGAGCTTGAGCCCTGGTTCAAGCCAGGGTTTCTGTTCCAAGCTTAGCAGCCCAGCCTAGGGCGCATCAGTCTCAGTGTTTCAGTCTGAAAATCCCTTGGGAAATGGGAAGCACAGCAAGGACCAGACCCCACAACACAACCACCACACTGCTTTACCCCAGCATTGGACCTGGACTTGCAGGAGATCAAAACACTTAATGAGCGGAAGTCAGTACAAGGGAGGGAGACAGAGAGTTAACTGAATATTTAAGATAACAAGTGTAAAGTGTAGCTTGCCGAGATTTTCTTTCAATATTATCTACTGTCATTTAGTAATTGTATGTACACACACGCATGCATGAAATACAAAGTGGTGGGATGTGGTTTTTGGCATGGGCTTCAACAGATGCATTACGCACAGAGGGAAGAGGCACAAAGTCAGCTGTTCAGATCATCCCTCACGAGTGCCAATAAAGTCTTTATACCATGCCATTGAGCATTCACGATGCACCATCTGGACTGCAGGAAAGCTAATTTTGGAATGTTTTAAACACAGCACTTTATAATCTCTTGTGCATTAGTTACCTAGTTACCTGGAGGGCAGTTTTGCAGGATTCAGAAAGAAATGGTAAAAGGCACAAACAAACTGAATCTGCAACTGGATGGTTTCAAGTCCTCCATCCTGGACTCATGCAAGACCCCTAAGGTCTCTATCACGGGAAAGTTGCAGATTGTCCCAGCCCCAGTGGATAAGCTCTCCTTTTCCAGACAAACCGTGGAATTCCTTTTTTAGTATTATTTTACGTATAGCTGTTGTTGGCCAAATTTCACTGACCGTGAGCAATGGAGATAGAGAGCAGAACCCTAAATGACAGAGAGGAGGAGGACAAGGAGGAGAAGGAAGAAGCCGGCAGGTAGACGGGGCTGTCTGTGCAATCATTGTCTCTTTGGACTGGTTTGGGGCTCGGCAGGCTCCAGTGATTTGCTGGCTGCAGTCCAGTGCTGTGGTCAGGGTTATTTATTCCCCCCCTGCCTGGGCAGTGGATCCCACTCTTTGGGCGTGCAGCCTGCACTGCCCCACACAGGCACCGTGGTTCATCCTCCACCACCCCTGTGGCTGGAAGGACACTACTGGGACAGGTGAGCAGCCTGTGTAAATTGGATCTATTCTTCCAAACTAAAACAGGCATTTTCCTTTCGTCCCTCTGAGCACAAGGGAGCACTGCAAGGAGCCCCACCGCTCTGCTTCCCTCCAGGCCACTCTGTCTCATGTCTGCAGGCAGGAGATCCCCAGCCCTTGCTCTGCTTTTGTAATCAGAAAAGCTCTGGTTAACCCACCTGATTTCTCTCTGCTCAGGCCAGGTAGACTAATGCTTTCATTAGCTCCTTGTCTGCAGCTGCTTTTAATACCTAAAGCCATGTGGCCGCTCCTTCTGCTGGCTTGGACCCACTGCTACCTTAACGAGACCTGCAATTTCGCAGACCCTTCCCCTCCCAGTGACGGCCAGTAACACCTGCAGAGCCATAACTGTGCACACATGCACTCACACATCTTTTGGGGAAAAAAAACACCTGAAAATATGGCCTGCACATGTAAAATGGCCACATCTCACATATTAAGTGGGTTTACTAACCAATAACATTTTCAATAAAAATTTCTTACATTTCAGGTTAACAAAACTTTCTACATATTTTCACAGAAGTAGAAATAGTTGTCAAGCTAAAATACAATGCCTTTATCTTTTTCTAGCTTCTTTGCAGCAGTGTATTTGCCTTTTTTCATTTCACATGTAAGGAAGCTCAAATCTGGCTTTAGCTGAGGAAGGCTTGGGATTTTTATCTAGCTCCAAGCTGTTGTTTTGTGCTGACTTCCCCTCGGAAAGACTCAGCACCTCCCTTCCACCTCAGAAACTTCTTTCATTTTCAGGCATAGAAAACCTTCACAATGTGCTTGGCTGCTGTCAGTGCCACAGGATGTGTCCTTTTTGGCACACTAGTGTGAGGACAGCAGGGAGGTTTTGCCCTCTGTGCTGGTGCAGAGCGCAGGTACATGGAGAACACTCTGTCCCTGAGATGGGGGTCTAAGGGAGCACACTGCATACCCACAGCCTACCCACGTCCCTGGTTGTCAAGGTGGTATCTCCATTCCAAAAGCTGGGATGGAATAGTGATATGAACCCCTTGAGTGCATATGTGTGGCTAAATATAAAAATAAACTGAAAGATGGTTGTCCAAGGTGTGTAAGGAAGCAGCAATAAGGCTCAATAAGCTGTCCCCCATTAGATTTGCTCCCATCCTAAGTGTGACAATTAAATCATGGGTAAGTCAAAACCAACTGCTCATAAGATAAAATGCCAATCGTCATCTGTGAATTCCCCTTTTGTCTGCACAGGCACTGATCCCTTCGGCTGGGTACAGTGTTGGAGGAAGATGTGCTGCATCCTTTCTCAGGCATGGACAGGTCCATGTCCACACTGGAGAAAGCTGGGGGAAAGTACTGAGGGCTGGTTGGCAATTTCATGAGAGATTCCCAATTCAATTAACCAGAAATTTACTCATAGCATCCAGGGTTTGAGCAACCACCCCAGATTGCAAGATGCTCTTCAAGAAAGGAGGTGCAGCTTTACCATTTTAATGATGACAAAGATAACCCCCACTTTTCCTCTGCACTAAACCCCCATAGGTTCCCTCAGCTCTTTTCTACCTGTCTCAAAACACACTCACACCCACTCACTCTCTACCCGGCACCAGCCACATCCTGGCGGGTGCATCTCTGTGATTTCCAAACCTGAATATTTTTATGGGTCTTCCTGGTGCTTCCCCTGCTTTTCTCTTCCCCTTGGAAATTATGAAAGGAGAATCAGAAGCAGGAAACTGTCAATTAGCATTGCTAAAAAAATAGCCTAATAAGGCTATCATCGCTGGAAGTGAGATGCTTCCCACACCAGCAGCTGCAGGCTACTGGGGAGATAAATGTTTGTATCAGTCTTCTCAATGGTAAATTATGCTGGTCCTCAGTCGCTGTGGGCTGAGGGGAAGGGTCTCTGCTGCCCTGAGACTTGCTGGAGCCTGTGGTCATAGGACGCCCCACAGGCTCTTTTTCCCTAAACCTGCAACTGCAAAAAAACACCCAGCAGATGATAACCACAGCAAAAAAAGCAGGGAGACACCACACAGAAGGTTTGCCCATAAGGGGAACTGCAAGGGACCATAGGGTTTTTCTAGCAAACCTTGGTATGTTCTCTCCTGCCCTGGCAAAAGATGGGCAAAAAGTCTCTTTCTCACTGTTTCAAGAAGTTCTACTGTTAGTTATTTTGTGTTTGTCCTCCTCCTACCCAAATCTCATCTTTTGCTGCAACAAGGTACATATAAACAGCTCTTCCACAGCCAAGGTTCTTCAGTGACACCCGGGGATGGTGAAAGTTTGCCCAGCCAGAGAAGGACAATCTGGGCTTGCCTACATGAGGAACTGCACTTAACCACATCAGTGCACTGAATGGCATTCACCCCCCAAGCACAGACGTGCTTCCCTCAGTGCACTTGAATACTAGCATAACATATCAAAAGGGGAATCACTATGCTTCAATAAATTATATCTCTATTTCCTGCATTGGGTGGGTGGTGGAACCCTCAGCTTCTGCAATATCTGGGAAAACTTGTGGATGCAAAGTGGAACACAGACTCGGAGCAGTTCACAGTGCATCCCCACATACCTCTGCCTTTGAACCACTGCCAGTGGTGAGCGATGCAAAGCCGCTGTGCCTGCGCTCACATTGTGCCCTGCCTTGTGATGGGGGGGGCTGCAAATTTCACATTTGCCTTGCTCCAGTGACAGCCCTCCTTTGCTTTCATCACCTGGGGCTGCAGGTATGGGGGGAAGCAAATGACCTTCAGAGTCATTCCACTAAATGTCATTCTACTAAATGTCCTAGGAGATGCTGGAGCAGCAGCTGACCAAGTCTGCAATGTTCAGAGAGTGACCTTGCAAAATGAGGCACGGAGATGGGTCCAAATTTCCAGTACAGAAAGTGCTTCCTCAGTTTTGTGGTTGCTTTTTTTTTCTCTATGTGTAAATTCTGTGTAAGGAATGTGGAAGGTCTAGGGCATAGCATTAGCACATTGTCAGCCTAATCACACAATAAAACCTGCCACAGTGAAGCCAGAATAACCATTTATGGAGTGAGATGATGCTGAAAAAAATGTTGTTTACAGCTCAGCATCTCCTGTCTGAAAATCACCCAAAGAGAGGAAGGAACTGAGAGAGGATGCATTTGGTGATTTAATATTTAAATAAGAATGCGAAATGGGTATTTCTGTCTCCACTCAAGATGGTTCAGGATTTGATTCCTCCAGCTCCCTGCAGCCACCTGTACAGGCTGAGCACACAGGCCCATGCCCTAGGTGTGTCCTGAAATGGGTGCTAGCAGATGGGAAAAAAATCCATGGGAATGGGGTCCTGTCACACTTGTGACAGTAGTGGAGAGGGGGAGAGGGAAACCCACATTTTCTATTACTTATTTCATCAGGACTGTTTTATTAGTGACTAGATAAGGGATGTGAGTCCATCCTGTCAATGGCTTTAGGAAGAGCAGGCACTGTGGGAGGAGCAGATCCCAATTTTCACATCTATTTCTAGCCCTTTGTAAATGTATGCACTCCTGGTCTGGAACAGGGTGGAGGCAGGGTCGTACCCACGCAGCTGTACAGCTCCAGGAGCAGTAACACTCTACCAGCCTGGATTTTACATGGATAAAAAGCCTTTGACATGGTCCCCCACAACATTCCTCTCTGGATGGAGAGAGATGGATCCAGTGGATAGATTGTTGGGTGGATAAGGAAGTGGTTGGACGGTCACATCCAGAGGACTGTGGTCAACAGCTCAGAGTCCTGATGTACATCAGTGACCAGTGGTGTCCCTCAGGGGTCCACACTGGGGCCAGGGTTATTTAATATCTGCATTAATGATGTAGATGAAGGACTGAAGTGCACCCTCAGCAAGTATGCAGATGGCACAGAGATGAGTGTTGCTGTTGACACACCTGAGGGATGGGATGCCATCCAGAGGGACCTGGACAAGGTCAAGACGTGGGACTGTGGGAATCTCATGAGGTTTAACAAGACCAAGTGCAAGGTGCTGCACCTGGGTCAGGGCAACCCCCCGTATCAACCCAGGTGGGCAATGAACAGATCCAGAGCAGCCCTGCTGAGAAGGATTTTGGGGTGGCATTCTGAGGCATCCATAATTTAATCCCTTTAGAGTTATGAGCTACATCAATAGTAAAAGGAATCATCTCAAGCAACAATCTCCTGTTTATTTTGATTAGTTGAAAGAAATTGGTACCTTCTTCCAATTACTAGAACTAATGATACCTAGCTCCAATATGAAGAAACATTCCCTATTTCCCAAACAAATTGCACATTTGGGCTAATCAACCCTTACATATCCTTTGCAAGGTAAATAATTATGACCAACGCGGAGTAGTAGGGAGCACTTAGAGGCAAAAACATTGTAATTAAGAATAATTCAATAGCAGTTGAAATAAGACTGCCAGGGCTTCCCATGCCACCTGCAGCACTGTGCCCTTCCTGAAAAAGCCCATATAGGTGCCCAACTCCATTATATGTGCATCTGCTCAAGCTCCAGAGTTTGTTCCTCAGTGAGCTGTTTACTTTTGATGTACTTGTGTGCATCCTCAAAGCTGCATCTGCAACAGGACCCCAGCAGCCCTGTGGACAAGTAACCCCTGGAGGAACTAGGGCTATTGCAAAAGGCACGGAGGGCCATGCCACCCCATACTGTGGCAGTGCCCCTAAGTGTTTTTACCTGTCCAGTTTTTACCTGTCCAGCCACTGCATAGCAGACTGCACAATACAAAATGAGATATTGCTGCTCTGATTAGTGTATGCTTTTCACTACTTTTAGATTGTTGAAAACAGTTGCTTCATAAATCTGGCCCTGGATTTATCTGCTTTCCTATTTATTGTGCAGCCTGCTGTGTCATTTCCTTTCCATGATGTGGTGGCTGGAATATATTATTTCAAAAGTGTTTTTCCTGAAAGTGCTATTTTCAATGAAATAGGCATGAGCAAGAGCAAGTGTGGTCTTGGGAGCTTTCAGACACAGGTCTGCTCTAACATACATCACAGCTGCTGAAATGCCACCCTCAAATCTGGAACCATTACAGTTACTGAAGAAATTTCACCTAAGAAAGGCCATAAGGTTGTTACGGACACAGTACAGCCAGTATCTATCCACCATCACCTACTACCCAGGGCTGCCAGACAGGAGCCCATTTTCTTCATCCTACCAGTTCTTGAAATATGTGGCACACTGAAAGGCTGCTGCTTGCCATAAGAGATGGCAGCAAACAGACATGGCACGTCATCAGCCTCCCCTTCCGTGCCCCCTGCTGCTCTCCTCCTCGCTCTCCCTTTATGCCTCCAGCACCAAGCCCATACTGTAGAGTCATTAGCACCAGGGGAGGCTTGTTCTGAGCACTTCCTGACACCATTTTCGACAAAGGTCAGCACCAACATCAAAACCTGTCCAACTTTTCCCCGTCTTCCTCAGAACACAGCAGGGTTACTCAAATAAGCTTATTCCAAAAGTCTGCAGAAGGGCAGTACTAGCATCATATACATGAAGAAACACCTCATGGTGTGGGAAAGTACCAACATAATGATGGAAGATTTTTGAGCTGCCCCACTGAATTTTTCTGGAGGGATTTTTAGTTTTTGCTGACTTTTCAAAGACTTTCCTACCGAGGGCACCAGCAAGGTGTTTTGCTGGATCAATATGCCACTACGTAACAAAAATAACACGAGGCAATTCAACACAAGCCACACAGGACTGAGTGCAGAACTGGTCACAATCCAGACTGCCAAACTGGGACAGCACAGCTGTGCTGGAGCAGCAGTGCCACCCAGCAGAGGCAAGACCATGTTTGGGGCGGCGCAGGTCAGGAAGTGGTTAAACAGTGTGTGGGAGGAGGTGACCTGAAGACTGGAGGATGTGGACTGGTCCCCTGCCCTCAGACATGGGCAGGAGCACTTCCAGCAGAAGACCTTTAATGAGGTAGGAGACAGGAGCAGACCTAGGTCTCCCTCCACTTTAGCTGATGAGAGGTTAAGGTGGGCAACAAACAAAAGAGATCCAGTTAGTTAATTCTGAAAACCAAATTAGCACTATGGCTTCTTTGGAGCTTTATGGGAGCACCAAAACAGCCACGTGCTCCCTGTCACACCACTGCTCTTCCATGGCAAGATGGCCTTTGCTGGCAACAGCAGACTTTGTGTCCACCAATGGCTTTGTCCTTCATGTCCACCAACGCTTCCTGAGCCCAGAAAAGCATTGGCTGTTGTGGGCTTCAGGAGAGGATCTCCCAGACTATGGATGCGGCATTGAGCTGGAGGCACAAGCCTTCCCCATCCAGCAAGAAGCCACAACGTTGTCTCTCCCAAGAGTGAGACAGACTCGTTCTGCACATGATGGCTTTCAGAAGCACTGTGCACATCTGGAGCAGCCGGAGACCAACTCTGGGGAGGGTGATTTATGGAACCCCCACAGGGACAGAGAGTATTTGGGAACCAGAAAGCTAAAAGCCATTATCTACATGCTTAATGCCTTTACTCAGGAGGCAGTTTCCCTTCTTCCAATGCTATTAGCTTCCAGGTAACACTGGGAGGATGAAATCCCTGTTCATGTGGAGTAATTATTCAGAATACTCAAATAAGCATGAGAAAAAAATAACCCCTTCCACACACAAATCCCTGCTTTCTCCTTGCCCAGGAGAAAATACCACCTCAGATTGGAGGGCAGATTTGGTAGTTGTAACTAGAAGTCTATTCTTCATGAATAAACTAACTTTTTTCCATTTCTGTTATTTTCTTTAATGCTATCTTTGCTTTAAAGCAGAAACTACCTTTGCTAACTTTTTGCTGGCAGGAGATAAGATGTGACATATAGGAACACCCTAGAACTTGCAGATTTGGTGGGGAGAGGTAATATTTGAGCTAGAATTAATAAGGATGTGTATGTAACTAAATGGAGCAGCCTGCATTGTGGCAGCTGTTCGTGGAGGATTTTGAGCCATGACCATTCTCTCTACACCACCCATCTCTTCAGCCTTTGGTCTCCCCAATGAGTTCACCAGCAGTGAAATTGTCTTAGGACACTCAACACCAACACAGTGTAAGCAGTCATGGCAAAGGCAGGTCTCTTTCAAAAGACCCAAATGTCTTGATCTGGGGCTTCCACAAGTGATTTTCTGTGTCAGTATTTGTGTATCCTCTGCAGGTTCTGCAGTTCACCTGTGGAGAAGTGCTTGCAGTGGTGAGATATCCAGGCTCAGTCTCGCAGCATCCCTACCCCAGGCATGGTAAAGGTTGTGCTGCACATGGTCCTGCCCAGAAGGATTTGGTTTTGGTCCCAGGCAACAAATCCTTAGGTGCAAGTAAACCCTGTGAGATGAAAAAAACCTGGTTTCAGGAAGATAGATAATTCACTAACAAGTGCAGTGGTTTTACATTAATAAGTAATAGCACATTAGCTGGTGGAAAAAGTCTTCCCTACTTTAATAGAATAATGTTGGTGTTTTAATAGGCAGAAAGCCCACTTATCCTGGGAAGCTGCAGAGGAAGGCTCCAGCTCCCTGCTTTCCCTTGTCTCAGAAGTCATTTCTCCCTGAACTCAGTGGGGAGGCATCACAACACCATGAAAACACAAATACTGCTGAGAATGCACCCAGGAACTTGCACATACTTTTGGCTACCCTGTAGGTGTAGCTTACTGAAAGACTGTGTGGCGCTGTGCATAAGGGGCACGGGGATGCCCAAACCTCACCTGCACACTTTAAGGCTGCAACTGGAAAAGCGTGAGGAAACCTCAAGCAGGCATCATCTGGCACCAGCACTCCTGGCTAGAAAGCTGGATTTGACACATAGCCTTGCCAAAGCACTTGCAAGCACCATTTGGCATCACCACATTGAACATTTCCAGGGGATGTGTGCCCAAAATTATAAATGGAAGGACATCAGCTGAAAACCCCAGGCAGCCCAGTTGCCTACACTGCCCTTTGTAGGCTTCACGTTCATGCCTGCACCAGTGGCAGCCACTGGGACAAGTGAGGACACACACCTGACATCGACCTCATCATCTCACACCACAAAACACTAATAAAATAAAATGGCATAAATTTAAAATGGCTATCCAGACCTTATTTTCTAAGAGAAAAAAGGCTCCTTTTCAGGCTAAAGAGCTTGAAAAGGGGATTTATCAAGGTGGCCTTTTTCCATGAGGCTCCAAAGATAATTATAATGATCTTAATTCTTAGTTCATGTTTTAACAATCAGCACTTAATGACCACTTGGAGCAAAAGGCTGAAGATCATATGAATTGTGGCTGCAAAGTTATGGCTTGAGGCCGAACGATCTGGTTCCACTGACTTGCACTATTTCTTGGGACAGCAGTAAATACTAACACAAAAAACTAGTGGTTTAGTTCCATTTTATGCCTCAGACCACTAATTTTGACATCTGCATTCATAAAGATTGTGTCCCCTAAATCAAGCAGCTAAAAATAAAGAGAAGACTAATGGAAATTTAATAAAACCAAGACTTTTAGGGGAAATTACTTATTTTGAATGCTAAAACGTGTTACTGACGTTTCACTCATAGCTGGGAAGGGGAGGCACGAAAGAGCTGCTCTTTCCCCAGCTTACCTCCAGAGTGTAACCGCGGTTTGCCAAAGACAGACCTCCCTTACAGACACAGTTTTGTAATTCGTGGAACACACGAGGGCAAGGGAAACCTGCCCAGCTGCTCAGCAGGCTGGGATTCATCCTCCCTTGGAACACGGCGCGTTGGCTCCCGCGGCCAGCAGCACTCCCGCAGGCCTTCTCTGGTGCAGTGCAGGAGGACGAGCAGAGCTTTCGGAGGACAAATAGCATTAGAAATACATCTGACCTGAAATCTCTGCATCCCGGACTGAATCCAAACTTGCCAAAAGTTCAGGGATGGTCAGATCTGAGGTTCATGTCTCTGGAGACCTTAGAAATCCATTTACTCTGCGAAGAGAAAAACAGGAAGCAGAGACCCTGTAACCCCCGGGGCCTTTCCTCCGGCTGAGCCGACTGCTCCGGGAGAGATTATTTTGGTTGCAGGCACGAACAGGAGGAACTTTCCTCTGCTCTTTAGTTCCAGCTTTTCCGTGGAGCACTAAGCCCCTGACAGGAGGCAGTGCCTACTTGCAAGCTGTCTCTGAGCCCAGCTGATGGAAACCCAGGGGCTCGGTCAGTGGTGTCTCGGGCTCATCAGCACTTGAAGGTAGCTTGCTTGAGGCATCTTTTCTGCACTGAGGTTCTTACATGGGCTAAACAAACAACTGCATGCTTTTTTAAGAGGAGAACTGCGTCTTGGCCTGCCCTATTGCTGGCTCTTGTGTCTTGGCTTCCAGGTGGCTTAAATATTCAGGTCATTAGGGTTTATCAGCAAGAAAACTCACAAAACAGGACAACAAAGTGCTTCTTGAAAATGAAATTATAAAATCCATACATTTGTCAAAATTGCATGCGAAGTCTAGAAACCACAGCACTTTGGGGAGCTAATCAGCCGAGCTGTAATTGCAAACCCTTGCATCAGGCAGCTGAGTCATGAGATAAAGTGGGAGAATTGGGGATGAACAGCAAGAAAATCCACATTCTTGGCTTGAAGAGAGCAGAGCATTTCTAGTTCCCTTCCTGGCTGATGTCAAGGCTTTGCAAGTAAATAATCAGCATGAATAATCTATGCATTTCATGTACACTACTCCCATAGAGTAGTTTTAATGTAGAGAGGGTTTAAGGGATTTTCAGAAAAACTGCTCAGAGCCATTTCAAAAAATTGCTAGGTATTAATGTCACATTTGCAAGTCCTGGTGTTTCCCTGATTTTAGCAGAATAACATTTTCTGCTTATTAAGGGTTTATCTTCTTGCTCTAGCTGTAAAAATACCGGGGACAGACACTAAATTGCAGGTAAATATGCTGGGGAATGGCCTTGTATCAGATGTAATTGAGACAAACACTCTGGAAAGCCAGGAGGCTAAAAATTTGTCATTTATTCAATCTACTAAACAAGGGTTCCTGAATACAATTAGAGAAAATTAGAGCTGATTCATGGGCTATATGCTGGCCAGAAGGGAAGTGAACGCATACCGAATACATTTTATAATAAGTAGTTCAACCAAGTCTAATTTCAGAATTGTTCATGTCATGGTAGTGTGCCTTTATTCTTCCTCTGCTTTTGAGATATCACTCAGTAGAAGTATTTAGTTCTTCTCCCACCCTCTCCAGATAATACAGCAGGCTCATAATAACACATCTGCTAAATTTCCAGTGTAACCATCCCCACATATGCAGAACCCTGTGTGTCTTATGGTGTCACAATATCGGGATTACATGTTTCCAAGAACTCTTTTTCAAACCTGCAGTTTGAAGTAATAGGTTTAGCCATTGAGCTAGTTGGTAGCCTGTGCTTTCCTGAGAAAGTGGGGAGAAAACCTACTCAAAATTAGAACTTCTGTAGGGAAAGAAAATTAAATCCTCTTTAAGAAACTTCAGAGAGAGCTTAATGGATGAGGGAAAGGCTGTGGATGTGGTATACCTGGATTTTATTAAAGCCTTGGACAGTTTCCCACAGCAGTCTCCTGGAGAAACTCATGGCTTGGACTGATGTGCTCTTCCCTGGCTAAAACACTGGCTGGATGGCCAGGCCCTGAGGGTGGTGATGGATGCAGTTACTCCAGGTGGTGGCTGGTCACAACTGGTGCTCCCCAGGCTCGGTGTTGAGGCCAGTCCTGTTTAGTATCTTTATAAGCATTCTGGATAAGGGGATTGAGGGCACCCTCAGTCAATTCTCAGGTGATGCCAATTTGGGTAGGAGTGTGGCTCTGCTGGAGGGTAGGAAGGCTCTCTGATGCTCACCAGAAATCTGTAAGAGCTGTCTAGGTTAAATGCAGCAATAAACCACCCTGCAACAATCCAAAATGGCAAGTTGAGAGAAATTTGGCTAATGGCCTTTGAGACACAGTTTCACAGCACCTTCTCTCTTTTTCAATATGAAAGGCCTGTTCTGTCTTCTGCTAGCAACACTTGGTCCCACGATGCAGCTGGACTGTGAAAGTCAAAGAAAGGTGTTTATCACGACTGAGATCAGCAATGGGCAGCATCAGAGCAGAGCTCAGCCTGCTCTGACCCCATCAGCTCCATCACAGGTGTGCGCACACACTGCCATGCCCCAGGCGAGGGCTGGCATCATGAGCGTGCAAAGCAATCAGTGCAGCCACTTCCGGGACAACATTAGGTCCCCAGGGGTTGTCTTGTGTTCCCCACCAAAATCAGCCTTGCTGTGTTGTCTCATATGAGAGAGGTTTGCATCATGGCCTCTTCGTCGTTGTGGGTATTCTCTCCCTTTCAGCTGCATTTATTTTTCAGGGTATCAAAGCTAGGAAAAGCGTATAGAGCTGACAGTCACCGGGAATATCACAACAGATCATAGCTGTCAGTGCATGAGTGAGCTTTTAAGGCAGGCAAACCCAAATGGGGATATCCACTCTGCAAACCATCCTTCCCTGGAAATTTTGTCTCAGAATGAGGCCTCACCCCTTTCAGACTTATTTGCCAGGAATTCCTGGGACAGGGTTGTGCTGTTGTGACATGCCTGGAAAATCCCACATTTGCTCACATTAGGAAATCAATCACTAAAATATGGAAAGTGAGTCAAGGCTATAAGTAATTTTACAGTATGCTTAACTGGTTTTTTTTTGAGAAGCAGCTCAGCAGGGTCTTTACTTGACCTTCCCACTCTGCACCTTAAAAATTTTTGATGATGGAACAGTTCTTTTTTTCTCCTTTTCTTTTCTTTTCTTTTCTTTTCTTTTCTTTTCTTTTCTTTTCTTTTCTTTTCCCTTTCCCTTTCCCTTTCCCTTTCCCTTTTCCTTTTCCTTTTCCTTTTCCTTTTCCTTTTCCTTTTCCTTTTCCTTTTCCTTTTTTTTTCCAAAGCTATTTCACAGAATAACAGACTCAGATCATCCTGAGTTGGAAGAGACCCATAAGGATCACTGAGTCCAACTCCTGGCCCTGCACAGGACAACCCCGAGAATCAAGCCATGTGCATGCAAGCATTGTCCAAAAGCTTCTTGAACTTTGTCAGGCTGGTGCTGTGACCACTTCCCTGGGGAGCCTGTGCCAGTGCCCAAACACCCTCTGGGGGAAGAACCTTTTTCTAATATCCAACCTAAACCTCCCCTGGCACAACTTCAGGTCATTCCCTCAGGTCCTGTCCCTGGTCACCAGAGAGAAGGGATCAATGCCTGCCCCTCCTCTTCTCCTCACAAGGAAGTTGCTGCAATGAGGCCTCCCCTCAGTCTCCTCCAGGCTGAACAGACCAAGTGACCTCAGCCATTCCTCGCATGGCTTGCCCTCAAGGCTCTTCACCATCCTTGTTGTCCTCTATTGGACTCTCTCTAACAGTTTAATGTCTTTCTTACATTGTGGCACCCAAAACTGCCCCCAGCACTTGAGATGAGGCCACCCCAGTGCAGAGCAGACTGGGACAATCCCTTCCCTTGCCCAGCTGGCGATGCTGTGCCTGATGCACCCCAGGACAGGGTTGGCCCTCCTGGCTGCCAGGGCACTGCTGACTCATGTTTAACTTGCCATCAACCACGATCCCCAGGGCCCTTTCCAAGGAGCTGCTTTCCAGTGTCTCATTCCCCAGTCTGTCCATACATCCTGGATTGCCCCATTCCAGGTGCAGAATCTGGCACTTGTGTCTGTTACTCTTCATATGGTTGGTCATTTTTCAGCTCTCTGATTTTTCAAGGTCTCTCTGCAGGGCCTGTCTGCCTTTGAGGGAGTGAACAGCTCTTCCCAATTTAGTATCACCAGAATAACAGCCCAGACAAACTTCCCAATACAAGCTTTCACACTGGCTTTCTGGGTTATATCCAAGGCTAGCTTTTACTGTCATTTTATAGACATGTTCTTTCTAATTTTTCCTCATTTCACTTCAATAGTTTGTAAACAGTTGGCTTTAACCTCACAGTAAAAGCCAAGAGCTGTGTATGGTGTCCTCAGCCTCAGCAGATTACCTTGATTTTTGCCACAGAAAGATCTGTCTATTACTGATCTGTCTGTTGCATTCCCCATTTGCTGCCTAGAAGTGATTTGTCCCTACCTGTGCACTCTGACCTACAACATCCAGGTCCTGAGAACTTATGGGTGGAGGCTACCTTAATAACCACAGACATCCAGATAATTTTTGCAGGAGGATCCCAATTTAGGTTTGTCCTTAAAAATGCAATGTGTAAATTTGATGAAATGTCACAGGTTTAAATCAGTATAAACCTACTGAAATCAATGAGGTTATTTGGATTCACAGCATAAGGCCTGATCCCATCCATGCTTGGACTACAAAACTTCCCAGTTCAAGCAATGGTGCTTCTTTGATTTTACTGTTTAAGAGCCAAACTTATTTAATATTTTAAGGAATTACCTTGGCATGAAAGGAAGAAGGGAGACAATGACATTTGTGAAGAGGCAGTGCTGCACAGTGTAGGGACAGACTGTCCTACAGCAATCCAAAGTAGACCAGGCTATGAGGAGGGAATGACTGTGAGGGAAAGCCTGGCCAACATGACGAAAATGACTTTAATTTAGCCTAGTAAACTGGGGGAGAGTGGGAATGGTAGTGATCTCCATTAGTGCAGCAAACATTAGGGATAAGGATGGTGATTAAGCTCAGGGATCACACAGCTGGTGTCACCAGTTGCTCTGCCAGAGCAAACAGGCTGCTCTGCTCAGGAACAGCTTCAGACTGAAAATGAAATAGTGATTCTGGCCTGTTAGAGCAGGCAGGGTCTGAAAAGGCTCCCTGAGGAAGCAGAGAGACAGAAAACACCTATGAGTTTGAAGATGGGATTGCATTTGATGGTGAGAGGGTGGGAAGGAGATGGTGAGTGGCAGTGAGGTCTCTGCCCGTTCTCTGCATTTCACATGCCCCCTTACACCCACAGTCAGGGTTTGCGCTGCCCAAGGGGTGCTCACAGCCCTTTCCATGCAGTATTCAGCCCTGCTAACAAAAGTCAGTCCCTTCTGCAGTTGGTTTGGCCTTTAAACACTCACCCACCAGCCACTGGGCTGCCCTGAGGAATGCAGCACAAACTGGGTTCAGACCAGTAGCACTGGAGTGAGTGGCTGTGTTGTGATACCAGTGCCCCACATCTTCCAGCTCCTACAAATCCACCTCCTTGTTCATTAGTGTGGACCCACATTGATACAGGTTTTTCATGAACAACCTCTTTTTTTTCTCTAGGTATACTGCGTTTTCATTTATTATTATTATTAGCTGATAAAAAGTCTGGAAATGTGTATTAAAGACCTGTGCATCTTAGTCAGTAATAACACATCAGTTTTATTTTTTCTTTTTTTGAATGAGAAAAGCTTCCTGTCAGGCCCTCTTAATGCATAGAGAAGATGAGCTTAATAAAAATTAAATCAGTGTGAAGAAAACAAGCCTGCAGATAATGGCATCCTCAAAGAGGTCCTGGGGAGAGAGCCGCACTTATCTTTTTGGTCAGGTAGAGCTTGTGTTTCAACATTAAACTCTTAGTTGTATCAAAACCCACCCTTGTTTCCACTGAAGTCATTAGTAGCTGTGCTCAGTTGATAAATAGGTTATTTAAATAGGGTGCTATTAAAATAATTTGCAGCAAAGCTCAAAACACACGGATTTTCACTCAACAAATGCATGGAAATATTTAGTGGGTGTTTTGTGTGCTTCTAAAATTTGTATGTGTTATGAAGCATATTTACACTTACTATGACGGCAGCATCATCTGATACAGTCTTTCTCTAAATGGACATTTGCAATAGACTGGGCAATCCCTGTGATGAGGCATTAGGTGAGCAATAGCTGCCCATAAGCAGCTACACAATGTAAAAGCAGCAGGTTGGGCTGAACAGACACTGTGGTCTCATAAATGAGGTAACTGTGCCATGTTCCTACTAACAGTATTGATAAGCACGGTATGGTAAAGGAGAAAAAGGACTAATTTCAAGTAGTGTTTTAAGTACAAAAGCAGGTGGAATTGCTTTAAATTTGGTCCTGATGTAGAAACTCTTGTAGGTGCTAAAAAGCTAGAAGCAGAGAAATTCTTCAGCCTTTTCTCAATATTCTGTGAGAAGACAGTCTTTCCTATGTAAACTGTTTTAAACAAGGTCACAGTTTCATAAACTTCTTGCACTCGCAAGTTGTTTTGCAAGATTGTTATGGCTTTGACTTTGAAAATATTATGGAATAGGTATCTTAAGACTTGGCCAATCCTCTCAAGGAGTGGATGGCCGAGGAACCAATTACCTATTGCCACTCAACACACTTTTTGCGATCTATCCTATATAGTAGTCAGAAAATTATTAAAGAAAAGCTTCGGTTTCCACCTGTTCATGAGCCTGGACTCTGTGTCGTTTTCTTTATACGCCTCGGATGTAACAGCGACAAAACTCTGTCTTGTAACTGAAAATAAATGACCAGAGAGATGCTGAATGGTACAGCAGTGCTCCTGGTGGATCACTCTGACATGAGCCAGGATGAGGAGGAAGGTTGAAAAAACATGGAGAAGGCTCTGTTTCCTTCTGAGTCTAATTAATTATAGCTAGCTGAAACAGAAGCTCTTCCTGTCCCTCATGCCTTCCTGCATCATAGTACATGGGACATACCAGGCTCAAGTCTGGCCCAAAATGTCATGGCCCTAGCTCATGTATCCTGCCATTTGTATGAGTTGGACCACGCTGTTGTGGCACACGAAGATGTTATTTCCTGGGAGCTCGTCCTGGGCGCTGGGAGGATGCTGGAGGGAGGCTGGCAGGTACCCTAGTCCGTAGTAAGATGCTGGAAGGAGGCTGGCAGGTACCCTGGTCCCTGGGAAGATGCTGGAAGGAGGCTGGTAGGTACCCTGGTCCCTGGGAGGATGCTGGAGGGAGGCTGGCCAGCCAGCTCCCTGCAGGCCAGCAGATGCATGAGGGGTTTAGGCATCTTGTAGGCAAGACAGGCACTACTTTCTCTTGTCTGAAGATCTGCTTGCTAACTCTCACCCTTCCTGAGACAGATGTGAAATGCCAGGGCCTGTTGTCTGCAGGGGGGATAATTTCTGTCTCACTTCTGCTTCCAGACTCCTGTCTAAGTGGCAGTCATGGGTATTACTAGACTTCATTTCATGTAAGGTAATTTACCTGCCAACTTTTGAATGTGAAGATCTTGTTATCCTGTTCTACAAAAAGAGTCTATATTTTAAAGTGATCTTTTTTCTAGTTAAAAAATCCCACCAAATAGTTTAGATTTTGCTTTAAACATGCTAGGGGTTAAGCATTCAGGATAATATTTCTGTTATGCCCAGCACTACTTAGGGAGTCACAGAGGATGAAGAAGCTCTTCAGTAGCAATGCCACTGCAGGAACACTGAAGAACAGAAGCTTGTTACCAGCATTATCCAAACAGTAACAGAGTCCAGAATATCCTGAGCTTGGTATAATCAGCCTGAACAGAAGAGAGTGATTAGTGAGAGCTACACAAATATGAGCACTAGTGCACGTTAATCAACCTGCCTTTGAAATATATAAGGAAACAGAATATAAATTGGACATAAGTTCCTCTTCGTGGTCACTTTGAAGTGCCTCTGGGCCCAAAGAAGAATGTGACATGGGTATTTTCCAAAGGCCAGGTTAACATGGGCTCCAAGAATACAGACACAGATCTGGTAGCATTCAGTGCAGATGAGAAACGTGCTTGCTAAATAAAGAGAAAAAAGTTGCAGATGAAACCCAGCGTCTTCCTCAAGTGGACAATGTCAGGGTAGTGGTGTGTGCCTGTTTTCTGCATTGTTATTTTTGGACACAGCCGCCCTTCTTCCCTGGAACGGACTCACCTCTGCAGGAAAGCCTCTTCCCGCCCCAGGTAGTCGTCTGCATTTTCCTTCCACGGCTTCTGATTTCCTTCTAAGGGTTTGCACCAAACCTCACACACAAACAGTTTTAGAGCATGACCACTGTGACTGTTTTTCCAGGGAGAGACCTGAGCCAAAGAAAACAATAAATGTTTGAACTCTGTCCCGTTAATCAGATCTCAAAGCATGATTACACCGAATCTTGTAAATCCCAGCAAGTAATTCCTCTTATCCTCACATTGCGTACTTGGATGGTAAGGCCCAGACAATTCAAGTTATTTTCCCCAAATTCATGCTGTGTAGCAGGCCTAGGAATAGATTTTAGATCTAGACATTTGTAGGCAGCCCAAGATGGAAGGGATGAGTTTTCAGTCAACATCAGCTCAGAAGCTGGTCTCAGATGTCCCTTCTCAGTGCCTTCACTTAGATTGTACCAGGAAATAACGTAGGGCAGGAACCCTCTGAGCACAGAGGAGACACAAACCTTTCTCTCAGCAACACCGTAGTTACACTGTCTACAATAACTGTTTTTTCATGTAGAAAATAAATCCCAGTGATTTAGGAAGCCAGCAGACACCATGTTGCACAGCCTGATGGGAGCGGGTGCCCTAAAACAGAGCCCATTCAGAATCTCCAAGGACCTTTTGCAGAAGATCCTTGTGGTGAATCTTTCCTTCAAATTCCCAAATAATTGGTCTTAAAAAAAAACAGGCTGCAGAAAACAAAAGCAAGAATCTTAGTAATCATTGTAAGTCTTTAAAAAATAAGGGGAGGGTGAAAGTGTCCCATTAGAGCTCAGCAGTCGGGTGGACCTACAGGTGCCCAGGGATGGGTGTGTGTGGTGGCAAAACCTGCTGGGAATGGGAGATGAGGTCATGCTCTGTCCTGGATTTTTGGGTTGTTTGGGGCTTTTTTTGTCTCTTTGCCTTCCTCTTAGGCATCCCCTCAGGTGACACATGAACATCTTGTATCTTGCAAAAGTTTACAAAACTGCCTTTTGATAAAATTTTCATTTAAGCAGATCCATCTCCCCCAGCCCTGGGCACGCTGTAGCATCCAAGAGGAAAGCCAAATGCTCAGCATCCTTCCTCCCTGAGCTGAGACCACCAGGTCTCAGCTGACTGTGACCAGAAAAGCCTTCCTTATTTGATCAGAAACGATAACACCAATGAAAACTACAATTTCCTGACTAAAATTCGGATAAAATCCGCATAGAGATGAAGTCTTGAAGGGTCATATTATTCTCCGGGCTGATCACATTTCCCTGCCCACTCTTTCTCATCTGAAGATTTTAATGGCTTAAATATGTCAGTGTTTGGAGCAGTCACTGTTTGTAGCTGTGTTTCAGAATAAATAGGAAGTGAGAAGACTTGAGCAGCAGTAAGGTTGCCATAGCAATTGTTTATTGAAGAAGAGAAATTGCAACAACAAAACCCTGGAAAACACGTAACTGTGACTCTACCCTTTGCATTAGGCCTGTCTAGACTTCAGAAAGGACAGGCTACATGGGAGAAGGGAGCCCTCCTGGCCCCTCTGCTGCTCTTCTGCAGGAGTTTGGGGAACCTGCCTGGGGACATGGCTGAGGCAGTGAACCCATGGGCTCAGTAGGAAGTTTTGTTGAGTGACATGCCCAAGCTTTGCAGACACATTAAATCACACATGAGTCATCAAGCAATCCCATCATTGTATCAGCACAAATACTTACTTATAAATCATAGTTGAATCATAAGGCATTAGTTTGACTCTTTAAACCATGGAGTATCAATCATATGTTTTGTCTCAGATTTCAGTCTGCAATCACTTTGAAAACAAGCTGATCTCTGGTGTACGAAGGTTATCTGCAGGGTGCTCTTGTGCTACTCAGCTGAACATTGATGGGCCACTACCCAGACAAGAAGATAAATGGAAAATAAATCCACGTGCAGTTTGGGGAATTTACTTTAACTTACATGAGACTATCTCTGAGAACCAAACACCATTTGTACCACTGTTATCTGAGCAATGCAGTGATAAATTGACAGATTTGTAGGGAGTTTTTCCTTGTGTCTTTACATCTGATGTTTTATATATTTCATTGGCTTACCCCTGGCACCAGCCTTTAATGGCTGACTTGCATTATTACTCTAATCTTACATGGGAAGGGACAAGGACAGAAGGTAAATGGGAGCCAAGGTGAGATAGACACATTAGAGCTGGAAATTGGTTTTGTTTCCAGGCTCCATTTGACACAGACCCTGCCTAATTGTGTAAACTCATGGTTGTTCTGCTGCCATTACAGCAGATGCTGCTGGCACCTCCTAGATATGAGGGTCACACCATGTCTGAGCATCAGCATTTCAGTGACAACATTCAGAGACACCCGTGGGACATTTATATTCGCATGTCAACATCACTGGCCCAGGAAATAATGTTTGCATAAATAGTTTTAAAATTCTGTCTGGAATATCTTAACCACCATAGGATACCCTTCTCTAAACACAACAGTAAGGTGACCCCTGTGCCTTAGGAAGAGGGAGGGGGAGGCAGAGCAGTATCTCACTGGTCACCAAACCAGCAGCCGGCCGCACTGGGCATCAAACAGCACTTGCAGAGTGCCTCCATCCTTCTCACCCAGAGGACAACAGCTCAGACTAGAACAGTGCTTCTCAAGGCAGGATTTAAAAGTTCACTTCATGACCGTGTCTGTACTAGATTACAGTGACACACAAATGCTTCAGCTGTACTCACAAAATACACATGGGTGATGGCATATCCAGACCAGGTCTGATAACCTCATTGGGTACAGTTGACCCCAAATGATCTTTTGTCTTGAAATATTTGCCAGCGTTTTGTCAGGCAGAGACAGTTCTGTTTTGGAGGAGGAAGGTGGACCAGAAAGCATCCCAAGATTTCTTCAAGCTCTATTTTCTTGTGGACCTTGCTCTGGTTAAAATCAAATCCGTAGCATCATATTTGAGCTGTTAGAGCTGATGAAGCAGAACAAACTGCTCAGATACTTCTGCAGTGCAGGGAGTAGCCAGAGATCCAGTTGTGTGAGCTATTCATCAAAAGCTGTGGAAGAACACCAAAACGGCTTTCCTACATAAACCAATGAGCCATGTAAAATAGAAGCCCATGTCCAACAGTGGTCGGTTATGCCGAAGTCAGAGGGAGATGCAAAGTAGCACTTGGTGTAAAGTCATTGCCAGCATATCACACAGTGTTGACCATGAGTTAATACCATTTACTTTCGGAAAAACAAGGCAGCTGTAGGATAATTCACGCCCACTTGCCCTGTGGCTTTACACAGAACATAACTTCCTCAGAACTGGCTGGTATTGGTAGTTGCTGAGCAAATTTTTCATGCACAAAGACCTCTTTAGTCTTTAAAATAAAAAACAGCTTGTCATAAAGAAATTAAAATCTGGGACCTTTTACATATTCCCAAGGTAGTTTCCAAGACAGGATTTGAAAAGCTAAGGCTGCACTTAAAAGCCTACATTAACAGAATGCTTGTGTTAGAGAGGGAGTAGCTGCCTTGCCCTAAGAAAAGACAGGTGAAAGTTTTGAGGTGGCAATTCACTTCATCTGCTTGGGCCAGCTCATGAGGGGACCACTCCATGCCAGGGAGGGCTCATCCCCAACTCCTTCCCCAAGGCTGCTCCATGGCACAGTGTCTGTGGTGTGCCTGGTATGGAAAAACAGTTCACCTACTCACTGACACAAACCTTCAAGGTTACCAGGTGTGCCAAGATGTGACGGTCAGTGCAATCAACCCTGCATGTTTGCCACCATTTGGAATAAACACCTCAGACGGCAGAGCACATTTCTGCACAGCCGTCCTTCTGCAGCTTCAAAACATTATGTATGCTTGGCATCTTGCTACCTCGACACTGAAACACTGTCATCAGGCAAAGCTACCTCCCTTGAATAATGTACCGAATGCCAAGGAACATGAACCATCCTACAGCAGGAAATTTAGTTTGCTTTAAGCAAACTCAGCTACCAAATCCAAATTCTTTTTGCTATAAGACATGTTTGATAAAAAATATTTATATAAAGTTACCCTTTGGAGGGTTTGAACTGCAGGTTTGGCTTTCTTACTGACTCTGCTTCAACACTCAAATGAAAGCTTTTTATTTCCCTACATTCCTTTTTTTAGCTTGGTCAAAGATCACTGCTCTTGCCTGACAGCAGAGCACATCTTCTGAAGTCCGAATCAGAGCCCATGGGTGCTGTCTGTCTGTCAGCACTTGCACTGAGGTCCCTGGTTTCAGAGATGTAAATACTGACTTGATATCAGCCAAGCACCATTTCTAAAGCAGTTTCCAAATCCTCCATGCTAAGGAGCTAGTACTGTCTTAGGAAAGACTTCAGCAAGCAGAGACAGGTCCGCTCATGGATCAGTTCCCTCCTCTTACATTACTGCAGATATTTACCTGAAAATAAGATGCTTTGTTCATTAAATAGCATCTATTCCTTGATGCATTCCCCCTCTAAAATCCAGGTTTATTTTAGTCTTGGTATCATAGGCTTCCTGCTGCAGAATTAGTAGGGTAGATTAACAGGATCGGAAAAAATACCTCATTTTTTGGAACTCGTATGTATGACAAGCCAAGAGTGGGGAGAAGCATAAGTTTACACTGTCTCAGCAGGGCTATTTTCTACTGGAAAACTTTTGGATTTGTCAGCATTAGATTATGAAATTACTTTAATTTCTTAGCATCCCCCCTTCAAGGTAATACATCCACAGGAACTCTTGAAAATTTATTTTTTCCTTACCCCTGACAGAAGGACTATCAGTATCCAATACAAACTCCTGGCCATGCCCAGCCCTTTCCCAGATAGTGACCACGCGGCACCAGAGAGAGAAAGTAGGACAAAATCTGTGCAGCGTATGGTCCGTGAGGCGACTCCCTGGTCCCACAGCTGCTATGGGGAAGTGGGAACCGTGTGGCCTCTCCAGAAGCCACGAGGAGCAGCCAAGTGGCCTATGAGGCTGTGGGGAACCCAGGTCGGCTCTCGGCCAGTGACATTGTGCACAGCATTTGGCTGGCAGAGTGGTAGATGTGTACAGCAGGGAGCAGCCAAGCTGCCTCCCTTTGGTTCTGCACAGACCAAGGGGCGGGTGAGGGGGAAGCTGGATGTTGTCTTGGCTGAAGAGTGATGGAGGGTGGCTCTTGCAGTGATGGGCGCCAGGGGCGTGAAGGGCTCCACGGATGCAAATTCAGGGTCAAGTAAGAGACATGGGAGGTGCTGCATTGTAGGAGTCTTAAGGCATTACAGATGGCAGAGGTGAGGAATGAGGAGGGACCCAGGATCTTGAAGAGAAGAGGAAAGGAAAATTGAGGGTTAAATATTGTGGGTTCAGGGAGTTGTGGCCCAGTAGTGATGTTTGATGGCTTTTAAAATCCAATGTGCTTGTGAGAGCTGGTCTGCACTGGGCTGTCTCTCCAGGCTTCAGGAAACTATCTTCACCTCAAGGATCACCTTCACTGCTTACATTTGTAAACACCAGACCCACTGAACAATGGGGTGTGGATCTGAAATGCCCGCACAGCTCGCTTGAGTACTGGTCAAGTAGAGCAGCTTTTATGCTTTACATTTTTCTGGTTTTTTTTAATGAGTGAATTTTGTGTTCCTCAAGATTGCCGGCAGAATTTTCCAAATGGAGACTGGGTATCACCCAACCACATTGCCTCAAGCTCCCATTTCACCACAGAGTATAATTGAAAGTGAAACCCTTCTCTTTCTGATGAGCTTCTTATGAGACATTCTGGTTAAGAGTTTATAATCTTGAACTCCTTTGACCAGATCTACAGAAGGAAGGTGACGGTTACTCTGATTTCTGTGGCATCTCCTGTAGCTTTGGCTGTGCTTGACTCCAGTTGTGCATGCACAGGTGAGCTCTGGAACAGACAGACCTTGAATCCAGCAAGGCACACAGCAAGGCACAGGCCACCAGATCACCCAGAGCAGAGGAATTATGTTACCTGTTGCATAACAGCCTCAGGGTACCTAAGCAATAACCCAAAACTCACTACAGGAGTAAAAGTTCTACAGATTATCACTGAATGCAACATTTTGTATTTATTGCATTATTATATTCTTTAAAAGAATATTATTATCCTTACAGGAAAAAACACCACAACCACTTTTTCTTAGCAATGATTGCTTTTTTCCTGTGCTTGTTATAAAATGTCTTATATCAGAATGGGATGCTGGGTGGACCTTACAGTGTTGTACAGACAAACAGGATTTCATAAGCAAGTATGATTCATTACCACCACCAGGTAATAGAATTACCTATTCAAAGACCCCTGAACTATTCAGTATTCACTGACAGTGAGGTATTACGTTTATTAACAAGAAGTATTTGCATGAGACAGCTTCTCCACATTCTCAAGAGGACATAAAGGCACTACAGTGTGTGTCAGCCCATGTAAAGAAAATTAGACACATCAAGAAAAAATTAAAGAACTTAACCTCTTCAGTTTTGGTTTCAAAGGGAAACACAGTGTAAACTTGCTCTTCTTTCTACTGCCACTAAAATGTCCCAAGGGGGCCTGCACCAACACTCAGGCTTTAGGGATGAGAGTGGTCCTGGGTGGATGCATGCTCTTCACTCCGACCCAGGCAGCCATGAAGAACAAAAACCAGGAGCCTTGGTGGTTAAGTGCTTCTGGGACTCTGAGTTGGTGTTGCCGCACATCATCACTGGCTCATGGCAGCAAGGCATGGGCACAGGCAGCACTGCCTCTTTCCTTTGCTCTTCTGGAAGCTCTTCCAAACCCTCCACAGCAGACCCATAAACCAGTAACATCTTCAACCTGTCCTGATGAAATTTTTCCCTTCTCACTGCAAAAGATGTGTGCTGTTCAGCACCGCCAGCACTGGGGACAGCAGTGTCCCAGCGACTTCCAGGCATCTGGCCCTTTGCTGGTCAAACACATACTCAGGAACCAGCCCACAGGAGTTTCATGTACATTCAAATCTTCTGCCAGGTGCCATTAGATTAGGACAGGTTTTGAAGAATGGGGCCAGAAGAGCCCAAGCAAGCAGGTGCAGACACCTCATGGTCAACCCTTTTTGTTCAAAAAGTTAAATACCAATCTTTCGTACACTTTGCTCTCTCATCCCATAGTGATCTTCTGGCCGGTGTAAGGCACAAGTAACACCTCATGTAGCTGACCCAGCTGAGTTCTTCTGTGCAGAGCAGACAAGGTGCATTTTGTCTCATGCTCACTAACTCTGGGTAAGTCTGCAAGCTTGTCTCCTCCTAAACCTCCTGAGAAGGAAGGGCCTTGCTTGAGCAAATCACCATTAAAAGACAGAATAAAAGGTAGGAATAGGCAGGCAGTGTTTTTGGACAAGGGCGATTACCAGAGAAGTCTCACAGGAATCTCTTCCAGAGTTTAGATCATATGAACCATATGGATCATACGACAACATCTTCATAAATGATTTGAAAGAGTGAGGAACAAAGATTGATGGTGATACGAACTGATTCAAAGCAATAAAACTGAAAGCTGACTGCACAGAGCTGTAATACAACCTTGCAATAAATGGCTGGATGATAAAAAGCCAGATGAAATGTGATATTGATAAATGTGGAATAATGCATACTGGAAAGACAACTTTAACTCCATGCACACAGTGATGGGCTCTGACTGGCTTCCTACCACTCAGGAAAGAGATCTTAGAGAGGTCTGTTAAACTGTCTACTCAAAGCTCAGGATCAGTTTGAAAAGGCTGATTTTAATACTACTATTTGGAAATTATAGAAAACAATTTGAGAAAAAAACCAAGAAAATATTGCAAGGATTGTATTGCTGCATCTTATCATACATCTCTACAGTGAGCATTGGCATCTCTTCCCAAAGCAATGTAGTAGCAGCAGAAAAAGATGTGAACCAAGGGTGATACAGGGAAGAACCTGAAAGAGGTATGGAATCTTTGACCTAAGGAATAGAGGACCATGAGGAATATGTTAGGGTTTATAAAACCTCAAGGCACATAGGGTAGATTAACAGGGAATAAGATTCAACTTCTCACACTACTACTACTACTACTACTACTACTACTACTACTACTACTACTACTACTACTACTACTTCTACTACTACTACTTATAATAATAGTAAGCTAGGAAACCTCACCAGAAATTTTCTAGTGGCAGATTCAAAAACAAGAAGTGCACAGAGTGTGTTGTTAAACTGGGGAGCTCACTGAGACATGACATTGGTGGATGTCACAACTGTATGTGCTCAAACAGTGAAGGGAAATTGTTGACGGAAGACAGAATATATCAAGTATTATTAATCACAAGGATACCGTACTCGACTCAGGAGTTCCTTGGCAAAGCCTCCTGGGGAAGTTCTACAGCTTTCACACTTTTGTGCACATTTCTAAGCATCCACTATCAGTCACCTTATTTTTTATTGGCATTAACTTCCTCACAGTTCTATATATCATTCTGCAGTCCCATGAGAGGTATGAGAATGCAGCAGTGAAACCTAGTAGAAATGTAAGTCAAGCTCACAGGGGACTAATTGACACCAGGGTGTGCTATCTCAGGTCACAGAAAGAACAGGTGCTTCTTGAAAATGAGGATTTCTATGGCAACAGTGAAAAATTATTATATTCTTGTTTGTCTTCACATCTTTTGATCTGCAGCAGCCTATGGCTTGCACAATCTTTATCTCTCTTTCTGAGCATGGGCAGAGAAAACCTGCTGACCAACCAACCATCCACTCTCAGCAGTGTAGATTTGGTACTAATGCTTTCTGCATGGCAGGGACCTTAACAAAAAAGTTGGGAGTATGTAGTGTTTGTAGTGTGCTTAATGAAGTGGAGGATTAAGCTAACAAAATGATAAAAAAAGAACAGTATAGGTAATTAATTGTGAAGATAATAACAAGACAAGATTTGTTTCTTATACATTGGCGGAAATGGTCTTTTTCTGGTATTTGAGCTTGTATTTGAACTTGTAAAGAACTTTGCAACCTTCTCCTCTGTATGCCTTCTCACTTTTGGCCAAATTGCCCCATGCCAGCCTCTGTGCACTTAAGGATAACCAGTAAAATCTTGACTGAGGGCTGCTGTGCAAGACCTTTTTATAGGCTTCCTATATGTCATGATACCCAGATTGGTGCAAAAGTGAGCTGCATGCCACAGCTTCTAGGCTGAGTCTCAGCCAGCCCTTCCACTTGTCAGGGTTCTTCTGCAGGGTGCACAACACAAATCTCTACATGGGAAAGGCAGTGAACCTCTGAACCTCTCAGGGTCTGGGAAAAAATACAGGTAGCCTTTACTTTCTGCAGGTACAAACATTTCATCCTCACCGTGGGTGTGCTGAGCATCTGCTAGGAGATTAAGGTAGTTGTCATTAAAGACACTTCACACAGAAATGAGAGACATTTCTTATTCCAAACTACTGCTGCCTCATCTGAGAATGGGTGAGCAGGTGTTAGACATGATTTTGGAGCATCTGCAGTGTGTGTATTAAGGAAGGTTATTTATTTTAAATTTATCATGTTAGTGCAGCTCTGAACAGAAACACGTCAAGTTTGGCTGCTAATCTGAGGGGAAGCTGTGCTCAGACGAGTAGCTAGTTAGGCAAAGGAGCCCCAACAAGAGGTACTTTCAACAAGTCTGAGAAATATTGATTTGGATGGACTGTACTGACAGTAAAACCAGTGTGATCGGGGTCTGGTCTGCTGTGCTGGTGAGGGGCTGTGCAGTGTCCCCAAGGATACTCCCCTGTCCCATGGGTGCTCGTGCCAGCACTGTGACTCCACATGGGCACAGTTAAAATGCCCTTTAAATGTCAGTGAACAAAGTAAGGAAGACATCAATTAGATATTTACTCCGCCCGATTTTATGCCTTCCGTGGTGTCAAAATCCAGTATTATAAAATGGAGGAAATTTATAAAGAAAACTAAGTATCTAGAAGAAAAGGCCCTAGGTGGAAGGGCAGGTGACAAGGAAAAGACAGGATGTCCACTTTGCTGGTGCTATCTGTCAGATAAACCTTCTCTTCCTGAGCAGGTTGTGAAGCCTAGGACAGGGCTGTTGTAGCAGCAAATTCACAAGTAGGTTAGCACCTCTCAACAACTGAAGGACAGCGAGTTGGGGTATTAGACAAAAAAGTAAAAAACTGCTGAGGGACAAGAGTAGAAATGTAATTATGGAAGATAAGATCTGCCAAAGAGAATATCTAATTTTTTGAGGAGATTGTGTGTTTGATTTATAACTGCAAAGACATAATAGAGTTTTGCAAGGTTTCTTTCTGAGCACCATATTGTCATTCTGATTAGAAATTGTCAATATACAATATTAATAAAGCATTATGTCAATAAAGACGTGACTATTTAACAGATAAAAAAACTGTTTTCTTCATCAAACAGATTTGTTATCTGTGGGATATTATGACAACCAGCAGGATTTTGGTACCTCTTCAAAATTTTTATCCATTATCCCTAAGACACAAATCACTGTTAGTAAAATTTCAAAAGCAGCAGCTCTTGGGCAGGGCAGAAATATCTGGAACACGTAGCAAACTGAGACTTCTAAAATGCAAGGCATTTGAAGAAAGTCAAATTCAAAGCTGGTCTGACCCAAACAAGGCAGACCAGCCCTAAGAAGAGCTGTATCTTAGAAGTGGCGCTGGAGCAACCAGTGCAATGCACCACAAGCATTACTGAATTAATAGAAGTAATGCACTGTGTTAACGAAAACATAAAGAAACTGGATATTTTTGTCTCAGCCCTTTCCAGTGCCTCCAGACCATAGAAACCACCAGCAGCCCTCATACTGTGCTGGTTGCTGAGGCTCTTCCCCACACTTCCTCCAAAAAAGCCTGCACCCATCTTACTCCATGATGCTGCATTCCTTGGATTTTAACCTCCTGTTATGTGAAACCGGAGTTTGCCCAATCACTTGAAAAGCAGGCACCTGACATGAATATAAGTAACTCTGGAGAACACCGGTCTACAAATAAATGTTCTCCTGGCAGCTGGTAAGAGCAGACAGGGAATGGGACCGGCAACGTTCATGGCGCTGCTAAGGAATCGTCAGTGGCCAAGGGTGCTGCTGCTGGGGCATGCACTGCTTTGTCAGAACACTTCATTTCTCAGTGGTTTTGAACGGCCAGTGCTGTACACATGTCACTTGCTAATTTATTTTTAGCTAATGAAGTTTCTGAGAAGCAAATCAGATTGCTATTGACACTGAGTCTAATGCAGCCCCTTCTTTGTCACAGTCAGTTTCTGAAATGAAGTTATAAGAGTGCTGTAAAAAATACTTGCTGTGACAGGCCTGGAAGATGAAATGGTTTGTTGATGTCAGTCTGTGCTAATGGAAGCTGAGCTGAATTGCTCAAGAGCAACAAACTATATAGATTTAGGGCACAGAACAATTTCAGCTACATCACCTTAATGTCCTTTGTAATGAAAACAAATTGCTTTGTGCTATATAGTGGTGCCAGTGGGAGCTGGAAAGTTCAAAATGACACAAGGACATTGTCTCGGTTTTGGAGACAAAACTTCAGGAGGAAACACTCCGGAATGAGAGTCTTCTCCGAAGGGAAAAGGGCCTTCCCTATTCCTCCACCAATAAGACAAGTGGGTCACAGCAAGTGAAAGTGGAAAAAACAAACTGTTTATTAACACCAAACGAAACAGGGCAGAACAGGGAAAAAAATCAAAACCTCAAAATGCAACAAATTCCCGGAGAGGGAACAGACACACAGGCTCGGACCAGCCGGGGCCACCCCGCAGGCCCCCCGGACCGGCGAGGAGGGAAGGGAGGCAGTGAGGCAAGGGGAGGGAAGGAAAAAACAACAAGAAAAACCAACAGAACCTTTTCCCAGCTAGGTGGAACACAACAGAAACCCAAAAAGCAGCACAGCGCTCCCGGCGCGCTCCCTCCCAGGCCCTGCCCAGACCCCGGAGCCCCTGAGCCTTGGGCCCCACCGCTGAACCGCCCTGCACTGGGGTCCTGCGGCCCCGTCCCCCGGGCCCATCGCAAAGGCACAGCGTCCTTGGGCATTGAGCAGACGGCTAAGGAATAAAGCGGCTTCGTAACATCACCGCAGGACACTCAGCCAGCTCAGCAGAAGTGTGACAGAGTGAAAAAGGAGGAAGGAACCTGACTGGTTCCTTCCAGAAGAATTTGGTCCCCAAGACATACTCCTGAATCTTTATGTAGATACTACACTAAGCCAAATATGAAGAAATTCTCTTGTTTTATTCATAGCAGTAACTGCTGATCATTTGACTTCATCAAAGTACCCATCAAGCATCACTTAAATTTGCAGCACCTCTGAAGCTTGGCCTATGTCCCAAAGTGTTTAGTCATTTAAACTACAGTGATATAATTGCAACAGAAGAACAAACAACCTTAAAATAAGTGGCTCTACCAAGGAGCTGTTAATTCAACACAGTTTATTTAAACTGTGCACAGCACCATTAGCACTCTGATGAGCAATCATTATTTCTATGGTGTGGCACCTCAGGCTCCCAACAATACACCTGCATCACTCTGTACTGGGTGCTGGATGAATATACAAACCTGAAGCCAATATTTTTGAACTAGGCTTTTAATATCCAAAATATATTTGGAAAAGATCAAGTTCTTAATTGACGTGGAGTAACCATATCCTTGTTTTAAAGAAGAGGAAAATTCAAGTCAGTTCAATACTTCTTTATATTACAAAAGTGGAAAAAGAGACATTTACACATTTCCGCAGAAGAGACACCTTTGCCCACAAAGACATTGGATTGCTGATCCATATAATCATATAATAAAGTCATGTAATGAAGTCGTTCCTCCTTCCCAACCCTGGCAATGGAGAAGCACTATCTTTTTTCTTTTGGAGATGACTACATTTTAGTGCCACTCTTTTGTATTGTAACAGTGATTTTCTTCAGGAATAAACCTTCTTTGCACATGTATGTTCGTAAATGCCTCGAGGCTAGTCTTTAAATCTTACTAGTCTTACTAGATACAGACATACCTATTTTACTGGAAAAAAATATTGGAATAAACCTGGATGTCACTATATCTGTGTTGTTTCAATTGGCCACCGACAAGACTGACTTTTGACCAGGTTGGTGAGCCAGATGCAAGAGCTGTGGTGCTGTTCAACAGACAACACAGCTGTGAGAGAGCTCTGGGGCTGCTCTGGTAGGTCTCAGCTGAGAATCACCACAGTCACTGATGATTTGTTTTGCAATGAAAGAAAGCTCTTACAGCCTTGATAGGTATATATTGCTTGGATCATATTCCTTTTCCACCTTTTGATGCTTAGACGGCACACTAAGGACCTTGTTCACTTTCAACGAATGTTTCTACCAAGTAACTTTTTGCTAATGCATCCATCCGAAACACATCATAAATTCTTCTGGAGACAGATATTAATCATACGGCTTTCAGGAAATGTGTGCTTGGCCAAACTGAAATGCATGAAAGAACTGGCAGTCAAATGCACAGAAAGCAAAAATCACATTGTATGAGCTGGGTGACTTTTCCTGCAGCATGAACAATGGATTATCTTGGGAACATAAGCAAATTCTAAGACGAAATGTATTTACTTAACCACTGGCAAAATAATTTGAATATCAAGTACATTTGTAAAAGATCAAAGTCTATTCAAGGATGACTAAAATGGACTAGTCGGATAGAGCACATGGCCAGAGAAAAAATATTCTCCATTCTATGCTCCATCAAAATTGCACAGGTTTCCAAATGGCCTCCATTCCTTTGCACACATTATTAGTGTTTTGGTTATTCATGTACAGAGGTACATTCCACAAATCCATGAAGTATCTGTGTGAAGCTGTGTATCCCAGTGCAGCCATTACACAGACACCTTTAGAGTCACTCCCACGCAAAAGTTAAATTTAAGCCTAAAATGGCCTTGCCTATGAACTAATTTCTTTCAAAAATTACTCTGCTGAGCAATGGCTATTTTTATTATTTGACAGCACATAGAGGAATTGAGGCAAAACCCATGATGCTGTTACAGAACCTGGAAGCTGAGAATCTCCCCAATACAGGGAGGATGTGGACACATTGCAGCAAATCCAGTGAGGGCCACAATGGTGACGAAAGGACTGGAACATTCATCACATGAGCAGAGTCTGAGGCAGGACAGTTCAGCCTGGAGAAGAGAGGGCTCAGCAGGATCTTATCAATGCCTTTAACTACCTGATGGGGAGGGAGCAAAGAGCACACAGCCAGGCTCTTCTCCATGGCACCCAGGGACGGGACCAGAGGCACTGGGCACAGACAGAAACACAGGAAATTATGTTTAAACATAATAAAAAGACTCCTCTTACCATAAAGGTGGTTGAACACTAGAACAGATTGTGAAGTCTCCACCCTTGGAGATACTCAGAACCCAAGTGGACACAGTCCTATGTGACCTGCTGTGGGTCACCCCGACCAAGCAGGGCTTGGACCCATTGCTCTCCAGAGGTCCTTCCTGCTGATACCACAGCATCCTTGCCCCACTTAAGGGCCTGGTAGAAAGCAGAAAACATTCTTGAACTTTGCAAAATTTTATTACTGACTTTCCTTCTTCTCTTCTACCTTGCTCTTCTTGTATCCTTAATTTATTTCTTGTGAGTCTTTCTGACCTCTGACCTGCAATTTTATGAGGCAGCTGGCCGACTTTTGCTATGGCTGGACTCGATTATGACTGGACAAGATTATGGCTGGACTGTGTCTCTTGTGGTAAAGGCTATCTTGGTGCCAAGGACATCTCCTTTATTAGAGCAACTCTTGGTCTTCTATCTTGAGAAACAAAGGAAGATGAATAATAGTAATGCAAACCTGGCATGCTAAAATCAATCAACTCAATACTACAAATTTTGAACCTCACCTCATAAATTCCTGAGGAAGAAACCCTTTCATTAAGGACTGGAGAAGAGAAAAACCAGGAAAAAAATAAAGAAAAAAAAGAAAAAAAAAATTGAGGGTTATGGTGTTTCTAATTGTACACCTAAATATATATAGATAGATAGATAGATAGATATGCGCCATTTACAGTTCAGTTGTGGTACTAGTAGCTGGTCTCATTTTGTGTGACAGGATAGTATCCTGAGGTAGGGAATAGAAATGAAGGGAACATTCATAAAGATGACAGCAAGCACAGTAAATCCTCAGGATCCAGGCAGGGCAGGACACTCACAAACACACCGCTGTCCCTGACAGCCCTTTGCCAGGGGTCTGTCACTGATGAGACAGCTCTTGGCCTGAGACACTATCACACCTTTCCTGCACACACAGGGGATGATAACTGGTTTGCTTGGATGGGAAAAACCAGAATTTTCATTAAATCTGGTACCTGGGCAGGCAGCCTGCTGCCTGCTGAAGCCTGACATATGTGACTGGTTCAGCCTCTCAGGAGGCAGAGAGAGAGGAAATCCGGGGTAAGGAATAGCTCATACTACAAGCAGAACAAGAGTAGAAAAAAAAAGAAAAAAGATCACTTAGGTGCAAACCCCTGCTGGGTATAAGACAGATGGTTTTCCATGGCCAAGAAACAAGATTTTTTTTACTACTGGCCAGAAATTGCATGAAATCATGTTATTTATTTATTTATTTACTTAGTCTTCAATTAAAAATACCATTGAACCAAACATGACAGTGTTCAAATTCAGTTTACTCCAGCCTTACGATTTCATCCACTGATGGGTTTAATTCCTTTTTGATCTTTGCTGTATAGAATTTTTATAAGGGCTGCTGACAGTTTCACTCTGCATCAGCTCCCAAGACTTTCCAGCAGCAAACCCACTTGGGCAGGTATGGCAAGAGCACGAGTTGCTCCTCTTTCTCCTCCTGGAAGATGATGTCATGGTGCTTGCAATGACATCATCTGTACACTGGGAGGAAAAAGCAGTCCCACACATTTCCAGCCAGGGGCAGGGGAACAGGAAATAAAAGTCTCTGTGCAAGATGTGCTGCAGAGGCTGTGCCCCTCTTCAGCACAGCCACACTATTCACCCTGATGGAAGGCCAAGCCGTCTGCGAGCACATGGTACCTGGAGGTGGTGATTGCATCCCTGCTACCAGCAGCACCAGACTCCCAGCACAGGTTCACAGAAGGGTGGAGGTTGGACGGGACCTCTGGGAGTCAGCTGGTCCAAGAGTGGATATCTGCACTTGTGGAAATATTATTTGTGTTATTTCATTCTCTCCAAACTGTGCGAGGTATGCTGAGACCCTAATATCTAGCTTTGCTTATTAGATTCTTGGAAAAAAATGGGCTATGAAATCTATTCATCTCTTTCTCTTACATTTTTTCAAAGTGCTCCCATGAGCATTTTGAAGTGATGGTCTGGCAGAGCATCATACTCAGCCAAGTTTTGCTGAAGGTGAGGATCATCTGGGGGCAAGGTGGTGACACAAGGAAGCTGACAGCAGAGCTGTGCTTGGGGCAGAAACACGGAGTGTGAGAGGGACTGGCCAGCTCTGTGTAACGGGATCTTCCACCCACCACACTGGCAGCACTGAGGGCTGTCACAGCCAGTCCAGCCTCACCTGAAATACTGAGTTAAAAACACAGAACATCAACCAAACACAAGGCAGAAGGGAATAACCTACAGGAACTCAAACTCCAGGATGGCAGGACCAAGGGAGATGATGTCATGGCCGTGGGGCAAGGGGCCAGCAGTGAGCAGGGCACAGCACTGTCAGGCTTGGAGAGCTCCCACCTCCTCTCCTCTCAGCCACTGACCATAGCTGAACCAGGCAGGGAAGGGGCCGGGAAGCATTTCAGGGAGCTGATGGGATGTGGCAGACATGGTCTGGGAAAAAACCCAGTACATTAGGTAAGCCTTTATCTCAGGGCTGACTTTGAGATATTGGCAAATGAGAAGAGTTTGTACCACATAATTACTTCTAAAAACAAAAGTGATGGGTTTTTTTCATGTAAGAAAGGTCTGGTTATGTGATCCAGATAGATTTTTATTTAAAATCCTCTCCCCCAGATTTTGTCATAACATTTTCACAAAGTAAACTGCCCAAGGACTGAATTAGAATAAGCCAGAGCATTAAATCTGTTACTTCACAAGGTTTTAATTTTCTCTTTGTTAAATTTAGTGAAAGTTCTTTTACAACACCCTAAAAGTGTTATTTAAGAGAAAAAGTGATTTTAGCAGTCAGAAACAGGACACAAGGTGTCAGGGCTTATGAATCAGATCATAAAGGGTAAAGCGATGAAAATCCACTGATTTCCACTAAACTAAAGCCATTTTACACCACCTGAGCATCTGCTCTTTCAGCTTCAGCTCACCTGCACTGCCAAATCTCTGTTGTGATAATGTCCTTCAACGGAGGACATCCATTAATGGAAAGAACAATATGATTTTTCTTCCCTTTCTGCTGTTCCAAAGATAATTACAACTAGAGAGTCTCAAGAAAGGTTGTCTTTACTTTTGGTTTTGCACAAGGACATTATTTTGCAGTGTTGAACATAAGGTTTAATCACAGCTTGCATTTCCTTAGTCATCCTGAAACACAAACACCAAGGGAATCCAGCCCTTTGAGCATTACTGTGCAGGCTTACACATGTCCTGTCTCCCTTGGCCATGGTGGGGCAGAGCCACCTCCTCCAGGGTAGGTTTTGGAGGGCTCCCTGCTAACAGACCGGCTGTCCGGCCTCTCCGTCCAGCTCCCCATCCTCATGCACATTTCATGGGCTTGGATAAGACAGGAGAGGCAGACATCACATGTCTGCTCATTGAGCAGATAACTGAAATGCTGAAAGAGAGCCAAGAGCCCACAGCCCCAGCTGGAGCATGGGAACCGATGGGGCAAGATGCAGAGGGAAGGGCTTTGCACTGCTGTAGAGGAAACCATGGCCCTTCAGGAAGTCAGCACAGAGAATTTATAGATGTTTTATGAGTTCTGTCTAGAGGTCAGACCAAATGTATGGGTCTCTCTGGGGATTTACTCCATCATTCACCCTCAAGAAACTCCCAGATTTACAGCCTGCAGGTGACCCATCTTTGCTCATGGATGCATTTCACCAGAAGTCCCAGTGTCTGAGTAGAGGCAGGACCCAGTGGTACCCGCACCTGGCATTCCTGTGCTGGTTTACAACTATTCATAAGTTTTTTTTAGGTTATGCTCTTCAGAGCTGGGTGAAAGCTGTGCATCTGTTGCTTGCTTTTAAGTGTGCAGTCTGCAGGAGACAACCCATCATGGACTGAGTGTGCCTTAGGAAAAATCTTCACAGTATGGGGAGTGGAAGCCTTGATCAGCTTTAGGTTTAATAAATTTCCTTTTCCAGGTAACAAACTTCACCTTAGAAAGGGCAGCAGAGTGCATAGCAAGGACCTCAACATCCCAGTGTGGTGCAGACAAGCCTCAGAGCCTGCAGAGCGGCCACAGCGATCCCAGCACATTCAGTCAATGTTAACAATCTTTCCAGACCACTGCCTGTGCAATAAAGCTGGGGAGAGACGAGACTCTGAGGAGTCCCACACTCTTTCCAAGTAACTCAGTCTCACACCTGAGAGACCGTGATCCTGCTGGCCAGAGAGAAGGCAGGCTGCCAGCACTGCATGGGGAAGGGGTTTGCTGATCATTCCCTGAAGCAGAAGCAATAACTTCAGTCACCAGGGCTGTCTTTCAGCAGCACAGAACTCATGGTTGTGGCTGTTAGCAAGGCAGTTGCAAGTACGCAAATTACATTATGAAAAATCTGCATGAAAGAACATGCCTTGAAACCATGGGAAATGGCATGACTGTCCCTCTTCTCGTTCTCAGACCTGCTGTGTGAGGATTCCTGCCAAGGATGCCCATGTCCTTATGGTGGCACCCCTGGAGCACCAGCAGGCTCCCCAGCCTGCCTCAGCCCTCTGCACCATCACACTGCAGGCACCTGTCCCACCAGGGAAAGATGCCCACTCTTACCAGAGGTCACCCAACCCAACCCAGCAGTTCCCAGCTACAGCCTGGAAAGGCAAACAAGACCACAATTCCCATCCAGAGAGAGCTTGTCGGCAGCACACTATGAGTTGCTGATCTGGGCAGCAGCTCCAGCCCCAAATCAGGCGGTGGGGCTGAATCTGCCATCACAAAATGCTGCATTTTGCAAGCCTGGCATTTGGTCCAAAGCTCACCAAATGCAGAGGGAAAAGCTCTTCATTTCATGGCATTTTGATTAGATCCCCTACCTTTAATATAAAGAAGTGTTCCTTTGGCTTACTTTTCTTTCCATTATTAAAAAAAAAAACAAAACCCACACAAACACCCAGTAAAAGAGCTGTTACTTGAACCTACTAGATAAGTCCCTCCAAATCCTTATTCTCTTGTATTCCAGGACATCTGTGCATATTAAGCAAAAGAAACTATTATCTGCTACAAGGCAGGTGTCTTAGCTGTATTGGGAGTTAGAAATGAGAGTCTGGCTAAAAACTAATTCGATTCAATGAGAAGTTCTTTAATTTAACACACAAATTGATTTGTTTTGGCTGATCAGTAGTGATAAAAATAGAACGATATGCTTTGCAATAATTAAAGAAACATTTAACTGGAATAAACTGTTGACTACAAATGCCTTCTGAATGAGAATAATTTTCACTTTGGTTTTCTGAGAAGAGATTTGGAGCTGACAATGATGTGGACCAGTTTTCCAATACAGGGGTCCCTGGCTGCTTAGAGACTACAGAATTCATGTGCTCCATTTGAGAGTAACTATCTGACTTTAGAATGTGGCATTTAAAGTGATGCCATAATTTTTTAATGGTCTTACTTGCACACTGTATTCCAATCCTTTTCCAGTACGCAATTAAATGCTCTTAAAACCTGAAAAACATATAGTAGGAAAAAAATTAAAGCTTGTAGTTTCTGAAGTTCCTCTTCATTTATTCCCTTCCTGAACTGCTCAGAAACTGTAAGGATCTTGATAAATCCAGAAATATCATCCTCTAAAGAGAGTTACACAGTGTTTTGCACTAAAATAAAGAATCTGTGACGTTGTTGAGTGGTTCTTCATCTCTGTAAAAAGTAAAGCATGACTTCTTTTGATCAGTACTTCTTGCTCTAAACCAAGGGGTAACTCAGGGTGATTAGTATGAGATGGAAATTAGTGGATTTCCTAAGAAAAAGGGGTTTAGGCAAAATTTAGAAATCTGGTATCTGGCCCTTCAGGGTGAAAAGTCCGCACTGGGAATCAAGCAAAGCAACTTCTGTTTTTTAAGTTCGTGAACCAGGACACCTGGAGCACTCCTTGACAGGCATTTGCATAATTTCCACTGGAAGTTATCAGAAAATATTAATAAAAATAATTCAGTAATATTTTTGAAGAATAAGCATCAGTCATTTTCTTTGTTTTTTAGCAACTTTCTTTGTTTTTACACCCACAGTGACAGCCCTGTAACAGATTCTTATGTTCAAGTAGGGTGTCGTGGGCTTCGCTGATGCATATGACTGTCATTCATATAGGGTCCATGGTATTATTTTATTATAGTGGTCTGTGTGATTTTGTGTACATTGAAATTACATCAAGAACTCTTTTCTTTATCAGCTTGAAAATGCTGCACATAAGAAACAACTCAGACAATCTTCCAATATTTTTATTGTGTTACAATTTCCAAGGCACACTGTTATGTGGAGTAAATGTGTAAGCCATCAATATTGCAGCAGGAGAGTGAGCAACAGAGCTGGTACATGGGCTGATCATGGAACTGGGAAGAAGGGTAGAACTTCAGGGTTGTTCTCCTGCTTGTGCCACCAGCCTGAAGGGTCATATTCTGACCAGCTTCCAGCAGGGATTTCCTTCCATTAACTATCTCAGGGTACAATCCTGCCTTATCACCAGTAACATTTTACACACAGGTGTAAAACAGACCAGTTAAGTTCACTACACCAGGTAAGAACATTTTCTATTTTTATTACCCAGTAGAGACAGTCTGAAAGTCAGGGTTATTTAACATTAACAAGTGCCTTGGGAAACCCTGGGATTCCTATGCACTGCAAGAGGAAAACATCATAACCACTGAAAGCAAAGGGTATCATTCTTTGTCACCCCACCTATATTTTTCTAATTGTGGTCTCTATACATCTTTATAAATAGAACCATTGTGCAGTTAATGTAGTCTCTGAATTAAATGCAAGATCATTCTAGACACCTATATTAACAAGGAATAGGGATAACACTGGTGAACCCTCTAATGAAAGAAGAAGAGCTACAAAAAGATCCTAGATTGTGCCAAGAAAGTCTCTGCCTGTAGGAATGCAAGTGCTTTGATCTGCATGACAAAGGCCCCCCTCCCCTTCCGAGCTGCCACAGCATGGCATTGGCTATTCATTCCATGCAGTCTCTGTGCTAGAGCGTGGAGAAAGAGGCTGGACCCGTGCGAGTAGTGCAGCGAGTGCGTCTTGCAAAACACAGAACATTAAATTCTCACCAGAATATGCGCATTCAGTACCTTCCCCCACGCAGGGCAGGACTGCTCACAGCGTTTCCTTTGCGCGGCAGTCAGACCCTTCCCTACAGCAGAGATTTTGCAAGCCTGGCTCTAAAACACATTGCAGAGGTTCGATTACTCATTCCCTATAAAACTCTGTATGGTAATAAGATGTCCCTGAGACACAACCGCTATGCTGAGGCTGACAAACAGAAATAAGAACTAAGGCAGAAACAAAGGAAGGAATGTGAATCACCAAAATCCCCAATAAAGCAGACTCGAGTCTGAAACACAGGTTGCCTGTTGATACTGCTTTGTGTGGGGAGAAGCAGCGAGACCCCACCGAGATCCGCAGGGCAGGTGATCCCACCGAGAGATCTACTGGCTGGTGCCAGCCTCCAGACTCGAGGTCCTGCCCGGGAATGTGCTGGGGCCAGGGCAGGGCAGGCCCCCAGATGGACAAGCACACGAGCCCATCCGCCCTGCACCAGACAGTGCGGGAGCTGTGGCAGGGCTCTCTGAACCCAGTGGATTTCTTTAATCGAGTATGTGTGACTTCTGACTCACACTCACACTTCTGATCCCCAGACACACTGATTCAGCTACCCTGTCTCCTCCGTGTATACTCGAACCAGACTGCAAAAGCTCAGACACTCCAGCACCACGCTCTGCTCTGAGCTGCATGGTGAAAGCTAAAGTAACTCCAGTGAAGACAAAGTCTGACACAGAGTAAATATGCAGACATTGGACTTTTTTCCCTTTACCACTGACTTCTTACATTTAGTTCTAGCCAAATCTCTCCCATGCTTTTGGCAGGATCCTCTCTCTGATCAGACAGAGCTTCTGATAAAGACAAGATGTATCTTGCTTAAAGCAGGATCCTACTAAAGACAGAACAGTTTTTGTTTGATTGGGTTTTTTTTTGTTTTTTGTTTGTTTGTTTGTTTGTTGTTTTTTTTTTTTTGTTTTTTTGTGTGCGTGGTTTTTTTGGGGGTTTTTTTGTTTGTTTGTTTTTTTGGGGGTTTATTTTTTTGATCAAGTAGCAACTGATAGGGAAAGAAGACAACAGATTCAAAATCTAAACATTTTTAAGTTTTTAAAAACTTGCCCTGAAAATCTGTGCCCAAAATTTATGTGAGATATTGAACTACAATTACCCACCTACTTGCTTGCTGTTACTGATAGTTCAGTAGGTCAGGACTGCAGAAACTTCTTATCATGGGGCACAGAGACTCTGTGCCAGATTCTGATCTCAACTGCACGTGGTGTACTTTACATTATGTTCATATTGCGCTAGAATAACTGAGATGGAAATGTGCTTCACTCTTCCCATCCTTATGCCTTTGGAGTTGAAGCAAAGGGAAGCTTTACTTTGAAATGTAGGAGCAGTGAAATGATTAACAAAAGCTAAATAGGGCAGTTTCAGGCTGAAAAATGTATGATTCACAGCAACTTGTTCAGACATATTCCTAAGTCATATACATTATGGCAATTTAATTATGTAATAGAAGGGATCATGTACTGTTGCGTGCCCACAGTTCCCACTCATTCGACTAAATGCAGATGGGCTCACGCTACACAGAAAGTAACACACAAAAGAGAGGGAGAGAGAGAAAAGTGGTGCTGGAATTTAAGAAAAAAATACATTGCAAAAATAATACCCAAACAGCAAGTTCTGTACACCACAAAGTACTCATTTGCTCAGCTGTAGCAAAAGGCCAGGCAGGAGAGCATCCCAGAAACAAGCCAAGGCAATCTCAGCGTAGGATTAATGCCGTTAAATGGAGGGGAAATGTCACAGCATGCATAAGAAATCTGAAGACTTCAGACAAGCAAGTACCACTGGATGTGGGTGTTTCTATTATACAGCTAGATGTAGAATTTCAAAGCCTTTCCAGTACATTTCTCCACCTAAATCAGAGGTTTAAAGGCTAGTGAGTGTTGCCTCAGCTTCTTTAGCCATTTGATAAAATCTAGCAGTGATTTCTGAATAGTATGAGATGTGTGCAGGTATTTTGTAGACCACTCATGCCCTCATCACTGCATCTTCTATGAGCCCAGGACACTTCCTACTTCAAGGATATACTGTCTTCAAAAAACTCATGGGTTGTTTATGTGCTGGAAGACTTAGGTCTATGGGAACGTTATCCTCACAGATTGGTGTCATATCGATCTCCTTTGAAAGTAGTGGTGGCAAACAGCAGCTGAACATGAGAGATGCAATGTTGGCAGTGCTCACAAAGATAATTACTGTTCACGGTGATGGGAAATTTTTTAAGGGGAAATGGCTTGAAGTTGTGCCAGAGGAGGTTTAGATTGGATATTAGTAAAAATTTCTTCATTGAAAGGGTGGCCAAGCATTGGAACAGGCTGTCCAGGGAAGTGGTTGAGTCACCGTCCTGGAAGGGATTTAAAAGATGTGTAGATGTGACACTTGGGGACATGATTTAGTAGTGGACTTGGCAGTGCTGTGCCATCATCTGATCTTAAAGGTCTTTTCCAACCTAAACCATTCTATTATTGTGAAAAACTCATTCAGCCCCCCGAGGTGCCAAAAGTGACATCCTTCTTTTGATTTACCTTCATATCACAGAACAGCACGGGCACCATCTCCTGTAGCCATCAGTGCTGGGGGAGCTGTATGAGAACTCATGGCTGCGGTTCTGCCACCATCAGCACCAGATTTGTGCAGGAAGAGATAAAGCCCTGGTATGTATGAAATCTAGATCTGACACCAACATGTAATTGCTTTCATATAAAACTAATAGGATCTGGTAATGCCAAGTTTGTGCTCCTGTTATAGCTTTATGCCTGCTTTTGTCAGCTTTGGGAGAGCAGATAAGGACTGATTAGCCACGAGGTCCATGTGGCTCGAGCACACGAGCCGTGTGTTCTGCGGTCCCTGGACAGGGACACCCCTGTTCCACACTCCTATTCCTGGGGCTGCATCCTGACAGGGAGGATGGCTCCCAGCAAGAGGGGAGGAGGGCTGGGAGTAATACAGAATATCAATATATCTTTTAAAATATATGACATGATATTATAAAAAATGTACATTTAAAAAACAAATAAAAATCAATGCTGTGGTGGACTGTCTGACTGCCTGGGCACGCCCCCAAATCCATCCTCTCTGTGCCAGCACTAGCAGGGCTGTAAATACACTGCTGCACTGGAGGAAAACCTGCCTGTTCCAGGTAAATGGCACTTGTGCCAGGAGCAACATAATTAAAAATACGTATTGGGGCACACAGTGTGAATGGCCTCTGAGCAGAGCGGACACAGCTCTTGATCTGAGGGAGCAAGCCTTGCTCCCTCAGATCTGACTCTTCCCAGCGGGAGGAGTGGGTGGAGCGGGAGCCTGCTCGCTGGCCTGACACCTTGCTCTGGCCACCCAGATGTGCAGGGGGACACAGAGGGACACAGAGGGATGCAGAAAGATGCAGAGCAATCCAGAATGATGCAGAGGGATGCAGCCATAAGCAGAAGGAGGCAAGTGCTCATCACAGGAAACAGAGGCAGCATGGGCTGGCCCCCAAGAGAAAAGGGACATTCAGTGCAGCTGCCACTGGCCAAAACTTGCACATAGTGCGTGGTGGAAGCTTAAACCCTGGGAGAGGGCAGGGAGGAACTGTTGTACTGGGGAGATGTTCACATGCAGTGCAAGAAGAAAACCTTGATTTACTAATCCATGCGCCCGTTAACCAGCAAAGCCGGGCTATGGCATTTTCCTGCAGGATGTACAGAGAGGAAAGCACAAGGAAAGCCTGAAGAAATGGGGTTAATCAGTTTAAAGGAGAATAGGAAAGTGCAGTAGCCTCCTGCAGGGGTGAGGTCTGGGAGGAGGCACAGCCCCCATGCTCAGCTGCACCTTCTCTGGGTCACCACTCCTACAGGGCAGAGCAGCCACCGCCCCAGCGCGTGGGGAAGCCAGCAGGAGCATTACCTCATCCCACGGGAGTGACTCAGAGCAGCAGTATCACCTCTGCATGCCAAGTGTATCAGGTCAGTAAAATTAATTCAAAGTATTGAGGAAGCAGGTCTAGCATGGAGGGGAAAAGGAATGGACACAAACTGTAGAGAAAGGTACGTTATTGTACCTGCCTGTACATCATCCATCCACGTAGCAACACACTGAGGTGACTGACGTCCATCAGCTGTGATGCTCTTCCTTCTCTCCAGGAAGAGTGCAGCATATCCATGCTTCAGGTGTGCATCTTCCCCCTCCCTGCTGTGTGCTGTTACCAGCGAACACAGGGGCAAAGAAGTTCACCTGAGTTTGGAGCACAAAGGGACATACTCCTAGGGACTTGTAGAGCTGGTTGCACAGTGTTGAGCTAGTCCCTGAAAAACGGCAGCTAAAGAAAGAGCCCGTATTGCACCAAAAATATTCATCATCGAGTTTACAGATCAGCTGTCACACAGCAAGACCTTTGGGCTCTATTTGGAGAAATACAGGGTATTGAGCTTGCTGGAGGCTGAGAAAGAGAGGTAAGTCTGATAACTGTAACCATTCTGGTCTGGATGCAACCTGGAATGGTGTCTTCTTGTATGGGAAATGACTCTGTAGCCATCACATAGAAATGTGGAGCTATTCTTCGGGAGTGATGCAAGGAATATGCTTCAGCTTGCCTCACCTTCTACAGCTTCAGGTAAAAGAAGCTGTGTCAGGAGAGAGACGAAACCCAAGCCTGATCCCACCCTGACTTTGTATGTCAGCACCCCACTGAGCTGAGATCCACTGTTCCTAAGCTGGGATCATCCCTGCACAGGTGCCATGTGTTGTCCTTTGCCAAAGCAAGCAGAAGGGGATTTTGGTGCACTTTCTTATGGAGAAAGCAGGATTCAGGTTTTAACACATTTTTAACACATAGTAAGGCACTGGTCAAAATGGGCTTAGTGACAGGATAATTTAACACACTTTTCCTTAAAAAAATAAATAATTACAGGTAACAAAGACAGCTCTTCTGACCAGTGATGGGCATCATCTTATCAACTATTTAAACCTACCAGAACCCTAGGATGAAGGAGGCAGATTTCTGACCTCAGATTTTAGCCGTGGAATCTTCATATTATCAGGTTGTGAGGCAGAAACTATTTCTTGGTCTGTCTTTACTCACAATGTTTTCAGTGCCTCTAAAAGACATTTTGCACTTCTTTGTAACCTAGGTTTTCAAAGGTTCACATTCACTAAAGCAAAACCACAGGATTTAATCTTCTTGATGGAATAAAACCAGGAATGTGTGTATTTAATAATCACATAAGGAGTACCCATTTTGTTTCCGTTTGCTTTTAACAGAATAAAAAGGCATCAACTTACCTGATATCCAAGCACTGCCAACAGCCAACAGTGAGCTCTGTCCCGAGGGCAGGTCACCACCAATGGCACAGTGCACAGCACGCTGCCAGCCAAGGGGAATTTGCTTAAGAACAGCCCTTCTGGCACCGAAACTGCTGACTGTAATATTTGACAATATTGCATCTTTTTTCCAGTCTGATTGAGAAATGGAAGGGGGATCATTCTGGTTTCTGAGGTGTAGCAGGTCATGACAAACAACCAGGAGAAATGTCCCCAGGGCTAAAAGTCAGTCCTCATTACCAGCCCAAGCTCAACCTTCGTGCAGAGACATGAGCAAGTTTCTGTGCATATGGCTGCATCCTGTTGGAGATGATAAAACTAACCAGTCTCGTGGGGGAAGAGTTACAGAATCCACTCATTCTTTTAGATTAAAACCATTGCTTGATGCAGTGAACACAGGGCTGGGAACCAGACAAAGGTAACTCCTGGAGAAATGCTCTGTGCTCTCTGGGTAAAACCCTCTCCCACTCCAACCTTCTCCAGTTTCTGCCATTAGCATCAGTGGGACCCAGATCTCATTTTTTCAACCAAGCACAAATAAACAAGGATGTAAAAGTGGGAACAATAACGTTTAGTGGACACTCTCCACTGTTTTGAGGTCTCACAGACAGGATTACACCACTGACTTCTGGCTTTGCCCAGCCCCAGTGCAGCAGCAGAAAGCACCTTCTTGTTAAAATGTCAGAAATCAGGTTTGCTGTTTGGGCAGCTCATTAGCAGTAGGCTCTAAACAGACGTTTAGAAAGGCTGCAAGAAGGCTTAACACTGCCTTGAACCTGACATTAACCACAGAAAACGGGAATTACACCACCGTAAAGGAAGGTGTGAATTTAATTCATCATGCTGGCAACTTAATTCCCCATGTGAGTATTTATCTTCCAATATGACCCATGGCCATTTTCAACACAGCTGATGTTTCTTAACATCAGAAGAGGTAGTTTAAACTAAGCTGAGAAAAAGTCGCTCTTTATCCTGTAATAAAAGGATACACGAGAGATTGTATGGCATAACTGAAGCAATACAGCTATAATTACAGCAGTCTGACTACCCATGCAGATGAGTCCTGACCCTGGTAGAATTATTGATTTGTGCTGCTGCCTTTAGGATGGGAACAAGCCCATTGTGCCTGAATTATCCCCTCTGTACAGCCAAGAAGGAGGACAACAATTTTTGGTAAAGAAGAAAGAACAAAAATTTCCTTTCTGCACTTTTCACTTCACAACTTGCAAAAAAATTATTTTATGTCAAACCACTTAATCTGTAGAACTGTAATCCTCCCAAAATACCATTTGATATATGGAAGAAAAGGAATACAGAAACAGATTGCTTTTTATTTCTCATTTTTTCTAATGCAGTCATTTTAGATACCAAACCATGGGAGAAGAGAGAACGTGTTCCTCCCTTTTCCCCCTGCAGCCAAAGGTTAGATGAGCTGGCACTGTAGGCTGAGCTTGCTTTCATGACATCTTCCCTGACAGCTCATTTTCAATCCCTGATTCAGCCATCCCTGATCACAGGTACATTGCATCACACCTACAAGCTCACTGGCATTTTATCAGACTACAAAGAGCAGACTGTATTCCTGTGTACCCTGCTCTGTATGTAAATAGCATAACATTAAGTCATATGCAAATGTTTAAACACAGCCCATCATTAACTGCCATAAAAATCTATCAAATACAGACATAATGAGGTGAAGGTATCAAACACAGATTACTCCAAATGAGGATCTAACCCCAAATGTTTGTGAAGTACAGCACTGCCTTTTTTTGGACCAGGTGTCATTCCACATGCAGGGGACAGACCATATGACAACTTTTAATTAGTTGCATACAAAAATGACTATGATATTAATATTAATAGCACAACTTCTGAAAAATAGTGTCATGCTCAATATTTAAAGCCTGTGGGCTCTAGTCTTTCATCAGGCTGCTGATATAAACATCAATTTATGAACTAGTCGCTACTCTTCTGATCAGGGTCATGGAGAAATAAATGTAATGACTTGGGCTGAGAAACATTTTGTCTTGGCATAAGAAGATCACATTTTCCCTCAAGAAACACTTTTCACCTAAGCTATCGAAAGTAAACAGCACATGAAACCCAAAGTGCCTGTTAAAACAGTTTCCTTGACAAAATATTTAATACATTTTTTAATTATCAACATACATACTCCTTGTCTTCCTAAAAATTAAATGTTCTATTCTGCACAATGAACAAAATCGTGAAAAGGCAAGTGGTGAAGAATCTCAGGAAGTTTTATGACTTGAAAACACCTCACTCAAGGTATTTAAGAACAGAACTCCCACTTTCTGTGTAAGGTGGAAATGCCTGGCCAAGAACTATAGCCTGGCATTTCAAGATGCTGTCTTTGGAGAGCTTTTCTCCTTGCCCAGCCTCATACATTATTTGGGGCACACAAAACATCTGTGGCAGGCAAGGGGCAGCAGGACAAAACCTAGGCCAGCTGGGATACCAATGAATCCTGCTTCCACAGGCATTGTACAGGTTGCCCACAATGTGGATGGAGACCTGAGCACCAGATGACCATGATGAAGCCCTGCCCTGAAGTAGAAGCCACTATTAAGGAGAGGTGAGATAATAGGCCAAAAGCACAGGTAACCCTTGAGAGGTGTTGTGGTTTGACACTGGCCCAATGCCAGGCACACATGAGAGCTGCTCGCTCACCCTCCCCTGCCACAGCTGGGCAGAGGAGAGAAAAGGAAAAAAAAAAGTTAACAAAGGCTTCATGAGCGAGATAAGGACCCAGAAAAACACTTCAAGGGTGAAACAGGCTCACCTTAGAGGTGCAAAGTGAATTTATTACTAACAGAATAAGAGGAGGATAATGAGAAGTAAAATAAGCCCTTAGAACAACTTCCACCCCCAGCCCCTCCCTCCTTCCCACTGACAGCGCAGGCAGACAGGGCACGGGGGTTTGGTCAGTTCACCACCGAGATTTCCTCCCGCTGCTCCGGGTGAGGAGCCTTCCCCTGTCAGGCCGTGGGGTCCCTCCCACGGGAGACAGTTCTCCGTGAACCTCTCCGACGTGGGTCCGCTCTCATGAGCAGCAGTCCTGCCAAAACTGCTGCAGCGTGAGCCGCTCCCACGGGCACACAGCCCTCCCAAA
>VZTI01005603.1:927634-947530 GCA_013397865.1 Struthidea cinerea | reverse complement strand
GATCTCTGCATCCCCCGTGGATCCCCATGGGCTGCGGGTGGATCTCTGCATCCCCCGTGGATCCCCATGGGCTGCAGGGGCACAGCTGCTTCACCATGGTCCTCACCATGGCCTGCAGAGGAATCTCAGCTCCAGCACCTGGAGCATCTCCTCCCCCTCCTTCTCCACTGACCTTGGTGTCTCCAGGTTGTTTCCCTCACATGTTCTCACCTCCTCCTCTTCTCTGACTAGAATGCAAAATCTTGTGACTTTGTTTTGATTTTCTTCTTAAATACGTCATCACAGAGGCATTACCAACCTCCCTTATTGGCCTGGTTTTGGCCAGCAGCATGTCCATCTTTGGAGCCATCAGCCATTTGCTCTGCCGGACATGGTGGGAAGCTTCCAGCAGCTTCCTCACAGGAGCCGTCTCAGTGGCCCCCCTGCTACCTAAGACCAGGCCATGCCAAACCAATACAACAGGTTTCCTTCTCCTAATTTGATCCTCATAGGTGTCTACTGGACAGGTTATTCCTCCCTTTCTTGTTTGAGGTGGGCACATTCCTGAGAGGAAAGGGCTAGCTGCACTTGGGATGGTGGTGGGAAGGAGCATCAGGCCTGCAAACAGCTCTCTTGCACAGGAGAACACACAGTGAGCACTTTGAAGGAGCTTTGGGGTCAGGCAGGGGCACAGACCTCAGGGTGTACTTGTTCTGCACGCACGGTTGTCAGTGACACAAAGCAGGTCTGCAGCTTGAGCTGCCCTCCAGGGACCTCCCTCTGGGGCCTCCTCCAAGTGGAGAATCCACAGCAGAGGCAGGGATGACTCTGATGTGTTTGCATGATTTTTGAACTGAAGATTAACAACAGTAAACAAAAAATGAGAATTTTGTCCTGTCATGACTGCTGTGCCACAGACAGTGTCCTCCTTCCTGGCGTAGTAGGGATGCCCAGTGTCAGGACTTGTGTCCCATCTCCTGGGTTGCCAAGGCTCACATTAAGCTGTGACCAACTACAGCTACTTCAGCTATCTCAGAAAAAGGTTTGCTTTCCACCAGCCGAATGCTATGAATCTGCAACTTTCCCCCTAGAAACCCCTTTTATTCATCCCCAACAAAAACTGAAGTGACACATGGCCAATGTATAATGCCTCAGGCACACGCACATCTCCCAGCATATTCCCTTACCTACGTGTATCCTCTCTGTTCCCAGGCCAAGCAAGTTGCATTTGCTCATCCTCGGGGGTGTGGGAGCTTGCACCCGGCTCCCCCTGTCTCCAGCTCCCCGCTGACACACCCCTGCAGACCCCAGCTCCCTCCCTTCCTACAAGGCTCCTACGCTCACAGTTCGGCTTTCCCTCCTCTCCCCAGCCTTCCCAAAGTAGCCTCCCAAAGACAGGGGCTGGAGTTCAGGGATCCCTCTTCATCCCTCTCAATCTGGTTATCCATTTCTGTCGAGGGGAATGATTTTTATCCAAGCCATTGTTTTCTCTTTCCCGCCTGGTTTCTTTCGTTCCAGTACTGCCTCCTTTAAGTCTGCATTTCCAGTTAGCAATGCAGAACTGAGCTGGGAAAGCAAGTTTTAAGGCATTTAAAAAACAAAACAAAACAAAACAAAACAAAACAAAACAAAACAAAACAAAACAAAAAGCTATGCAGAAATTGATGTGCACAAAAACACAGGACTCTCCTGTCAGGGTGCTGGAGCCCAGCGGGGAGAGCAGCAGAGGCTCCAGCGCTGAGTCAGGCAGGCAGGCAGGGTGCCGGGGAAGTGCCTCCCCTGAGATCTGGGCTTTCCTATGTTTTCCAAATAATCGGACATGTTGAATGTTGAATCCCACAAACGGGTTAAGTCCAAACCTTAAATCAGTTGGCTGCAGTGGGAATGAGTTGCAGGGTGTTTCACCATCCCTCTGCTCCTCCCTCCCAGCAAACTGGCACACTGCTCAGGTTTTTCTCTGCAAACTGCCAAACCACTATTAAACCTTAGACTCATGCCACTGGAGAGAGGAAACTATTTATAGAATAAAAAATTGAATGAGTTTTCCGGCCCAGGTTCATATTTGGTGACTTCAACAAGTTATATAAGGGCAGATTCCAAACCACCACCTCTGGAGAATCCTTCTGAGGCTTTTCCCAGTTCTTCCTGTTGTTTTGCTCTCCTCTGCTGATTAGAGCTGGGCATCATCCTGCAAGAATATTTTAATTGGTACGTTTTTAATGTTTTCTTTAGGTGAGAGTTCTGTAGCCTGGCCTGGCCTGAGGATCTTGCTCAGAGCCTTGATGTAAGCAGTGGGATCCTGCAGCCTCCAGAAGTCAAGGTGTAGAATTCCCCTGTAGTCTACTCATAAGCCTGATAGTGTGGTGATCATGGAAGGGATGGAAGATGTTCCCTTCCTTCCCATTGTTTAGCATTTATCAAAAGTTCTTAATAAAATACATGATGTAAAAAGCACTGCAACTTAACTTGACCTATTGTTAACAGAAGAGCTGTCTTAAAAAATATTTCATGGCTTGCATAACAATTGTGGCATATTATAGTTAAATATATAAATTGAAACTCAGAACTGAGCTGCCAGAAGCCTAGGAATCATGAGTGCTCAGTACTTCTGAGGACATTAGTTGTCCTCAAAATTGAGATGCAGACAGCTACCTGATAAAATATTGACTTTTTCAGTAACACAGCTCTGAATATGAAGATCAACCTAAAGCCACAATTTATAATCCAGAGGAACAGAGAGACCTGCTGTCCCATTGAAAATTGCTCCTGCAGACTTCTGAGAACCCCTCACAAGATGATACCAGCCCCAGCTGCCAGTGAGAGCCAAAGTGCTTTAAGTGCTTGCGCAGCATTTCCATGAAACAGAGCTCTAGTTTGCAAGTGGTAGGAAACAATCCACAACAGAAACAGGGAAGTGTATCCCTATCAGCATGCAGTGCTGCTTTCAATTCGTTAAGAAGAAGGATTACTTTTCTTATTTCAAGACACATCACAGCAGTACATGACCTTTGGATTAGACAAGGGTTCTGGTGGAAACTTCTAAAGCATTGCAATGCATTTGACATCTCTGTGTCCCAGAGCTGACATGCATTAACCGCTGCAGAGTTTTATAAGATAGAGCAGCAGCCTAGGGATGGTTTTGGCATCCCTGCCTACCTCAGGTCTGTATGGCACAATAGAAAGCAGTTTCTCAGGTCACATGGAAGGCGTGTCTTGTTTCCTCCGGTTAACAGAGACAGGAAAGTGCCCCCTGGGGACTGTGTTTTAGTTGTAATATTTCCTTTGTTGTAAACAACAAGTTATGTCCTAGGAAAGGACCTGCTAAAAGGATCTGGAGGGTGAAATCTGCTTTGCTTGTAGCTTGGCTAGGCTTGGCTTGGCTTGGCTTTGCTTCCAGGCATCAGCCAGTGCACCTGTGTCCAGCTCCCACAGCATTTAATGATGCTTTTGATTTAATTCACAGAGAATTAAGACTCTAAACTGCAAGATATCTGCTAATATGATCTCCTTTTTCTCATAACTAAGACGATTGTAACATTTAGGAACCTTAGATCTGTGGGTGAAAGCTGAACTTCTAAACAGAGCTGAGCAGTGTTTCAATCCTAAGGCTCAAGGAGAGCTTCCGGTTTTTTAATGATTTCAGCTAAAATGATGAGTTATACACCAGTCCTTGGCTTGCAATTTAAATATTTAAAATATCTGTCACACAGCAATCTTAATAATTTAAATATTGTGTGGGCATACACAAAAAAAACCAGGCAAGGAAGTGGCATTAAACAAAAGCAAGATACTGCATTAAGTGCAAAACGAATGAAATTATATGGAGTGTTGGAATATTACTTAGATGTTAATGTTCAGTTTTAACAAGCTCTTAAGTAGTGCTTGATTAGATTAGGTTATATTAGGGATTAGCAGGGATTAGATCTAATTCATGAGTCAGACAAAGCCTGAAAAACTCCATGAGAGAAATGTGGGCTGGAGGTTTTAGCAGCACATAAGTGACATCCAGGCAGTGGAAGATGATGGGAGCAGGGGCTGTGTCCAACAGCCTCCCTCCTGTATCTGCAGCTACTAAGGGTGAGCAAAGCTTTCCTGGCTGCACAAGTGAAGTGCTGCATTATGCTCCAAACGCTTCTTCCTTAGAAAGATCCTAATGTCCTCCCCAGCTTCTGTACCTCTGAAAAGGGCTGCGGTGGAGGCACAGAAAGGACTCAATACAGCAGTAACATCATACCTACACGGGTACTGCCCCTGATGCACCAAGTACAGGCATGATGACAAAGTGACAGGAGCTTCACAAAGATACTGTAGGCAGGGCATCACTGCCTGTTGCCCAGACATTGCTTGAAAACACGCCGGACTCCAGGTTATTGCCTTTAAATTGCTTTAAAGGTTAACAACTCACTGACACACCTGGGTGAGGCAGGCACACTTCCACCACCAGACTTCAAGTTTTAACGGGGGCTCAGCATCTCTCAGGATGCAGAATGACGACAGAAGGAGAATTGTCAGGGTACTTTGTGGCAAGGGCAGCACAAATTAGCGTGCAAGTTCTGTTGCCATAATTACAATGCCTTTTACAGGCATGATGCGCATCCTTGAAATGCTTTGACAGAGATCAGATTTCAGCTATAAAGTCCAGATTACTTTACGGCCTTAATTTTTCTATTCAATTAGGTTGATACCAAAAGCTGTGAGGTGCCAGTTTCGCTTCACTTTCTTTGAGCAGGAAAAAAGCAACACTTCCATCTTTATTTTCTCTAACAATGGGATGCACTGTTGTGGCCATATTCCTCCTTTCAGCTCAGAAGCTGGCTTGAAGCAGGTTGGGGTGGTTTTTCAAGCCATCTTTTGCCAGGCATTACAAAGGAAGTGTCTGCTTTGGACAATGCTTCAAAGGACAAATGCTTGAAGAAAGCGAACATCATTCAGAGCAGATCCATCCTGGCAGATGTATACCAGCAATATCACAGGAACTAAGTTTCTCCCAAATATTTGGCAGTGAAAACTTGCAATCAAAATGGGGATGAGCTAATCGCTGTACAAACAAAGCACACTGTCTTTTGGTGTTCCTTGTCATGTGTCACATACTTCTGGAAGTGTGCTAGGAAGTGTCTGTCCAGATTTGGGGCAACATGAATGGTAAAATTCACACAGGAAAGTAGATAATATGATGTCCTGAGTTCAGGGACCAAGTCTACTGCTGGTCCCGACTTTTTCACCAGGGAAAGGGAACCTTTCCTCTCCCCATCCTTGAAAGGGAATAGAGTTGAACAGAGGGTATTTGTCCCCAGTGTTCCCTTTCCTTGTGGAAACAGATTCCTAATCCTTCAGTGGAAAGAGCAAGATGCTCCACAAGGCACACTCCCCGTTCTCCTGCAGTTTAACATTCAGTAACACTTATCCCTGTGCTTCAAGCCAGTGGCTTTGCAGTAGACTGGTGATGTGGCTGGTTCTTCTCCAGACCCAACCCTGACTGTGAAAGAATGTAAAGAATGTGGTGAAATGTAAAAAGAGTGATCTCCTATTGTAAGGGATGTTCCAGGAGAGTGACTTTTGTCTTTGCCTTTCCATGCCTAACTCCAGCTAGATGGATGTCAGAGGGACAGGAGTTACGTATAGTGCATTTCACAGACTTGCATTGAGTTTAACAGCATTGAGATGAACACTCAGTACACAACAATAATAGCCGTGTCCAGCTGGGAATGGCAATTCCTTCTCCAGTGCACTCAGAGATATGCTTCGGCCTGAGGACTGGTACAACAGTGGAACTACAGCTTAAACACTAATACAGGAATGGAAAGGGCAACACTGCGCAGTCAGGTGTACCTCAAGTCAAGGAGTCACGAGTTTTTCCACCTCCCTTTTGGCCTTCTGAAACAAGAGAGAGACCAATGCCATTGAAGGAAGAATATCATTCTTGCCTTCCCCAGGGATCCTTGTAGGAGAGCTTGAAGAACAGTGTTAACTGGGCTTGCTCCTGCAGTTAGTGTTATTTACTGCAAACTGGCAAAAATTTAAACCCAGTTTGCAGGCAGATTCGGTAACCTGTTGGAGGATGCAACCTTTCAGGATAACACGAAGTGGATCCTTCTTCTGAAAATATCCCATGTTCTTCTACTGACATGTCAACATATTTTGCCAGATACCGGTTATTTGCTGCAGCCATTACCTGCTTTCTTGCACTTTGGCAAAGAGCAAAGTGCTGGTCTTCAGTATTCTGTCTGGTGGCAAGCTGATTTGCCACCACAATTCCATACTGAAGTCTGGAACTGATGACCTTTTGAGCAGCCTGCCTCTTGGCCACATCCCTAGCAACTGCTTAGTGCAGGAAAAAAAGCAGATGAGGGATACAGAGGGATAGTTAGGACCCTGACTCTGACAAAAATAAATAAATAGAGCAAGACTTCAAGAACGGTACCAGGGCCTACTACAGTACACTGTTACCAAGACCTGTCTGCTCTCTGGTTTCTGAGTCCCAGCTGCAGCATCTCTCTACATTGTAGACTGGGGAAGGTACCATTCCAAAGGATGGGGCACTGGAACAGGTTGTTCAGAGAAGTTGTGGATGCCTCATCCCTGAAAGTGTTCAAGGCCAGGCTGGACAGGACTTTGAGTAATCTGGTCTAGTGGAAGCTGTCCCCGGGCACTATTCCTGATACAGGCCAGGATGTCATTGGCCCTCTTGGCCACCTGGGCACACTCTGGCTCATGTGCAGCTGCTCCCAACCAACACCCCCAGGTCATTTTCCACTACAGAAGCTTTCCAGCTACTCTGCGTCCAGCCTGTAGCACTGCATAGAGACCCAAGTGCAGGACCCAGAACTTCATCTTGTTGACCCTCATACCATTGGTCTCAGCCCACTGATCCAGCCTGTCTAGATCCTTCTGCAGACCCTTCCTGCCCTCCAGCAGATCCCACCCAACCAGGTGTCATCTTTGAACTGTCTGAGGGTGCACTCAATCCCCTTGTCCAGATTGTTGATGAAGCTTGTTGCCTCCTCCTCCACTGAGCTGACTGCCCAGATGAGAAGGCATTATTACATCAGTCAAAAAAATTCACAGCTAAAGGAAAACCACATCAGTTGGAAGGTAAAGAGCTTTTATTCTAAAAGTGCTTACTGTACACAGGGGAAGAAAACTTCTAGAGATGTGCTGCTGGCTTACAGTTTAATTGGTGCCCTCAGTTTTGAGCTAGCATAAATCATTATTATGAGGGAAATCGCTGAGGTCAGGCTATGCAGACACTTGCTAAAGGAAAGCAATTCTGAGAGTTGCTATAGGGAATTCTCTGCAGCTTTCCAATAGTTTTGCAGTGTACTTCACACTGAACTGCTGGAATTAAATGAACTTATACCAAAAGTAGTGCTGCCCCTTAGCATGAAGACTGTGCATTGACACAGCTCTCTGGTGGTGTTCAAACTCAGAGGGAGTGTGCTTGTTTCTAGTCTGGGCCCAGTGTTCTGGAGAAATAGGATGTATTTTTCCTTCCTGTCCTTATCCTCATTTTAAAAAATCCAGTTTTGCCTGCTTGCAACAAGTTTGACAGTGACATCCTTCAAACTGAGGGCAGCCCTAAACGTGCCCACTTACTAATTTGCCTCTCATGCACTTTGCTACCCCATACCAAAAGCAGCCATCAACGCTCTTAATGGAGACACGCACAACCCCTGAAGCCTCTCTCTAGTTAATAGCCTTCTATCCTCCTGCTTCTTTCCTGGATACCTAGGTATCCATGCCATGTTTAAGAAATTTCTCCTTGAGTTACCAGAAAAGCACTGCTTTTAGACAAGAGGCCCAGGGGACAAGGAAAAATTTGGAAAGATTAAATCCTTGTAACTTCAGATTTGTTTAGGTCTGGAAAGAGTCTGTGAAAAGGAAGACCTAAACCTGAGGAAAAGGCTAAAGGACATCTGCACTGGGTTAATGTCTGTAAATTGGCCTTTGTGTTTCCCCAGATCATCAGTGTAATAAAGAGAAGAGAAACAGAAATGTGCAGAGAAAGGGCTGATACCCTACAGCACAACAGCTTTCGGGGATCCTGGAGGGGCAGATAACTCTCCTGAAGCCTGTGGTCTTTAATACTCCTAACTGCTTTTCAGATGCTTAGTGTTTACCTCTATGTGTTCCTGGCTATTTAATTTTTAAAAAATCCACTGAAAATATCTTTCTACAGAAAGTGCAATTAATTCTGCACATAAAATAAGGTAAAAGGTTTATTGCATATCTATTTATGCATAGATATGCAATATGCTTCACTGGTGATTTATATAAAGACATATCTGTAGTTCACAAGTGGCTGTTTGAGCCATGCCAGGAGCACAATGCATTTCTGACTTGATGGCCCCAAGAACGAACAGCATTTCTGTGAGGTTCCTTATCTGTCAATTCAGGGCATTTGCCTTGTGTATCCTCTACCTCTTCCCACACCTGCACGATACCCTCTTGCTTGTTTTTCCCTGACAAAGTCACTGCAAAAGTATTTCTGTCCTACTTCCACCTCAATATCAGTGCTGTCCATTCAATCATGCTTCACCCAAATCATATTTCATAGTCCCTATAAAGCTACCCAGGCCATAAGACAAGGGACCGTTTTGCTATCTGTGTGCCAGACAAAAGACTGAAATGAAGCAGCATCCTCAGAATAAGCAGAATAACTCAACAGAAGACATCAGGATTAGGCTGATTTGCTCCCATGAGAATCTGTGCTGAGTCCATTGTTTATCTACAAAATGTACCCTGCACATCCAATTAAGGCTTCTTCAAGCTTGGGACCTTGGAACTGATCTTATTTAAAACTTTCATTAACAACCTTGGCACAAGAAAATGAAAACATGCTAATGAAACAAGAGCATATCACAAGATTCACAGGCTGTGTCAGCGCAGAGGAAGATCAGAGTATTGCACAGGTAGGTTAACAGTAAAGCAGACAGATTAAAACTGAAGATCATGGAGTATAAAGTCATGTATTTAGGGATTAACACCAGAATTTCTGCTATAAACTTAGAAGCCCGTAATTTAGCAGCAAACTAGGAGCACCTTACATTTCTAACTAAGCACAATCATCCCTTGCTAATGTGATGCAGGGCTGAAAAACCAAAGTTTTATGCCAAGAGGTATGAGTTATTTTCACCAGTAAAAAGGTCAATGTGCTAGTACCAAAAGTCCTATTGGGGTCTTGCTGGGATCTTCTAAGGAACTGTTTTTTGTGTTGAACAAAGACAAATTCAGGCTCAAGAGGTACTGAGGCTGTTTTGGTGGAGGGAAGGAGGGAGATACAAAGGGACTAGCATTTAGGAGGTTTAGGCTGCACTTGCACAGACAGCATGAGTGAATTGTAAGGTAGGATTGCAGGATTTGAGGCAGACACAGGCAACCAGACATGCTCCTGCTTTGAAACGTGCACAGAATTTGTTCTCGTGCTTCAGTGAACAAGCACAGAGCCTTCCAACATCCCCTGTACTGCCTTCCCCCAGCATACTTCTGCTGTTCACAATTAAAGGCAAACCTTAGAGGGGAGACAGGCCTGCAGGAACAACTCCCTCAGAAGCAGCCTTAGCAAAATGTGGAAAACTAACGTGGATCTTCCTTGCCAAACTGGACTAGACATAGCCATCTCCTTCCAACTGATGAAACACTTCTTTTTGTTCCGATTTCTCAGCTGGGGCTCCTATCCTGGTGTTTTGATATTTGATCCCATTTTTCCCCATCTGCTCACACATTCTCTCCTCCCTCACCCCAACCCATTCCCTCCACAAGTTGCCTGTGTGTGTCTGAGGGATGAGATGAACTACAGAAGGGAATGTCTCACATCCGGCTCTTATACTTCAACATGGGCATTAAGGAGTTCTTTTGCAATGAAGCAGCATCAATAATTCAGCAACATGAGAAGAGTGGAAAGCCCATGGCTGAGTTGGAGCCAGGCAATCATTTGGGAATGTAAAAGATGCCAGGACTTAGTATTCCTATGTTGAAGCTTTGGGAATATAACATAGCAAAGAAAGCAGAGTTTCCAGGGATTGTGGACTTCCGCACTACCTCCCGCATCTTGACTGACAAGCTATGTACAGAAATACATCTCTCCAGTAAGGACTAGAAAGGCTGATGGAAGGAAGAGCAAAAAACGTACAGAGTGCCTTACATCGATCCCAGTGCAATGGAGTCTGCGGTAAAGAGTCTCCAGCGCTCCAGCCAGGATTAAGCACCCGGCAGAGAGCCCAACACACCCATTTCCTCTGCCCACTCTTCACTGCCACCCAAGGGGTCAGCTGACAACCAGGGGCAGTCTAGGGTGGTTTGACCCCAGAAAACACGTGCTGGGCTCTGAGGCTGTAGGAAACACTCATCTGTGGGCTCCACTCCTTCAGCTCCGACAGGTTTCTTGGAACCACTCTGAGACTCTGATGCCACCACAGGTGCTCACAGCATTTTTTATTTATCCAAACTGGTTCAAACTTCAAACAATGCTAAAGTCTACAGGGATAAGATTTGTTTGGCCACCTTCTCAGATGCATCAGGTTCTGCCATTGTCACTGATGCAAGCAAAAAGGTGGGAATACAGGTTTTACTTTTCACTCAGGCCAAAGATAAACTGCACAATGCCTAAAGATGCAGGCTGCTGCTCAATGTCTTGACTAATGATCTGGAAAAGAGTGTGAACTGAGTAAATTTACAAGAGACACAATGTTATTTGACAGTCAAAACAGAACTCTGAGATAAGGCTGTGAAAAACCTTCATAGAGACCTAACAAATGCAGGTTGAATGGACAACACGAAACAGAGGAAATGCTATGTTATCAAGTACAGTCTAGGATGAAATGATTTAAGTATTGATGTGGGCAGCAAAATAAGAACATTTGCACAATGTTCAGCATCATTTTATAAAGCTGACAAAATATCAGGAAGAATTGTACTGAGAAAAGTCCTGAAAGCATTAAACCACTGTCTAAATCAATACAGTCTCACCTTGCAAGCAGTGTCCAGTACCAAGCCTCCCATCACAGAGATCTATGAGAAACATACCGTGTCCACAGAGGTATAACTGAAGAATTTCAAAAGTAAGGATGGACTAAATGAGATTGTACAAATCCTACAATGGGCTTACAATAAAAATTTTCAAGCAATTAATTACATACAAAAGACACACATTCAAAACAGGCAGCATTTTTCTCTGATTTACACCAGACAAAAATCAGGCCTTATGCTTTTAAAGTGAATAAAAGGGAGCTTGTGCTCTGTGAAAGCAAATACTAAATGACTCTTGATGACAATCATCCTACTTATCAGGCCCTGCAACTACTGTTCCTTCAAACTAATTAAACGGCTGTGTGCCAAGAGTAACAATAAAATAATTGCATCAGCAATATGGAATATTCCTCTCCACCTGAAAAGAATGTATGACTTTGGATGAAAGTATATGAGTATGACATAAAAGGGGAAAATGTAGAAAATTCAGTCCCCTAACAAATACCACTTTAAACAGTATGAAATTGAGTCCTTCATACAGGCCTGATGACCATTTATGTGCCTTCTGAGTGAACATTACCTGTTCATAATTAATATATAATGTTTGTATTGGTCCATTAGGGGTGATCTTCAGCCATTATGAATATTCATCAAATTGTTCTCATGTTTGTAGACTTTGTCTTATGTTCAACCTATTTCATTTTATTTAGTTGCTTAAGGATCTGGAAACAGACACTTCCACAGTCTCAGTGAAATGGGAAGAATCATTCCCTGGAAGTGTTTTCCACAGGCCACACAGAGATGCTGGAACTACTATGCTCAAAAATCCAGTAAATTTGAACTACATCTACTGGAGAGACATCCATGCCTGTCTTTCTGGGGACCATTCTAACAAAGTCTTGGAAAACAGATCCAACATTTCCAGGATTACGCCCTTCTCTTTATCTGTAAGAGAGACATTATTGCAGCCTTTCAATATATAGAGGGGACTTATAAGAAAGATGGAGAAGGACTTTTTACCAGGGCTTGAGCTACAGAACAAAAAACAATGGTTTTAAACCAAGAGTAGATTTAGATCAGACATAAAGAAGACATTTTTTATGATGAGGGTGTTGAAGCATTGGTATGCACTGCCTACAGAAGCTGTGGATGCCCCATCCACCAGGCCAAGTTGGATGAGGCTTTAAACAACCAGGTCTAGTGAAAGATATCCCTGCCCATGGCATGAAGGTGCTTTCATTAGTACTGTAGAAGCATGGGGGTTTTTTTGCCATGAGAAAAGTTTTGCAACCTTCTTCTTCAGGGTGAGAATTCCTGAAGAGTTTGACAGAGCAGGACATTTGTTTCCTACCTAGCCGTGATGACAGTAGCATGGGCACAATGAAGCAAGCTGGTCAACCAGTACTGCTCCAATATCACACCCAGGAAAGTAAGATACCATCCCTCCACAAAAACATTTGAATGAAACAGCTAAGAAAGTGGTAATCTATGAAACAGAAAAAAATCCCTATGAAATATTTGATATGTTTAATATAACATTTTATGCTAAAACTTTCCCCTTAATTATCTTATTATTTTAATAGTCCATCCATAGCTTTTAAGCACAGGTAAAGACATATGGAAACATTGTATTTAAAGTTACAGAAATAAGGCAAATTCATTGAATTTCCTGTTCTTAAGAAGGGGAGCAATGCTAACTAGGTAACATCTAAACTTTCAAACACACTTTACTGAAAGTTACACAAACAAGAATAATTTGAGGAACCCCATAAAGAAGCAGAATTAAATAAATACTGGGCTTTACTTACAGCTTTTCTGTGTGTTCTATTTGGAAGTCTCCAAACACATGGAAATTAGATCTGAAAACTCCTCCCAGCACCAATGTTTAACACTGTGAACACCGAGCACCTTCAGACTAAAGTCCTCATGTACTCATCCACGGATCAGGATCACATCTGAATCTTCGTATTTAGAAGTGTATTTCCTGCTGCAGAAATGGCTTTATCTGCTAACACAGCAAATGTCAGCATATTGCTGTGCTCTTTTTGGGGCTGTATGTTGTGAGCATAGCTCTTCACCCCAACAGAAAGCTCTGCCCTTTCATTAGCAGTAGAACATGAAAAGAGGGAAAGGGAGGTTGCCTCTCTCATTTGGTTTTTCCAGAAGGCAAAACCTCTCATTGGTAAGCTCAACCCACCAGCTCAGGAGGCAACCCCACACTTAGATACTTCTTTCCCTAGTCTGAAGCTTTTTTCATTTCTTGTAGCTCCATGGACACTCATCCCATGTATCTGAAACTTCCTACAACATTAATGCAAGTAATTAAGTGATACAATTTGCATTAGCACAGGCCATCATTAAGCAGCTTGCCTATAATGATGGCAGACAAGTACAACAGTGATGAAATATTTCAGTAAAACAAAGATGCAATATGTTAACTGCCAAAATTAATTCACTTACTAAAGATGTATGTATAGTGCCCTGTTCTTGGCTTGTCAAAGGGCATTTCAGCCTAAAATATGTATATATATGCATATGCTGTGCCCTTCTTCTGCTGAAGAATTATTTTATTCTATATATAGATGGCTATTAATGGTATACCCGATACATAATCATAAGTAGTGAGACATTTAACACGTGTTTTTCATAGTCCTCAGACTTCTGATCTTTGTACATGAAAGACAGTACTGAGTCCTAATTAAACTCATAACCAAGAACCTTGTCATTAGAAATTGTATGGAAAAATTCAATACATACACATCCTATTGCCATGTTGAGCTGATGGAAGAGCATGAACTCTTCAAAACCAAAATATTTCACCTTTGAACAAATTTTTGAGGGCTACTACATAATTAATTTTAGTCTGTAAAATTCAGATGAGAAAGGATAGTTATATCACATCTTCCCACAGGTATCTCTAGTTAACCACTTGACTGCCTTTTTTCTTTCCATCTCTATCTTTTTTGTCCTCTCCCTTTCCTTACCTTATTCTTATGGCTGCTCTACACTGGGAATAATCTGATAATCATAGTTTACTGTTATTGCTCCCCTAGCAGGCACTGTATTTCAGAATAAAAGTGGCTTTCTTTATAGAATGGAGTTTCCATAAGGAAACATAAGGAATTACCCCAGTTTACTTATAGTTTACAGGTGTGACTATTCACAGTTCCTTTACCAGTCAGTTTACCTGTATAGATGAACACTTCAGATATACATTAGTCTTAATGTTATATGACACAGAACAGAAAAGTACATTTAGATTATACAGAGAAACTACATTAGTACTTTCAGATCAAATGCTTGTCTATTTTTCCAACTGTTAATTGATACAGTAAGAGATATTACTTCTCTGCACCAACTTTGCCTGCTGGCATCCCTAGCCCATCACAAAACTAACAAGAGTGGCCTGCAGTGACCTGCCTGCAGTGACCTGCAGTGACCTGCCTGCAGTGACCTGCCTTGCAGGACCCAAGGCTTTCTCACATCATGATCCCAACTACACCTCCAATGCCCCCTCTCCTGTCCCCACTGTGTTACTTGGTTGACTGATGTCCCTTCTCCCATTTGAATAACATGCTCATATGGCAGTTGCAGGGGAAGGAGAAGAAGAGAGATAAAAACCAAGTGCAGAGGTCAAACACGTAACAGACAGAGCTCTCCCTGAATTTGCTAAACCTTTATTAAACCTGAAGCCTTTCCAAGTACCAGTGCATCTTTATGTATTTCGGTCTTATTCCCTAGTGCCCCTTTCCCTTCCAATACTTCTCACTCCCTAAAAGGCACACTGAATGTGTGCAATGTTTGTGCTCTCTGACCTCTCCATATTGTTTTTGCCTTACACATCCACTCTCACTACCCGCTCTCTCATTTGTCATGACCATTGGCAAAGCGGCAGAAGAACCAAAAATCTATACAATCTATTGCAATACAGACATTTTCTGAAACCAGTAATCTCATAGCACTACAATAAACTGTTAATGGATGAGCAATTTTAATGGTCCACTCCCATAAACTGGGTAATTTTTCTTAGATAAAAGCAAGACATGTAATTAGAAAAGAGAACTAGTTACTTGTAATGAAAGAATAATCAAATCACCATTAAAAGGACATTAGCCACATTTATCTTAATTCTAGGGGCCCTCCTGTTGCCTCCTGATAGGAAGATAAAATTTACTTGACAATCTGAGTGACTTTTTCCAGTCCTGTTTGTTCATGCAAAAGGGGACCTTTTACCAACCTTTAGCAGAGCAAGTTGCATGTAACTGAACAAAAGCCATTAAAAGGCTATTTGCTTCATTTCCATTAAAAAAAAAGACACATCTCAACTTTGAGGGATACTGTGAACTCCAGCTGGCTCTTGCCCTCCCACTTGTACGACAGAGCCAGTGAAAATAAAAGAGAAGCCCAAGGGAAATCTGAAAAAACTAGACCAGTGCAGGGTATTCCTGGAGAGGAATCCCATATGGGACTCCATCACACGCGTCTCTTGGCAGTTGCAGGACAGTGAGGTCCCAGGGCTTTGGATCTTCTTCACAAGAGATTCACTGGACCTGCTTAGGACCAGAACAGACAAACCTGCATTTTAATGCCAACAGCACAAAAAAGGGAATGGTTCTGTTTAGTCAGCATCCTCCCTCCTTCCCTCACAGGCCATCAGGAGGAAAGGAAAGCTCTCTGAGGTTGGGAGATGGCTCACCCAGATAACATAGGTTCAACTCTGTTCCCCAGACCATATTCCACTCTTCAGTACCACATGCCACAGAAGGAAAGGATGCAGAGAAACCTTATCATGTTCAATAAAGTTATATATACTGCACCTCCCAAAAAGAGGAGTGGAATCTAATATCAATTACTGCAATGGTAGGAGGGAAGAGTGTCAGACAAAGGCTGAGACACTACTATCAACCATGATCAGTAGCTGCCTCAGCACATCAGACTACAATAGCATTTACCTTGCAGCAGATATCAATATTAATCAATACCATCCTTTACAAGCAACAACCAAACTACTCCCAGCATAGAGATACACTTATCCGGAAGCCAGTTAAACCAGACAAATGGCACTCAGCACCAAAACTAAGGTTCAGTACCACCCTCCCATGCTGCCAGTTGCCGTCCTAACCCAAGTATTCCTTGATCCCTCTTCTCCCAGCAGAAGAAAACTATTTGCATAGAACAGCACCCACCATTTGCTACACATTCGTCAGCATCTTCAGAGGCTTGTCCTCCCTGGAGCAATCAGTTTATACCAGTAATGAACAAGCCATGCAAGGATTTTCAAAAATTTAAGAAGTCCTGTGGCATCCTCACAGCACAGTACTGACACAATACGGAATCAGGTTAACATTTAAAGAGCTTGATCCCACTGATTCACATTTATTTGTCACTTTACTGGACTCTGATAATGCTTTAGCCTCTTGCATGGGTGACTTTCTATTTTTAATGTAAGAGCACTCATGCCACCCTCTAGCACCTTTAACATACAAACATAAAAGACAAGGGTAACAAAAGATCTTATCCTTTCATTCCTAGGTCCCCCAGCCAAGTGCAAGATAAACAAATTTAATTAAATCTAATTTTTATCTAGAAGACCACTGGTTTAGTTCCTTTCCAAAGGCTTAAATACAGATCAGTCTGTATGAACACATTTAGAATGTTTTTCATGTTTTAGCTAGAATAGTTTAGCTGTTTCTCACAGCAAAAATTGGGGAAATTCCAGTTTTGTCCAGGATGACACACTTTATTACAATTTTATTAAAGAATTCCAACACCTGCAACCTTGAGAGTGGAGCCTTTAAACTCTTCAAGAAGTTGGCCAGATGGAAGTTAAGTGTTATGCTGGTTTCATTGAAAACTTACCAAATATGGAAAACACAATGAGAAAACTCAATTTTAATATCCGCAGCTGACATCTTAAAATTTGCCTGCAGAATTTCCTTAAGACTCCAGCTCTCATATAAGACTGCTAAATGTCTAGGCCTCATAAGCAAGTCTTCTTCTCTGCCCAGAAGTTTTAGTAGAAGTTGGAACAACAAAAGAAGCGCAGAGGGTACAGACACAGAAAGAATGACAGCAGGAGAACAAGTGTACAGGCAGAAGCTGAGCAGAAGGCAGGAATCAGAAAGGGATGAGATAGAATAGCAGTGTAGATTAGAGGGCTGATAATAAGGAAAAGATTACAGGAACTAGTATGGGAGGAAAAGAGAAAAGTCCTTAACCACCTTAATAAATTAAGGTTTAATAGGGCCTCAATAAACATTAAATATGTTCTCTTGCCATTAAGTGAACAGACACGAGACTAGTTGTAAAGAATCTCCATCCCACTCAAGGCAGGACACAAAATGAGTAAGTTTTTCTACTGCTACCCACGACAGGACTATTTCAGATAGTTCAGGAGTATGTTGCATATCCAAAGCGCTCGCTCATACTGTTTTTCAGTGGCAATCTGGGTAAATCCCATGACAGAAGTCTGCTTTTGGGGGTTCTTTGTGTGTTTACCTTCATTCACAGTGCTATATGATTGCTTTGTGAGATGCCACTTTGACCTGTTGTGTACCTGTTGTACAGATGGTAGGAAGGAAACTCCTGCCTGTACCCTCTCAACCTCCTTTACTGTAGAGACAGAAAGCACTTGATGGAGGGGGCTGCTTCTACAGGGAAAAAGCAAGAAGAGTCTTATAGCAAATAACAGAGGCTCTAGAAAACTGTCTTCTAACTCTATTGTAAAGTTCACGTGTAAGTCTGAGGAATTTGCATTATATATATTCCTCATTTTGCTCCCACACCCCAATTGAGTAATTTGCGGTGTGAGCTGCTAAGATGCTGAATGTGAGTAGGTGCATCTGAAGTCAGTGGGAGGTGGACTTTCTGTGCATGCAAAGTAGCAGAAAGCATTTACCACCCTGGAAATGAAGGTCTTTGATATGGTATTTACCACTTGGGAAATTACGATCTTAAATTTCTTCATATAGGTAACCAGAAGTGTTGATGTTTTTAATTTCCTGCACACAAGACAAAATAATGCCAACCATTTCATAGTGGTGACAAGGGTAAAGTCATTAACAGTCAGTAAGATTATAGCACTCCTGAAATGCTCTAAAGGAAATTAATTTTTTTATTCAATAAAGGGTAATGTTATGCAGTAAACTGTACATTCAAGTATACAGGGACTAAGCAGGTGTAAGAATATGGAATAAGCAATAAAAGAAACAAAGAACTGGAAAGCTTCTGGAGCTCAGTCTCCTGCTGTCTCAGGCAAATACATCATATAAGCACTTTTACAAACTCATCAGGCTCTGCTTTCAAAGTGGGTGGGTTTCCTGCCCTCAGCACAGCGAAAATGTCTCATGGCCTCATTGCTCTGAAAATTCCAAGTCTTCTAAATTCATTTATGTCCATTTTACACACATTTGTCTTCCATTTAAACAACCGTTCTACCTCCATGCCATTCACTCTTCTTTTGAGACATCAAATCTCCTCTTAACATTCATTTTTCTAATCTAAACACAACAAATTCTTCAAGCCCCCTCTCAGAAAAGCTCCCCAAAGGACAACATTCCTACTTAGCAATAGGGTTCTTCTGGGAAAATAAGCTTATGGCTGTATGAATAAAAACAGTATTGTAGGGCAGTCTTATGGCATGGAAGCCCACAAGATCCAAGCCTGAAAAGCAAGCAGCACAGAGGGGGTCTGAAGGCAGACACACACAGGCCACACAGCTGCTCTGCATACATACATCAGACTCTACATCATGCGTGGTGTTCAGTCTGCATCCATCACACAGCTCTATGCACACAAACTGCTCTGCTCAGCACTACCCAACTTTTAACATGGCTCTGCATTTCTTAATGCAGCCTCTCAGGAGGTGGGAGAGAGACGGGAACTAAATGGTATGAGGGTAATTCTTAATATCTTCCCCTTTTCTAAGGTGAATCAGTGAAGGAAGTAGCCTCAATTACGTCAGCTGTCCGTGCCTTATAGGTGGAATGGTTAGTTGATGGAGACATAGTGTTAATAAAGGTTTTGTAACACAATTGGTCAATTTTGATCTTTACTTCATGTAAATGAAGGTAGTTATTAGGGACTAGTGAAAATGAGAACATATCCTACTGACAAGGAAGAATAAACAGGCATCCTAAAACTGTAGCAAGTTACCGAGAGGTAACTTTTGAGAGAGAGCACTAAATATCCATAGCAGTTTCTGAGTTTCATTAAATTTGAAAAGGTTGTTATTGATAGGTCTGGTTTGTTGTTTTTTTTTTTTTTAATAAAGCAATGTTTCCCAAACTCAAATGACAAGAGTGACTTGTTCACAGCATAGCTCAAACTTCCATGTGCATAGTCCCAGTCCTAGTCCAAACATAGACCAAGAGCTTCATGAGTTGGGACAGTAACATCCTGAGGTTGATTCAGAGAATTCATCATCCCATCGGGATGCTGAAGTTCCTCAGTGTGACTATATTTGGTGATGCTGAAAGCAAAGGTGAGAAATCTCATCACTTCACGCAGAGACTCGGTACTGCACAGACACTGGAGAACCTGACCTCGCCTGAGCCCTGATACACCAGATGCATTTCACCTGATTTCGTATGGCAAGACCAACAGCACAAACCCACCGTGTCCTTACCACATCCTCGGAGGCTCAGGCAGCGCGAGTGCACACGAAGTCATGCACCCACTCGGCCAACGTTATGGCCACGGGAGCCTCATCTTTATCCAGTCACGGGTGGGTAACACGCTACTATTGCATGTCATAGCATGATCTGACCTCTAGAGAATTAAGGTGAAATCAAGAGGAAGAAAACAAGCAAATACACTGATAGTTGCTTATGGGAAATGCTGCCTTCACCCCCTGGGGCCCTGGGAACACGTACTCGGGAATACGAAACCCCGCAGTGCCTATACGAGACTCGGCCGCCCCGCCGGCACCCGGCGGCAGCAGCACCCGGACTT
>VZTI01005603.1:882019-926657 GCA_013397865.1 Struthidea cinerea | reverse complement strand
GAGGGCCGGGTCTGCGGCCGCTGGCGCAGCCGGGAGGCCCGGCGCCGCTGCGCCCCGCCGTGGGGAGGAGAAGCGCCCAGGGTCCCCGCCCAGGCCTCGCGGCCCCGGCCTCGCTCGCCCCCAGGGAGGCGGGTGCTGGAGGGGTTTAACCTCTGCTGTGTTCCCCGGGGCCGACTTCGTCTTGCTGCTTTTATTACGTATTTTTTCCCGCCAGTCTCGGCATTCCTGCCCTCCTGCCTCCGGCGCTCGCCCGCAGGGCTCGTAGCACACGGGGGCAGGGATTTGGGCGAGGGCCTCAGGCTGGGTGGTAACCAGGAATGCTTCCACAAGTCCCTGTTTGAGGGCATGTTAATATGCTCACGTAGGGCACGGAGGAAAAGCGGAGTGATGACTTTTTTCTGATGGAAAAACAGCTATTTCCACTGCTTGGGCGCCAGGCTGCCGTGCCTTGGATAGTATCGAGTGTGCCTTCCCCGGCTGGGTTTCTAGGTCGTGGTTTCCCGAGGGGTGGACCCTTGGGACGAGTTCCCGTAGCCTTGCATGGAAGGGGAGGATGTTGCAGTCCATCTCTTCAGGAGAAGCACCTGGAAATTGGGAAGGGGAGGCAAGGCTCACGGTGATCCTTGTTTTTTGCTGGGATGCAGTGGGTGCCGTAGGATCGTGGTCGGTGGTGTTTATCCCGGCAACATGGTTGCTGTCTTCTTTCTGTCAGGTTTTGAGGTGCATTCTCGTGTCGATAGTGTGACATCCCCAGCTTCTCCTGCTTCTGCTACTACGCTGCTCTTGTCCCACTGCCAGCCACCATGGATAAGACCGAGTTGATCCAGAAAGCCAAGCTGGCTGAGCAAGCCGAGCGCTATGATGACATGGCCACCTGCATGAAGGCGGTAACGGAGCAGGGTGCCGAGCTGTCCAACGAGGAGCGCAACCTGCTCTCCGTGGCCTACAAGAACGTGGTGGGGGGGCGGCGCTCGGCCTGGAGGGTCATCTCCAGCATCGAGCAGAAGACAGACACCAGTGACAAGAAGATGCAGCTTATCAAGGACTATCGGGAGAAGGTGGAGTCTGAGCTCAGGTCCATCTGCACCACGGTGCTGGTAAGTGGGGACTTTGTTTTTTCTTCTATTTTGTTTAAGGTAAAGAAATGTAGTATTTAAGTGTGCTGCTGTATTGGGGGAAGGACTGGGAACTTGGCTGGGGCATATTATGCAAAGTGTTGTGCTGGGGTAGGGGAAGTCAGTGCAGTAACTTCTACAACCATTGTGTGGGGTCACCGTGGTGAGGAAGATCAGCTGCACTATGCTATGGGCCCTATATGTGTAGAGGTATTTGAGATGCTCAGTTTTGAGTATCTGTGAGGTACATATTCGAGTGGAGTGATCCATATGCAGTATTTCACCAGGAGAGACAGGGAATTTACCCTCTATGCTGTGGTTAGTAAACTTACCTATTCGTAAGATAAGCTAAAAACATGAAAACTCTTTTATTCAGATCAGTTCATAACTTGCAAAAAACATTTTAACCCATGTGTGCATTTTGTTTACTTCCTCATGAAGAAAAATACTTTCAAGGGGTCTTCAAGAGACATACTGAGGAATGTTTTAACATAAATTTGACTTTATAAGCTGAGACATCTGTACTGAAGGTGGAAAGAGACATGTAGAATTTACTTTGTTAGATGCACGCTGACTTCTCAGGGTATCCTCGAGATGAATTTGCAGTAATTATGGAACAATGAAAACCTAAGGTGTAAAGACTGGAATGACACCCTAAGCATGCATCAAAGCCCAGAAGTTCATTTCTGTGGTAGCAGCAGAATTCCAGATGCTATTGATAGGAAAACTGTACTGCACTGTAGTGGGAGCTCAAGAGATGTGTGTCAGCAGTGTGGAGGCTGCTGGACCCTGTTCTACATGACCAGGGAGTCGTAGCTGCAAGAAACTGCATGTGCATAATGCAATAGTAATTGAGTGGCAGATGATCTTCAGTGATTTATTTGCTCCTCTTAGTTACTTTTGTTCTTTTGGTGTCTAGTGTTGCTAATGTGAGAACAGGAGGAAGCAAGTCTGTAGGGAAGTAAACAATTTTGAGGTAAACTTCTTCTAGACTGGTTTAGGAGACATGAATTTAAAGGTGACCGGTTTGGAAGTAACTAAATTTTCTTCTTGATTAAGTGTTCTGGCTCACGTACAAGAGAATGCTTCTTTGGACTGTGCTGAAAATACCTATATGCTTCCTTGTGTGCTGCCACCTAGGTTTGTTCGTTCTTTCTAGATCTGTCAAAGTGAGTTACCTTTTCTTGAAAATAGTTTTCATATTTATTAGCTTTACGAATCACTTGAGTTAATTCCTTATCACATTTAAGAACCCCTCCCTTCCACAAGAGCAAAAGTGTTTCTGCAGTTGTAAGTGTATTGAAATTGTGAAACTTTCACCTTTGTGAAATGATGGGACTTACTTTAGGTTCCTGCTTCCTGTGACAGGAGTTTCACTGGAAGCCTGTGTGATGCAGTGCCAGCATTTTTGTCACTCTTCTTTCTCTTCTCTACTCAGTACCCCACTTCAGAAGTAACTTCTTGGGACCTCCACTTAAAGCTCACTCCTCAGACTTTCTAATCTCCCTCTGTCCTTTTACCAAATCTAGTGCCTTAGAGAAGGTGATGCATAAAATCTCATACTGGTTGTACCATTTTGACAAGGAGCTTGTGTTTCCATAAGGGAGAGGCAGTGAACCACTTCTCGCAGTGTCTATACTGAAGTTATTCCACCCCATCTGATGGTGGCCAGCAGGTATTCTGGTAGCCGTGCTGGCGCAGACCTCTGTAGGGGAAGCAAGCTTTTCCTATTCGAGATGATTTTTTCAATGCACTCTAGTCTTTCTCTGTTCTCAGCCATGGCCTGTTGGCAACACTCCCCTTCCGGCCTGGAAGGCTGCAGGAAGTAGTGAAGACTGAAATGTACAGCATGCTTGTCCTGTCCTGCTGCAAAGCTGTGCCTTCCTTTGCTGGGAGGAAATGCAAGCCTTCGGTTTTTTAGTCTTCCTTTGAGGGCCATGTGCAGTTACCTTCTGTTCCGATTCCCTCCCTTTCCTCCTCCGTCTAGCACTCCTATGATCCATGAGTCAGCAAATGAGAGGCTGGAATTCATGACAAGCAGGCGTTACAAAGGATGGATTTCTTAAAGCTGAGCCACACAATGGTTTTGGCTCCTCCTTTGAATGATAATTTCTTCTGTACTAAATACTATGGTAACGGCTTGTAGCTTTTTCAGGTATCTTCAGCTGAATCTCAGAGATGCTTTTCTAAGTCTAGGAAGGCAGCTAAACTGTAACAACTGCTGGCAAGTAGTATGGAAAGGTTGCTTGTCATCTGGAGTATTTGGATTTAGCAGGGGTGGGTGTGTTGGGTGGAGTGTGACTGATGTTAGTCATACTACGAACAGTTTTTTCAAAAGGTTTTTTTTAATCTACTGGTATGGCATATTTCTAAATCTTCATTTAGAAATGCTTGTGCTAGCATTAAAAATACTGCTAATTTTTTAATTAAAATATCAGCAACACTGAACCTGTAATTACTTTTTTCCTGCAAAAAATGCCCCAATCCAGTTAAGTAAGGTATTGTTTCAGGGCATGGTTTGATAAAGAACTTTAATCACCACTAGAATACAAACATTCAAAATTACACTGATATGTCTGTATATAGGTATATACATAAAAATAAAACTTTTACTGATTATTTAACTGTCATTCTTTAACTGCCTGTCTTGAAAGTAGGTGTGATCTGAATGCTTTTTAACTTAATTTTATGACTGGCCTTCCAGGTGAGAGTGGCTCTTTAATGGAGAAATGGTATGGCTGTCAAACAACTTGCACAAATGTTTTATTTGAAAGGTACACTAGGAAGTTTTGCTGAACTCCCTGTATTGATTGACTAATTCTTTGGTAATGCAGAGAATTAATGTTGAATCATCCTTTATGACTCATAGTTAAAACTGTTCTTGAAACTTTCTTCTCCTTGAATAAAGAAACAGGTTGGCAACTTAATTTTTTTCAAGATAAAGTTGAACTATGTTTCATATACTCTCTGAGCACAAAGTTCATGTTGCTTTCTCTTGACTTGATTGATTTCAAGACTAGATAATGTAGAAAGAGTGGGTGCAGCAGCAACTTTCAGACAATTAGTGAAATGATGTGGGAAACTTTGAAGATGGAATGTACAATATAAGACCTGCTTAATTGTATGCACACTCCACTGTTCAGTGGCATTAGGTTTTTTAAAAAGTTAACTTTTGAATTGGAACCTTTCTGGGTATTAAACTGGTGGGTTTTCTGAGAGCCTTGGTCCTTTTCGATGGCTATAACTTGTGTTGCATTCAAGCTCCTTTGTTCTTTAGACAGCAGTAATGTAAAGGCAGGGAGGACAGCAGCCCTTGCCTGGCAGGGCTCTCCACCTGCAGCTTGAGGGTTTTTGCGCATTTTTTTGCATGTGTTCAGTTTCTAGGTCCTGATGTGTTGGAGCTCTTCTTGGAGTAATAGAGATGAGATTTGATAACTACTTGCATGCAGTTTAAATCTTGATGCAGATGCAGTAGTTACGATCATTAGAGCTTGAAAACAACTGTATCTTGATGGTTACTTCATGTGTCTCTAGCTGAAACTTAAAAGTGTTCTTTTAACAATATTTTAAAATTTTGTGTGGAAAAGTTACACACCTGAGGCTTTTCAGTTGTTTCCAAACATCTGTTTTCACAGTGTCCTCTGTAAACATTTTTACATGGTATTTTGTCAGGCCCATGTTGGCCCGTTTCTCTAGAAATGAACAAGGGCATTGTGAACTTTTAGAAATGCAGGAACAGTCACATTACTTGTGCTGTTGATTCTTTTTGGCACCCTGTGGCAGTACCTGCAATGATGTAGTTCTGAGCTATAAAGTGTATATTATCTGTATTTTTACTGTCTTAAGGCTGATAGGCTGCTTTGATCTTCTGTGAGATTTCACTGTTAATTGTTGAAAGCATGGATTGGTGTGTTGCTCTTGCCAGCTCCCCTTTCCTTNCTCCCCCCCAAGGTTGCAATGTCGTTCCTATTGCTGCTTCACATAATTAAGAAGCAATAAAAGCTAATAAAAACAGGTAAAAAAATCTGTCGACTTCTGATTATCCATTTTGTAGATCTAGTTCTAAGGTTAGTCGCTTAAAATAAGTAGAACAAAACTCACCATGCTATAAGGTAATGTTTAGAGCAGTTTGTTTCAACAGCACAAGTTCATAGCTCCATTGAAAATTAAGTTGGCATTTTCTTGCAGTAGCAAATAGATTCCTGGTGTCAGCTAAAATATCTGATGTCTGATGATGAATAACTTGGACCTGTTTCTTCCCTACTACTACCTTTGGCCTACAGAAAAGTGAAATCTGTATTTTTTTTTTTGTTGCACATGCAGAAATTTGTCAGATTCAGTAGGTATCAGCTTCATGTGCTATGTAAACAATTTACTTGAGTTTCATGTCTTGTGAATCCTTTGTCTCTGCATTCCTATTGTCAGTGAACAGACAGAGTTTGTATAAAAATGTATGTGGTGTAGAGGTGAAACCCAGTAAAACGGTATTACATACAGTCTTTTGATACAGGGAATTATGTAGGATGCAGTTTCATTTTGAATATTAGGCACTTAATACATTTGGGCTTGAGTTAGTTGCCCCAGTCACGGTTGGGACAGTGTTTCAAGTATTACTGTTTAATCTTTTGTAAGTTAAAGTAACTTACAAAATTAGTAAAAAAGTAACTTATAATTCTTAAGTGATTGACTAAAAGGAAAGGCTGCTTCATGAAAGTCAGGTTGGGAACGTTACTTCTTGACAAATCCAGAATTGTGGAATGAATGTGAATTGAATTAATAGATTGGAATAAATCATGGTTTTTTATGGAAAGTTATTTGTGGAGAGAGATGATTTTTCTTTTGTGTTCTTAGCACAACTTCTAGCAACCATCAACACGTTTGTGGTAAGAATTGTGGAACTCAATGCTTTTAAGTTTTTTTACTTTAATGTACTTGAAACTTAGATCTGAACTTGACTTATATATAGATTTACCTTCTCTTACCTTCTCTGTCATCCTTCAGTAGAATCTGCTGGTGGAATACTCACTCTTGTGCAGAGAGAATGGAGTAATTTCTGAGAAGGGACTGATTCTTCCAGAAACAAAGCCTAGAACACACTGAGGTTCTTGAACAGACTGCAAACTGTTAAAGAGTCCAGCTAAAAATAGTTCAAGGAATTCTGATGGTAGCTGAAGCCTTCATCCCATGCAGTCATTGCTTGCTGCCCTCTGCCCCTACAGCCATATGGTGTGTAGAATTATTAAATTTCTTGGCGGACATTTACTGGTTTAGTGGCCTTGAGAAAGTAGGATGTGCTCACTAGGTAGAACTGGACAACAAAACCACAAATTCTGTTTTTCTGCTAATGCAGTGAAGCTTTCAACAGATTTGTAAATCGTTGTCACACTTAGCTTCTAGACAGTTGTCTCACAGGCATTTCTACTACCTTACATACTAATGTGATAGGTGCCTTTTTGAAGTAAAACACAGAAGACTATTTATGAGAGAGAACTTGATTAGGAAAGAACACACTCAAGTTTGACGGTTATTAGCATTTTATTTCTTTATGATGGCACAAATTGGGGTTGTTTAGCACAATATTAAAGCTGTAGATTGTACCCATTTCTGTACAGGCACTGTAGCTTGGTATTCTGGTTTCAGTAATGGGGGATAACCGATTTTCAAAGAAAGGAAGGTAATGAGGAAGGTGCAGAGGAAGGGCTGGTAAAAGTGCATGGATATACTTTGTAAGTTTGGAACACTTGATTAATCAGTGTTTTCATATTTAGCTTTACGCTCTGGTCTTTGAGGGGCCAGGTGCCCCTCAATGGTACTTGTGATTGTGCTTTCCTACTGCCAATAAACTTGAAGCCAGTTTTGTCACAGACAGGTAAAGTAAGTAGTAACTATTCTCGAGCACTGCGTTTGTGGCACTTACTCAGTATAGCTCCACCAAGTTCATTGGACGAGTGTTTACAAGTTCCTCCTCATTCTTTCTGCATCCCAGGAAGCTGGAACCAACATCAGAACACTTCAGCTGAGCATACTGGTGATTTGTAAGCTTGTCATTTGCTAATCCATCCTGTATATCTGAATATATAACAGTGCCCAGTTTGTGTCAGCTGGGCACTTCTGAGAGGCAGCAAAACAATTTCAGTGCTGAGTTTCACATCTTGTGGTCTGTGCACCCACCAAAACATCAGATGTCAAGATCTAAGAACTGGAAGTCCTGAATTAGCTATGATTTTGCTTGTGCCTTTGTCTAAATTTGTTAAAGTAATCAAGGGTTTGATTTACCAGTTTCTAACATCGATAAAGGTTTATTACTGGCTCTATTACTCTTTATTCTCTCCTTTAATTTATATGATCCATTCACTGAAGTAGCTGGATATAGGAGTGGTATTCGGCTCTGAAAACAGAAAAATTTCCACTTGCTTTAATAATAACTTTCCTCAGTGCACTATATACACTGTTACCTGACTGACAGCCACATCCTTCCTGGATAAAACTTCATCAGGAAATTTTATTCTCAAGTTGAATACATTTTGCAAAATTCTTGTAAGCAGAAATTGTTTTTAATAAAAGTAGGTAGCAGGACCTTAGCAAAAAGTCGCGGCTCACTTTCTGTGAGATAGTGTTGTAGCCAAGTTATCTGAAATGTTGACTTCAATGTTTCTCACCTAAGGTTAGGCTTCATTGTTGTCTCATTTGGGGAATAACAAATTACTGGCGCACTCCTAATAGACTGAGTGAAATGATGTATTGCTGGGTTTCCTTCAAGATGAAGTTGGATGATGCAGAAGGCTCTTCCAAGCTACACTAAGCAATGGGAAGAAAGGGATGTTGTGTTATTATTTTGAATTTCAGTGATCCCAAGCCTCTAATCAAGGGCTTCCAAAGAGAACAGAACTAAAGCAAGTCAAAATGAGTTCTTTGCGTAAGGACAATGTACCTTAAGACCACGTAACTCCTGTGTGCTGGTGTTCCTTTTGAGCACTGTTAGTCTAGATATACCTCAGTCAGTCATTTAATCTTACCTTTGGGCTTCTGTAGCTGCAGAGCATAGACGTATTTTTAAATGAAAATTTGGACTTTGATATTTGATTCTATCATGTTATGCAAGGTCACAAATGGATGCTGAAAGAAGCTTTTAGATAGCCAGGATTCTGAAGGGAAGAATTTGGTGTCTAAAATGTGTGTTTGCTAAGAGGAGAAGAGCACTTGAAAGTATTTTGAGGAATTAGAAATATGTAAAATGCAGTCATGGAAGGATGTTAGAATCAATTTGAGATAAATCTGTCCGATACCAAGGAAATTTTCCTGAAAACTTTTGGCTGTATTGTATAGCCATTAATTCATCAAAAATTTATAATTGTTGAAAAGATGACTTTTTTTTTTAAAGACTTATTTCTACATTTGATGGGGGGAAACTGGAAAACTTTAAGCTCTTCCATAAAAACTTAAATAATTCTCTTGCACTGGATTGTTCATTTTGTCTGAAAATCTATAGAAAGGAGAACTTGCGTTTCCATACACTTCTAGTTCCTGGCTTACATAGTTCTCTGGGGACCACAGAACTTTTAAACTTGTTTGAGGAGAAGTATAAACAGTGAGTGTAAATTCTAGATTAATTTAATCTCAGCACCAGGTGGGAATAGTGTGGGCAGACGTGCTGCAGCTCAGGCTTCCAGTGCATTTGTTAAGTGGGGTTCCAGATACTTCATTCAGGGCCAATCCTAAGTATTGACTGCCAGTTTTTAAAACTATGTAGACAAAGACATGAAACCAAATGGAAAAGACTAATTAGGTCACCCTCTCCATTTTCATGTCAGGTACATTTGTCTCTGCTCTCAACAGTGCTTTGTCAGGTCATCTTAAGGCCATGCCATTACTGGAAAGGTGCACACATATTTTCCTCAACACATAAACTGAAATGCTGTTAGTCTGAAGAGGTCTGTATGAAAATCACTTAATGTTCTCCCAAAAGGAGTTGATGTGTAGAACTTGAATCCTGAAGGTTGAAGAATTTAGTTCCGCAGAATTACACTGTTGAAAGTAAAGTGATCTTACTGTTGCAGCAGGGGACTCTTCCTTTCCTGTCAAGAAAACAACTGCTGAACGTTAAAACACACCTAGGTTGCAGTGAGTCATACTGTGGACTTTGGAATGACTGATTATACTTGAAATAGTCAAGAAGTCTTAAATACCACTTCACTAGATGATTAAAACAGGCAGTCATTTGTGAGTAGAAGCCTTATTGAAAGGTCTGAGCCCACACCAATCATCTGTGCTGTCAGAGACTTTGGAATATTTGATGTGTTTAAATTCACATTTAAGTTACGCTAGGTGATGTTGGTCTGAGCTGCCTCACCAACTTTTAGCTTTGCTTTTTGATTGCAGTTAGGGTGGAAACCATTTCTCTGTATGCTGCTTCTAGGTCTTTTTTTCTTATATTGGGTCTGGATGGACCCTCAAAAATACTTAAAACTGAGTAATTTTTCCAGATATTTTGTATACTGCAGCCCTGGCTGAATTTATGTAGCCTCACACACTTCACAGTGTTCCTGTGGGATGCAAGCTGCTCATCTAGATGGGGCTCTGATGTTGAATTCATGTTTCAGGGTGGTGAGTTAACTTGCTAAAAGAAGTGTTGACATGCACACTGTGCTTGTGCATTATTTTTAAGGAGCCTTGTCTCAAAATAGGTTTATTTTGAAACAGTTTCTTCACTTGCGTGTGACTTTTTGGTTCTGTGGGGTTCGGCCAGTTAGTGTGGGGTACAACATTAAGTAATCAGTTACTTGCTGTTACCCAGGTAGCATCTGTTCTGGTGGTGAGCTTCAGTGCTCCTTAATAAACAAAACAAAAAACTCAAAAGTACTTGAAATCTCAAAATAGGGAACATTCAGTGTTGGTTCAGAAAAGGAAGAAACCTCTAGGAAACAACAATAAAACTCAGTCTAGTTCCTGTAAAACCTGTGAAAAATCAGTACCCTGTGGAATGATGGCACCTCCTCTGCTGGCAGGTCTGAGAACACTTGGACAGCTAAGAGCTGCTGAGCAGAAGTTCAACTTGGTTTCTTTTTTCTTTTTCTTCTTTCTTTTTTCCATATAATTGAACTTCCTCCATTATGCGGTGAGGAGAAATATATTTTTTTTTTTATATTATATGCATTGATATTTATTAGTTTGTTCTTCTGTCAGAAAAAATTACTATTGGATTTTGTTTTTTTTCTCTAGATGCTTTTTGTGTCATAGGAGTTCAAGCCAGGTAAAGGACATTGTTTTAAATTACTAAAACCTGCAAATACCAGTTACTTCCCACAAATTGATGGGAAGTTCACTTTTAAAAATAGCCTTTAAAATTACATTCCCAGAAAATGGAGATAGTGCTGAAACAAGGTATTTCAAACAACTTGAAGTAAGATGTATGGGCTTTAGGCTCAAGGGTATTGCTGAAACAGTCTGACTTGAAAAATCAAACTTTATCTAACATAGACTTCATTCAGAAAATTCTGTGCCAGCCATTTAGAACATTGGCACTCCTCCTTGCTGAATACCATGCAGCAGCTTAACTTATGGGGACAAACTTTTGGAGAGCATTGCTGTTTCTGATGGTTGCTTTTACATTGACTTTTTTTCCTGCTGGTGGAGCAAAATTAATGATAAGCTGCACGCAGTGAGAAATGCAAATGACAATGTAGATCAGTCTTTTAACATCATAAGATTAAATAACTTGGTGCTGGTGATGTGACCCAAACATGCCACAGGTGTTGACATCTGAGTGATGGTGACATTGTAAATGTTTTTGTTTACTTGAGTTAACCACATTGAGATCTTCTGTCAGTACCCAGGCACATGGTGTCTTTAGTTTGCTTTGAAAATTGGCCTCAAATCACTTGTGATGAGTAAGTAATCTCTGGAGCTGACCTGGTTCATGTTCATCCACTGGTATTGCATGGTTAAGCGTGAAGAATATAACCACTAGCTAGTGGTATTGGAATGTATGAGGAGACTTAGACTCGTTTATTTGCTACTCTTACTGAAGTCCAATTCTAAATGGCACAACTGCTGAAGGAAGCTAAAAGGTCAGTTTGGTATTCAAGATAGTTTTTTTCCAAATTCATCTTTGCTGTTGAGAGTTTTTATAGTTGGATATGTGGGAAGAGAGAACAGCACAGATCAGATAGCAGTGGAATTTTTCTGCCACTTGAACCTACCCTGTAGTTAAATTGTACAGAAAGTATTTAGTGTGCACTGTGGTTGACTTTAATGCCTCAATCAGTCTTGCCTTTTAAAATAGGCTTAGATGGGGAGAGAGTGGTGGGACTTTCTGTTTTGACATCAGGTTTTTAAAGGAGGTGTTGCCCTGAAAACAGGTAACAGAAAGCATATGTGGAGTGGGACTGGAACATGAATTGCAGAAGAGGAGTGCTAGTGTATTGTGAAGAGAGGTTGGCTGGATGCACACACCACAAATAATTATTAAGGAGCTCTGTGTTCAGGGAGCTGCCTTGTGTGTGTCAGACACTTCAAGTAAAGGTATGGCTGACATTTCTTCAGGGCTTGCTTTTCATAAAGCTGAAATAATGAGGAAGTGATGAGAGCAGATGTATTGACTTAGTATTTCTGGCTCAGGTTAATTGCAGTGGTCAGTGGGTACCACATGCTCAACCCTTGAGCCAACTTAAACAGACCGGAAAAGCAACTGAGAGGATAGTTATGTAGTTGGGAAAGAACAAGAGTAGAATGGAGAAGGATCCAAATAGGCAATTGAAATGTAACTTTCATTTGGCATGTAGAGAAATAAGTTTGCCAATGGAGAGAGAAAGGAAAAAAAAAAACTCAGCTTTCAGGGGGAAGAAGTATTGTGCTGCCAGGCTCCCAGCCTGCTCCCAGTGGCTTCTTCAGGCAGCTGCAGACCTGTTCCAGGGAGTGGTAGCCCTTTGTTGCTGGCATCTCTGTAATAGATGAATAAGCCTTCCTTCTATAGGAGGGGAAAAGAATATCATGTATGAGAATATGATGCTGTTAAACTGACAGGAGTGTTAGCACACTGTGAAGGTAGAAGTAAATTGAAATGGATGAGCAACACTTCTGAGAAGTGGGGTGGGAAATCTCATCACGCTCTAGGAGGACCAGCATGCCACTTGAGCATAATATGTCAGTGTGGGGGAAGCAGCAGCTACCAACCACAGATTGTCACACTGCAAACCCATTGTAATGCAACTGCAGTGGAACACAAAGGGTCTGGTCTAAGGATGGAGCTTTGATTCTTGTGTCTTCATGCTGTTCCTGGTTCTGAGAGTCACCCCCATCAGGACAGGCCAGTGGCTCGGACATCGTGTGGCTTTCATGAAGCTTCTGAGGCGTGTTTTGTATTGCAGAGCACATAATTGCTGGTTGTTCAAGGCTTAGTTTGGAAGGTGATGGGAAGAGCTGCAGTTCTTAAGTGATGGTGGCAGCTGTATTTTAATACATAGAAGGGATGGGCATGTTCACTGTATGTGAGCATGGATGGCTGTCTAATGTATTGCCTTACTTCATCCCAGAATCATACCTCTGGCAGTGCTTGTCTCTCCCTAGGTAAAATTATCACAAAAACTTTTGAGGCTCTCTGTGGTCTGCTTCATTGCTTTGCCTGCCTGTAGTCATTCTACTTAATATCAGGTGATGTTTAAAATAAGGATGCCTGGCTGATTGCTGTCTGATGGAAAGGTAAAAAAGTCCAAGTGGGGAAAGATGACAGAACAGATGCAGGAAATCATGAGTTTTCATGGCTATTACTGACTCACAGCAGTGTAAAGTAAATAATTTGGCTTATTGTGCTGTCTGCTGTCACTACCACACCAGCACTTTGACTGTGAGAGGGAGGGTAAGATGCCTTCCAAGAAATGATGATGTTATCCTGAGATGAATGGCTCACGAAGTACACCGAATACATGATTGATTTGAAAGATTAACATCTGGCCTGATAAATAATTAGCTTCACTCAAAGTCTCTTTGGATTCTGTTCTAACCTGTATGATTCATAAACGAGATCTTGTTCCATTTAAGACTATTAAAAAAACAAAACTGAATATGTAAAGTTTAGAATGAGGTTATTCCACCCTAGCTGAAGCAAAGGGCACAGGTCTCTTCCTTACTTGTATTATGTAAGGATTAGGAGGCCTTCAAGATGGAGTGGGAGCTGCTGGGCTACTCAGCTCCTCCACCTGAGAAGTGCCTAGGAAATAACCCACCCTTTGCAGTCTGAAAAACTGCAGTTCATTCTCAGCATCCACTTTTTTCTCTAAGTTTCTCAGAAGTTTGGACAGAGCCACTGGTTTTCAGATGTGCATAATGAAGGCCGCATTTTAAGGATGCACTGACACACAGGCCACAGTGCTGCTTGCTTGTGGTAGGGCTGGCACCATGGCAAAATCTTTTCATATTCCTTGAAGTGCATGGCCTACCCCATCTGGGGGGAAGAAAAAGTGGATGCTAATGCTCTAGGGAATGTAGCTTTCAGATTCGGCTTAAAGTGGACATGCTAAAGCTTTCCTGTTAACATTCTTTAGTGTACACTAGATTCCAGGGGTTAAGTATTTTTCAGTCATAACCAAGCCAGATCAGCTCTAGTGCTAGAGCTACCTCCAAAGACAGAATTTTGTAATAAAATGGGTAATACTTTTTGTGTGCTAAGTATACAGTAAATTTCTATGTTTTTGAAAGCATAAAAGAAAAATGCTTGTTTGTTCCCTTGTGGATGTAGTTGTACCATCTTGAAAAGTTTTATTTCAGCATTTAAAAGATGAATCAAAGATACAGTTTTGTGAAATACCTGGTTTAAAATGCCATATAGTATCTTCACTGCTTGTCTGGTCAGTGCTCCTTAGACTGTGGCACAGTTAATCTGAGCACATGGATAAATCACATCTCTGCTGCTTAATGCAGTCCCAGCTGTAGGATGGCTTTTAGAGGCTGGTGGTTACTCTTCAAACATGATGGATTTATGGAACCTTTCTAAACCATAGGTGTATTATGTGTCATGTTTCATTCTGGGCAGTTACTTTTAAGATAAAACTTAAATGTTAGACTTGAGATTACCTTGTTGCTGTCTCTGAGAGGAGAGAGAAAGGATGTGTAGTTGAAACTGGTTTGTGTAGTGTTGAGCTTTTATGGCTGACGGGGACATTGTCATAGGGGAAAAGTAGCAGGAGAAGCATTGAGCCAAAATGTGAAGTTTTTTTCTTTGCAGAAATCTGTAGAGTGGGAATAACTCTTTCTAATATGGAATGATTCATGCACAATAACAGTATTAATATGGGGTTGTATTACCCATCAGCCTACTACCTCTTAACTCTTGTTTTGAAACAGACATAAGGTTTTGCTGCTTTTCCCATAACACCAGTGAGCTATACTGTTCTATATGTTTGCTCAAGCCCCTGCATACCTGACTGTGTTAAACTGTTACACAGATTCCTCACTTACCCTTTGCCAAATAGCCAGTGTCTAGGCTTTGGGAGTGGTTTTATAGCCTTACAGAAACTCCTAAAAATATCTGATTTGGTAGGTGCAAAGGTATATCAGGTTTGGTATCATTTTACCTTCCTGCTGTTTTCTCTAGGGTGGTATCAAGGGCAGTATGACTCTGTACTTTCCTTACTGCCTTGGTGGGGATCTCTGAGGGACCTTGCCTGGGCACTGCAATGTTACATCCATGGGACACACACTGTTAGGATGCAAAAATGTTTTTTTTACCCAATTGGGAGTACCCTACTACAAGTGTCAGTTTAAAATAGTTGCCAAAACCTCAAATGTACTTGGAATGAGTGAACACTTTGAACTGGACTGCTCTGCTTCCATTAATCGTTAAAGGAAGTAATAATGGTATGGTGGTGTGCATAGGGAGTAGGTTTGTGTCTGACATTAGCTCGTTTTGACTGTAGTGCTCTAGTAGCCAATTAAAGTGCTAAGGATTTTTGTGCAGAAAGCTTACAGTTCCTAGAATATTTCCTTTGTAGCTGCTTCATGAATTTGGATACATGTTCCTGTAACAAAAATCTTAACTAGCCAGCTGCAAGCTTTATGGAAACTTTCTGCTCCTTCTATGACCTGTTTACTTTCCAAATAAGTAAATGCAGATTTTTATCACTTACATTCCTACTGTGAAGTTGCTCTGAGTATTGCAGGTTTTCCTCAAGTCTGTCAGAACTCATTTGCATCTTTTGTCAACTCTGGAGAATATGGGTGGTTGTAGTAATGAGTTGGGTAAAATCTCTGGAGTTCAGGGACAAGGTCAGAAGCCAGAAGCTGCTCTCCTGCTTGACAGTTCTCTGAACTACCCTGTTCTATGGGGGAAAGTCCTGTAGCTCTTCTCTCCTTTCTTCATCCCTGTCTTAGGATGACTTGCAGCCTTGAAGAGAGACTTTCCTTCTCTTGCTAGAGGCTTGCAAAACTTTCCTTGTCCTTCTTGTTATCAGGTAGGGGAGCCGTGAACAAGGGGAGTTTGCAGCAGCTCAGAGTGCTGGAGAGCACTGTATAACTTTCCATTCTGGGAACGGCAAGGTGGATATGAAGGATGCCTCCTTGCTGTGCTGGAGCAGGTGTTCCTTTAGAGCCTTGCAAAGAGCTGGTGCAGTTTGGTGAGGTTGGCTGCTGACTAGATGGGTTTGAATCCTTGACTCCCTGTAGTAGATGGGCTGGAGATTCCTTATCATAAGTCTAATAAACACAATTGATGCAAAAAAAAAGTAGCTGTGAAACTTTCTGCGTAGAGTTTTGCTTTTCCAGTAAAAGCTTACTCATTTGCAATGTTTTTGAAATGAGCAGTGCATATCCTGAAACGAAACTTGGTCTGAAACTGTACACCAGTAAACCTTTCCTTGTTTCTTGCAGTCTGATCGGCCAGTTGTCTGTTGATCCTAATGTAGTCTCTAGTTTTGTGCCTTTACACAATTTGTTGAAATAAGTGTGCATCTATCTAAAATGCCTTAAAACTCCGTTTAGCCTTGTAGCAAACATTTGAGTCCATCCAAACCTCTGGGAGAGAAGTGGATTGAATTTAGTTGCAGTGGTGTTTGTGATATGTCAATGTGTGTTTTGTTGTTGTTTCAGGAGCTCTTGGACAAATATTTAATAGCTAATGCAACTAATCCAGAGAGCAAGGTATTCTACCTGAAGATGAAGGGAGACTACTTCCGATACCTTGCTGAAGTTGCCTGTGGTGATGACAGAAAACGTAAGTGCCTTGTGGCCTTGGGTCTTTCACAGCTGTGGTCCGTGGGTGAGGGGCCAGGAAATGAAATACACAGACTCCAAATTTACGTGAGTTAGCTGTGTTTCAGTTGGAAATATCCAGTTTTCCTACAGACAGAGAGCAGAACTCTGAATAGACCTTAAGTATGCCAGGGAATTTCAGCTGGTTCTCCTGTCAGCTACCCTAAATTTGTGAAAAGTTCCTCCATAATGCTTATTCAAAGCTTCTGGAAAACAATGTAGGTGAAGGTATGGTAATATATTTAATGTTGTTTGTTTGTAATTATTTACTAAAATAAAGTTGGTGGGGGAGAGTAAACAAATCTGTGTAACATTTTGTACTCCATAGTAGAGTCCTGGTGATCTATAAATTTTAACCATTTCACTGTGAAGCAGACTTCATTGTAGTCTCCTGAGTTTATAAAGAAGCAACAAAATTACTAGGTCAATACTCTAACCAAAAAGCATGAACTGTACTCTAAAATAATTGATTTTCATGGGAATAATACTGTTCCTGAAATTTTAGTTTGCCCTTTTGGATTCAGCAGAAAAAGCCTAGGAACTGCTACTTGGTACTGGGCATCCTGAGACTGTAGACCTCTCCTAGGAGTTAGAACACATGCATAGGTAGTTGTTAAGTACCTCAGGAACCTCTTCTGGGGAAGATTTTAACTGTTTATTGAGAAGATGTATTGAATTAATTATTAAAACTGTCTTGCGAGGCACCCAGATAGTGTTGTGATGTTAAAAACTCTTGGTATGGCATAAGCTAGTGATCTATTTCTACATAACAGACTAAAATTAGTTTTGCAGTAATGCTGTTACACAAAGGAGAGGGACTGTTGGAGCACGTGGGTGCTGCAGTGACTGTCCCCTGGGGTTGGACATGGCAGGATCTGACAGTGTTGGCAGCCTGAAACTGATTGCATTGCAAAGCAGGAGGAGGGGGCTGGTTGTCGCTTCAGTAAAGGCTTTGTTAGTCTCTTTGTATTGTAGGAGCATTCAACTTGAAAGATGAAGACAGAATGGAGTAAAAGTCGTTGCATTCAGAGATTCTTAACCCTTAACCTGATTCAAATATCAACAGCAAGTCCAAGGGTAGCAGAGAAAACTTGCCTTTGGCTTTCACAAAGATCATCTGATTTATACTTTGTCTCAAGCAACAGCTACAATTCTGGGCTTGTCCGAGCACAGAAATACCAGCTCCTCTTGGCTAAAATGACTACAGTTAAATGCCACACGTGCTGATAGGGGATACAGTGCAAGAGAGATTGATTGATATAACCTTGTTAACAGATCCTGCTGGGGTTTAGCTGTGAAGTTACAGCTCATGTGTATCACCATGTAGACATTTTCTGCTTAACTTCTTGCAAACTTCAAGACTTTAAGCTTTTCTGATGTTCCACTCATAAGCATCTGTTTATTTTCTCAGCTTCAAATATATTTTATGTATTTACAAGCTAATTTATCTCCTGGATTTGCTAGTTTTTTGCCTTCTTTCACCTGTTCTCAACAAATGGATAGTCCTGTAGCACTCATTACAGTGTAAATACTGGAAAACCCAAATCTGTCTTGACTCTTTTGAATACTGACTAGATTTTATTTACCAAGCTCTTTTACCAGCATTTGCTAGAGCAGTTCCAGTAGTAGCTCCCTCAGAGAGCTGTATTTTGAGCTCTGACAATGACCTTTCTTTTCCTGAAGTCTCCTTCCATTCTGCAGCACATATAGGGCAGCTGTTGGCCGTTTGGTTGTCTATCAGAAGTGAATCTGGAATAGACTATAGGTAGCACTCCTGAAGTACTTTCTGACCTGGCAACCTCTTTTTTTCTGTGGTGTTTATCCCAGTTATTTTGGGCACAACATTGGGGCTTTTTATCTTGACCTGTCTACGTGCAGTTTTTGGAGGCAAACCTTCAGTCTTTCAGGAACGTACCGTACATGCCTTCCAAATTTCCTCAAGAAGTTGGGTCTTCTTTGCACTGCACACATAACTCACATGAACATGTCCATCCTGTGCAAGGAATGAAGTAGGAGTTCTGTAGAAAAAGTAATGCACAAATGCTTTTTTTTTTCCCCCTCACCTAAAGTATCAAAGGCACTGAAGCACTGCAGTAATCTTGGATGCTTGTGTTTACCAAGTTCTCTGTGTTTATCTCTCTTGAATGCCTTTGTGCTGTAGTAGCTTAGTTTGCTCCCTGTGTTTTGTCAGTGGCAGATGAGTAAGATGGGTGTAAAATCATTCCTTTGATTAAAGTAAGTGCAGTGTTTTCCTAAGAACAGGCTTACGTACAGCACTGTTCAGTCTCCCACTAATGGAGTGATTTAAGTAGTAATATCTTTAAAAAAATTTAAACGAACCCAAAACCACTTTGTTTGTCATTCTTTTACAGAAACAATAGAAAACTCACAGGGAGCTTATCAGGAGGCATTTGACATCAGCAAGAAGGAGATGCAGCCAACACATCCAATTCGTTTGGGTCTAGCTCTTAACTTCTCTGTATTTTATTACGAGATTCTCAACAATCCTGAGCTTGCCTGCACACTGGCAAAGACAGTAAGTCACTTTTTTTTTCCGGTATGTCTGCAGGGAAAGTAGAAGAGAGTTTATGCTTAAAACTGTACGAATTATTACTTCTTAGACTTTGTGAAGGAAATGATCCTATTTAAAGTTTCTGGTTTCCAACCTCATTATTGTTAGTGGGATTGAAGGGGTACAAGCAGGCTATATTTACAATGTGACTTAAATTTTCAGCAGCATGGCAAGCTTTTAGTATACCTTTATTATGGTTTTGTTTCAAATAGAGCAATTCAGGTCATTAACTTCTAATGTTGCTTTTTTTTTTAAGCTACCTTTACTGATAGGTTTAGCTTTTGCTTGCTTAATGATCAGTTAATAGGCTAAAGATGGTTTAATTATTCCAGGCATTTGATGAGGCAATTGCAGAACTTGATACACTGAATGAAGACTCATACAAAGACAGTACTCTCATCATGCAGTTGCTTAGAGACAACCTAACAGTAAGTTGCTTTTTTATGTATTATCTGGTTCTGTAACCAGGTGTTTGCTTCGACTGAATTTTTGATGGAAAAAAACCCTTATTGTGCTCTAGTGCAAACCACAGCACTGACTTGAGCTGTTTACCTATGATACCTTTTCGTAACTTAGTTTGAATGTTGTGTAAATTGCTGTCCAATTTCATGCTGTGTAATCTGGAATAACAGCCTGGTTAGCTACCATTCTTCCAGTTTGATGGCCTTATGGTAGACGGGAGAAGGGGCGTTCTGCCCAACCTAACGTCTAAGATAGGACAAGGAGTTAAAACACGGTCATCTGTGATCTGTCAGGGAATCTTACTCAAGCTGTTTTGATGACTACCTCAAAACAAAGTTTCTCCTGGTGTACATCCAGTGTAGCTTGCTTTATTTGTTGTCCTGATTTTCATTTAAAAGCTCTGAAATGTCAATGTACTCAGAATTCAATCAGTTTGTTTGAGTATGTTATTATAATGATTAACCATAAAAGAAAAGTGCCTTATGGAACAACTAAGTTCTATTAAAATATGCAACTGTGGCAGTTTTTCAGGGAATATCCTCTCTGAATATTCACTGTATTTAAAATTACAGCAACACTTACTATTTTGCAATACCCCTTCATTGGAAATGTCTGTTGTTAGCAGTGTAAAGTGCTTAGCTTAAATAACCAAGCTGGCAGTCTACACGTGCACGATTCAGACTGCTGTGTTTGAAATGGAAGTTGCCCGTGGAGCTGTTGTTGAGGCTGTTGAATGGCCTGGGATCCATGGCACAGCTCACTGTTAAGCACAAGAGCTGGAGCCATTGAGAACACGACTGCTCTGCCTCTCTGCCTGAGGGGCAAAGCAAAGCTCATTGTGCCCTGTGCATGGGGAGCTCTGTCCAGTTACCTCTCTCCCAGCAAGTACTGGAAGCCAGGGTTGTACCGTGCCAGTGCCCTGGTACTTTGTGGCCATCCTTAAGTCTAATTCGTTATCATTTCCTTACAGTCAGTAGTTGTCCCTTCTTGGAGTTCAAGCTGGACTTCTGAAAGCTGACGCTGTTTTTCTTTTCTTTCTAGTTATGGACATCAGACAGTGCAGGAGAAGAATGTGATGCTGCAGAAGGTGCAGAAAACTAAACTGCACGTGGGGCGTCATTCTCCCTTTCCTTCTCAAGAAACCTTTTTACACGTCTCCATTCCTTATAGCTCCACTTGGATTTCCTATAGCAAAGAAAACCCATCCATGTGTATGGAAATCAATTTATAGTCTTTTCACACTGCAGCTTTGGGAAAACTCCATTCCTTGATTTGTGTTTGTCCTGGCCTTCCTGGTGTGCGGTTACTGCTGTAGAAAAGTATTAATAGCTTCATTTCATATAAACATAAGTAACTTCCAAACACTTATGTAGCGGACTAAAGTGTACCTGGTATTTAAAAACAAATCTGAACCAGTTCCTGCCAGTTGACTGTGTTTTGTATTACAGTAAGATATGAAAATGTAGTTAAATGCAACTAAAGAGTGTTCCACATAGCATTTAATTCTCCACATTCCCTTCTTACTCTGCAGGGTTTCCTTTCCATAATTGACTTTCACATGCTACTGTGTATTCATTTCAGTAGGAATATGGAAGTTCTGGGCCAGATCAAGTTGAGCATTTAAAGTTTGGAAAACCACAAATTGAGTTGCTTCCCGTATCATGTAATACAGAAGCTTGTGTGTTTCAAAAACAGGGGCTTCTCTTAATCTTCAGTTGCTGCTGTTTAAGTTGATATCCCTTCCCAATAAAAGTTCACTTACACTCCTGCCTTTGTAGTTCTGGTATTCACTTTACTATGTATTAGAAGCAGCATGTTACTGCTGGAGTACAGGCAGTGCTTTTTGGCAGACTAAAGTGCATGTCATTTCTTGATACACTGGAATGGGAAAACCAATTGAAGTTCACATGTCCAAGTATGAAATTTAGTACTTTTCCATGCAGGTTTGTGCACATGTGAGAAGGTGTCAAGTTTGTCCAGTGATTGTTAGAGAGTTTGGACCACTATTGTGTGTTGCTAATCATTGATTGTAGTCCCAAAAAAGCCTTGTGAAAATGTTATGCCCTCTGTAACAGCAAAGTAACATTAAATAAAATTACATTTTATAAACCACCTACTGTTGACTTGTAACAATTCCATATAATAACTTAAGGGCTGAACTTAAATGTAAGTATCTTGTGCTGGAAATGTCTTTCTCAAATTTATTGCATAGTTCTTAAAAGTCTGCTTTTAAATGAACTTGTTTTAAAAAAATATCCCAGATAACTTTTCATAGTTACTCTGACATGTGGACTTCTTAATAACTACGTCTACAAGAGGAAATGGATTCACGTTAGTAATGACCTAAGAAAAAAATAGCCAATTTCTTGATACTCTTTCATGGCTTGCAAATGTCATCTTCTCATCTAAATTATGCCCTTTTTTTGTAATCTGTTGGAATTCTCTGCTGTGTTCTCCTGTAGTGTTTTTCCTGATGGACCTCATTACAGTGTTCCAGCTACATGTTTAGTAATGCAGAGGAATTTGTCCTGCCTCTAGAATGCTAGTTTGTGTGCTGCCACATCATAATCTGCTTTCTCTTGTTTTTAGGCTGCATTCAGTGTTACTGTTTTCCCTCATTTTTGGAGCTTTTTGTAACAATACATTGCTCTGTTTTTTCTTTCCCCCTTCAGATCCCTTAAGAGTTTTTTCCTACATCTCTACCTCTTACTTTCCCACGTTGGTGGGTTTTTGAAAATACTTAACTCTTGTTAGTGTTGTGGCTGGACAAGAAATTACATTACAAAAAAGGATATATATTACTAGTCCATGAAGGCTTCTGGTGGTACATCTTCCACCTTCCATGTTTTTATTCATTCTTTGAGTGTGCACAAGGAGTGTTCCTACAATAAAACTGTTCAGATTTTGTGCTTCAATTGACATACGTTACTCTAAAAAAAAACCTGTATCAACTCCATTTTCTTCATGCAGTTACTTTGAATTGCTGTCAAAGTATTGTGTGGCAGGACCCTACATATAAACTCATATGCTTCTTTTAATTGGTGTTTTGGTTTCGTGATTTCCCCTTGCCCATGCATTTCTTACTGATCCTTTATTTGTTTCATAAGGGTTTTAGTTCCCAAGTGCTGCCATTCTCTAGTAAAGCTGTTTGGGTACTGACATGTAGCAGTCAGCTTTACCTCATTTAAGGGTTTGCTTGCTTTGCTGTCTTTTGGCTACTGTCTCAGCTTGCACTACACTGCCAGCTAATGCTGTTCTCTTGTTTCTTTTCTTTTGCACCTTGTTGAGAGAGTTACCAGTTTTCCTTACAGGAGCAGGAGCGGGGCCTTGTGTCTAATTATAGCTTAATTTATTAAATGTGCTTTTTGGTGTTTACCAAGCTGGACAAATTCTAGCTGTCTCTTGTTCATTACATCTACATTTTACATGAAAAAAAAGAAGTCTTGAAACTGCAGCAGCAGCTTTTAAATTGTAATAATAATGAATACAGTAGCATCTCTCCTCATTGTTACTTCCAAAATTTGGCCAAATATTTGCAGTGTTTTGGAGGAGGGATGGAATGAAATGTGTAGGGGAATGGGATGATATCAAAAAAAAGGGTGGATTTAAGGTAATTCCTTAAATGACTTCGCAGAGTCTTTCCCTCCCAGGTAAACTTTGGCAATAAATCTTCATATGTAGGAAAAGGGCAGACTTTGTAATTTATTCTAGACATTACTGGAAGATTGAGATTCCTGTTGTGCAGCTGAAATCCCAGGCTTGTGTAACGAAAACTAACTGCCCTCTTCTGTGTGAGTGTGGCTAGGTGACACGGCTGCTGAAAGCTCAGCAATTACAGCTTGGCCAGCTTTCAGCTGAATAAAATGCCAGAGTGGGAAGGTGAAATGTTAGTACCAGCTTTGGATTACTGCCATGATATTTTCCACTATGCTGCAAGGGCTCCAGCTTCCTAGAGCAATGCTTTATTATCTCCTGCTACATAGTCATGAGTACACCTGATAAAAAAGTGTAGCCTGAAACTATGACATCAAGTATTTTAAAACTTGTATTTCTGTATATGCCAACTAGTTTAGGGCAGTTTGTCTCTAGTGTAGGATCTGTGAGTTGACATCAGTGTAAGAATCCCTGAGCAGAGATTCTGTAAATGCCATTAGAAGTGGCTCATAAGCTTTTTTGTTGCAAATTATATTCTCTGTTGTCCAACCTCTTTGCTTAGTTAAATCCTCATTCCTGTCGTTGTGGTCATTGTCATTGTAAAATCCCTCAACTTTGGAAACAAAAGGACAGTTCCTAAAACCTGTCTGGAGGGAGAAGAGTGGGGCTTTTTTTAGGCCTTGGCTTAAAATCACCTATGGCTGCTGAAGTTGTTACTGCTGAACAGCTGCTGGGTATTTCCGATCTGTTGTAAATCTGTTGGAAACAATAAAAGGGGCTCATTACAGTCCTGTAAAAAAGAGGAAAATGAGAGGGAGAAGAGATGTTGTTTCTATGCTATGAATTACTTAAATTGCGTTCCCTAAGGAAATCTGGTGTGTGACAGCCAGGGAGTGATAGAGTGTGAGGTTCGGTTTACACTGTTCCCCCACCTTTCCCCTTGCCCCAGTCCTGGCCGCTCCCTCGGGCTCTCCCTGTTGGTTCCTGTACCCCAACCCCGCCCTTGTACCGCCCCTGCAACCTGACAAAACCCCCCTGCACTGGGCCACGGGGTCTCTCCGCCTCTGGGGACCGCATGGAGCCGATGTGGCGATTAAACATCTTCCAACAGCCCTGTGGGGAGACCCTTCTCGCCTCCTTCGCTTTCACTGGGTGGCGGGGCTGACAGCGGGAGCAAGGGCGCGGGGCCGTCCGGAACGGACTGCGGGAGGACAGAAGGGCTGCCTGCCCTGGGAAGCCCCGCTGCGCTCCCAGGGAAGGCTGCAGCTGCTAAGCTACACTTAGCAACGCAACAGTGACAGCAATAACAACGCTGTACATTATAGCATTCTTCATATAACTCAAGGCTTCCAAAGAGATTTTGTGCATGTGTTAGAGATACTGAAGCCTCTGTAGTACAGGATGCGTGAATCAGCCCAGTGAAGTTTAAAAAATACTTGTTTCCATGCATAGAACAAATTACGCCAACGTGAACCAGGAGGCAACAGAATATTTGGACTATTTTATAAAATGGCAGAGCCAAGGTTTCGCCACTCCCATCCCTTCTGAAAAATCCAGCTTACATAAAAGGCTGCCTTTGTTCTGTTAGCATAATTTCATTGGTTTCAATGTATAGGTGACTTAAACTTCATTTATAGAGCTAATTTGATCAGACTAAATCTTCTGAACAAGATCTTGCTATATGATTTAAAAGGTTTCAGTAGCTGGTGAATTTTATTCATGACTTAATTCATCTTTAATGTTAGAATTAATCAGTTTAAATATGGGACCCTGAGAACATAATTTTCAGTTTTCATATATCAGGTCTTCAGTAGGGTTTTATGCGAATGTAGAATAAGCACGCACATTAAATTTTTTTTTTTTGACACTTCAAAGTATAGATGTTTGTTAATATGTAGCTATGCCAAAATCCTTCAAATAAATGTTAGTGCTCAGTAAGCATTGTGTCAAGTGGAAACTCATGCCAGTTTATTGCTGTTAAGGTTTGTGGTTGAGAGATGGCTGACAGTTTCGAACTTTTCAAGGAGTACCACAGCATCACCAAAGAAATTTGTGTACAGTGGAATTGCAGCTAGAGGCAATTTAACGGACTCAGTTTTTGATATTCCATTTTGTCCCTCCTCTCAAGTTTCACGCCATCTGGGACAGTTTCAATAATGCTAGCGGGAAACAAAATCAGGGCTTTTGCTAGGCCCACTTGAATTATTTACCAGCCAAGTTCAAAACTACTCTGCTGTGAAAATTCTGTCCCTACAAATGTGTTTTTAATGTTCTGGTTACTCTCCTGCTCTGCTCTACTCCAGCTGTCCTTGCTTTGCTCCTCCTTCCTACCCTGTCCTTCTAAGGCTCTGGAGCGAGGGCTGGGCACACTGGATGGTTGGTGGAGAGATGCTTGAAGGCACAAATTGCTCTCATATCTTGCACCTTGAAAATACTTGAGGGGATGGTCTGCATGCAGGTGCCAGGGGTGTAGGATCACAGAGGGGAGAAGATACAGCAAAATGATCACTCCTGAAAGTTATAAGGCAGGAGAATAAAAAAAAACAGAGGCCGTCTATCAGAATATTGAATGCAAACACTGCTATCTCTTTGTTATTGCCTCCAGAGTGGAAAGGACTTAAGATACTTTGTCACTTAAAAGTGACGCATGTGAAGGTCTGGTGTGTGTGGTCAAGGCTGAAAAGATGTTTATATCTCTGCATGTGCTGCTCCATTCTACAAGCAATGAGATAGTTACGTGCTGTTCTGTACCAAGAGCACATGATCACCTCTAGTGGAGCTGTGGAATGTGGTTCAAAACCAGCAGCTTTGATAAATAATTTTAAAAATATGAATTTGTAGAAATAATAATATAAATGGTTCCTGTGGAGGATACAGCTTTAAGTGTGCCAGCCTTAACCAATTGAAGACTTCTGCTTCAAAGTGGGACAACTTATGCTGTGGTTTATGTACTTTAAGTGTCTGGAGGAGACCCCCTAGATATCACATCCCACTCATTGCCATCACAGGCACTACACAGTATGTTTATCCAGGCTGGTATTAGATTCTTTTCCTCCTTTGGTACTGGAAGCCTGTTCCAGTTCCTCATCCTGCTGATAGCTAGAAATCCAAATAAAAGCTTTCTCTTAGCTAGTTTCTACCCACTTGTTTTTGTGTCAGTGCTGCCTGTTGGCTAAATCCTGTAAGCATTCTGCTGTCAGCTGCTCTGCACAGAGAGGAATCTTAGATTAATGGAGTGCTCCAGGAACATTTTGTGATATGCAGGGATAGTACATAGCAGAACTTCAATACGTCTGCAACAGTAATTGGTTTTCAGAGGTTGGTCCTAATGCTGCACATTCTTTTGCTCAAGGTTTTGCTGATGATAGTGAGGATTCAGTCTATTGATGGTCTGCAATACTTAGATTTGTATTTTGTCAGTGACAATTTGGCTGGTAAAGGAGGCAATCTGTTTTGGAGTGCATCTGCAAAGAATCTATTGCAAAGGGACAAAACAGCTGAGGAAGAAGGAATTGTTTTGGTTATCTAATAGAATGATCTTTAGAAGAATGGGCATTGACATTTGAAAGAAATAAACATATTTTCTTATTCCAGATGGCTGCTCTTTATAAAAATGGCTCACTTGTTAGTTCACTGTCTTAAAAGATAAAAGGGAAATGTTACTTATCTGTCTGTCTTGATGGGTCAATTGCAAATATTTTTGTCCAATTAGAACCAGAGGAGAAAGGGTGGAACATTCCTGTCAAAGGTGCTTTAATTTTTAAAAGGTGCTCAAGCTTTCCAAATGTAATTTTTTTTTCCAGTCAGGTACAGATATGAGATCACTATCAGCACCCTGGAACTTCTTGCTGTATTCTTTGACTTTCTGAATTTCACTTGTTGAGAAAACCAGGCAGGCCTTACTACTAATTATTAAATTACTAGGATTAAACGGTGCAGTAAGAAAAGTAACAGGAAAGAAAATAAGTCGACTGTTGAGTGGATTTGTAATACTGGAATGTTTTGTTTTTCTCTAACAGTAGGAAATTGCTACACCCACAAAAGGTCTATAATTCAGTGTGTTCTTCTGTTAGTAACCACATCTTCCCTCATCAAGGAGAATCTAGAAACCTGTTACTGCATCATGTCACCATGGATCTAATCATTATTGTTATTACAGTAAAGCTTCACAGCCCTGCTGTGGAGAGCATGACATACACAAGCATTCAAACCCTAGGAACTCCCACCTGGCATGCTGACCCTTTCATGACATGAATTTTGGACAACCTTTGGTAACCTCAATGACTACCTAAAATCATGGGATAAAGCCCATTTAAATTAACACAAGGTGAAGCATTATTTATGTAAAGGAATGAAATACAGGGTGCTCTCATGTACTTTAAAAGACAAGTAGGATAATAAGAACTTGACAATGACTTCAGGGTTTGTAGTGGAGATGGAATAACCCTGCAGTGTCTTTGTAGTTCTGTTGGGGACAAAAGGAAAAGCTATGTGGATTAATTTGAAGATTTAATAAGGCAACTGGAGAGAGTAACCTGTTTTATTCCTGAACTCTGGAGTATCTGAGAGCACTCTTCCTCTGTTGGAGAAGGGAAAAAGGTATCCTTTGTCAAGAAAATCTTAAGATTTCTCTGGTGAGACATAAAAAGCAACCACATGCACTTGTACTTGAGGCTGCAGTGATCGTGATCTTTTCAGAGAAGATCTAGAGAAGACATTACTCATTTTGTCATGACGAGCTTGTTTCTGAACTGCTGGGTTTCTGTTGAAGTTCCTTAAATGCTTTTGAGTCCTCTCTGGTGAGAATGTTGCTGCAGAGTAAAGTTCAAACAAAATTCTCTAGTGAATGATGATGATCTAAAAACATCAAGAAATTAGGTAGGTAAGTGTGAGAAGGCAAATAAGGATGAGAATTTGGTAGCCAAAGGAAGTGCTCCAGCGAGGCTGAGTAGAGTTTGGAGAAACCCTGCCTAACTTCAGAAAGTGAATCAATCCTTAAACCAAACTACATGGTCACATCTCCGGGTAAAACGAAGCAAATGGGTCCTTTGGAAGAGGAGATCGACCTTAGGGAAATACTTGGACTGCCACTTACTAATTCAAATACTGGATTTACTCAATGAGCATGGTGATGTAGTGGTAAAAGATGGGGGTTGTTTGCATTTGCAGGCAGCATGGAAGTCATGCTAAAGCTGTTGAAAGGGAAGTAGTTTGCTACTTCCTTATGTGTAAGTTATATCACTGTTTTTCCATTTGTGTTTATTAATTTTTTTTCCTTAATAACCAATCCTGCTCTGTACAGTCTGAGTGCCCATTGAGATGTTCTGCTGAAGGATGGAGATCCAAGCACTTGGAGTAATCTATCAAGGCAACCTGGAATACCTACAGTCAGCTAGCACTAGTGCTGAGTCTCCTGATGGCAGTCAGCTCAGAGCATCACGAGTACTGGATGCTTCCTAAACTACTTACTGAATTAGTTGCTTGATCTTTTTAGCAGGAAACTTATTGTTTAATTTGTAGAATTGAGTCACAGAAACTATTTCCTGTCTAATGAAAACAGTGTCCTCAATTATCCCAAATACTGCACAATTTTTCTATTAAAAAGTTTTTATTGAGAATGAAATTCTGAGATTTGCGCTTTTTTCTTTGAAAAGTATTTAAAATTGTTAGATCTGATTCTCTCATTAAGCATTCTTGGCCAAATAAAAAGTCCTCAAAAGCTCTGGAAGCCATAGCCAAATGGGACTCTGAATTGCATTTCCATCTTCTAAAAGATGGTTGGAAAGATAACTGTGTGGGAAGTGATCCACTGCAGGCAACAGTCATGTCCTGGCAGCGAGGATGGACCAGATGACCTAATTTCTCTTTTCCATTAGAGTTGTCTCTGATTCCCCAACTAGTTATGCAATCACATGACTGACAACAAGGATTAAAAAATATGGAGAATGTATCTCCCAGTGTAACAAATAAATCCTGTTATCGTTGATTCCATCACCTTGCAAGCACTGATTAATTGAATGCCATAGAGTCCTATATCATTATGTTGGTCTTTTAGATGAAACCCTTAAAACTGACTTGCCATCTGCTCTGCCTGGAATTCAGCACTGCTTCCTCAGCTGCATGAGACATCTGCTTGGTGCGGTTGATGTGTGAATGGAAGCAAGACTTGAGAAGAAGAGCTCAAAGAAGCAGTTGCAGGGATATTATAGTCTATTGCCCAGTTTTAATACTACCCCATACAACTCCTCTACAAGATTTTGGAAGTGCAGCACTGTGCTGACTACTTCTCCATTATCATACCTTGTACACATATAACATGGGCATGCTGTGCCAAAGTCTGCAGTTGGTTAGACTGGCCTTAAGATGGCTTTTTTGCAGCTGTTTATAAATCAGCCATGACCTGGCTGTCATGATCCCAAGGAGACTTCTTCTTTTTTTTTTTTTTTTCCCCTTTCCCATCACTTGGTGCTCCTTGCTGGCTGAACAGACTACCTGTTCTTTCTCAGCCAGGTAGCTCGAGGTCTTCTAGTGTCAGATCTTATCTGCAATATGAAGAATTTTGGGATCAGCATTTAGATTACTATCAAGGGCTAAGTCTTTGAAATACATTTTATCAACATAATCTCATGCTGCAGAGTTTGTATATGGAATCTTATTCCCACTTGGTGCATCCCATCTGTAAACATTCTCCATTAACATTATTTACATCATACCTACAAACAAAACCAAACACAAAGGCCAAAGAATCCTGACTGTAGCATTAAGATGATAATGGATTACAAGGATGCACTTAGAAACACCTGCATCTAGGCAGAGAAGTGAGGGTGTACAAGATAAAGAACTTTAAAAAGCAGAATACACAGACCAGTAAAATACTTTGCTGTTTTGATGGAAACTACACAAAACCACTGTATTGTTTGAAAGAGGATATTTACCCTTGAGATCCTGCACAACTGGTGATTTGCAATTACTAGATAGATGCTCATCTAGCCAACTCAGATCCAGGAGGAGTTTGCCTCTCAGATCCACTTTGGAAGAACTGTGGTAAGGTTGATTTCCTCCTTGGTAAGAGAAAGTGGAGTAGAGTGCCTCTTGCTAGGACTGTATGTCATATACTTTCTACTACTGCAGAAACCAAGGGCCTCTGCAATGCCCAGTCTCTCCTGACCTCTTCTTGTATCTTATTTCTTTAGTAGCTGTGGCTCTCAGTCTTTTTCTTTAGGTATTTTGGGTCAGAGGATGTTGAAAACCTGTTTTTTAGCTTAGATTTATTGACTACAGCCTTCTGAAGTAGATGTCTATTACAGACTTACTTGGATGTATGAGATTGGACAAGTCCTGTGTTCCTTTGGCCCTGGTAATCAGTTCTTTCCTACTCATGTAGCCAAAGGAAGCACTCTCTCCACCCTGCCACCTGTGGGGCCACAGACAAGGACAAGATACAGGGATGTCGATTGTTTTCCATGCCCTGCGTTCTTCTTCTACAGTATTTTCCAGTGCAAAGCAATCCCAATTTCTAAACAATGAGAAAAAAAATCTTCAAACTCTTAAGAAATATAAATAAATACATGTGTATTATAAAAATATCATTGCTTAATAAGAAAAATACTGTGATAATGAAGAATGTTTAACATTTAGATTTGAGGAATATCTGACTACTGAGGGACCTTTGTGGAAGGAATGACCAAAAATTAAAAATCTTACATTTAACAGCATATTTCCTGTCTGTTCCCGCTTGTTTTTTTCCCTTGACTTGTGAAGTTTTTCCATGTTTTCCTTTTCCAAATGGAATAGAGAAATTGCTGCAGTTTGGGGAAACTGCCTCAGAGACCTGCTTCACTGAGATGAAAGTAACTGGTAGATGCAGTTTGATGTATTTTTGTTTGTTTTTCTTCCTTGTCACTCAGCTTTCATATCCATTTGCACCCACCCACTCCCAAAACTCCTGTTTGCTATTAGTAATTTGTTTACTTACTTTCTTAATTCAAGGATCCTTGGCTTAAAAACTCTACATATTGCTTCTAAACAGTGTTGTGGGATAAAATGTATCAGTCTGAGCCTTACAAATTACAGCAATCATACTCCCTGCCAGTGATGTCTGAAGGCTTTCATTAAATGGGAATTGCTGGGGTACAAAGCTCCAGTGGCAGCCTGTCCTCCTGGGCCATGTCTCTTCTGCTGACAACCAGTTCCTGCACTGGATACATGCTCTGGAAGATCCCTCTGAGGTCACAGTTTTGCAGGCAATTTAGTCCAGCACAAATCCATGCTGTCTTTTGAAACCTTCTGCTGTCTCATCTTTGCTTGTCCCCAGTGCCCCTCTTAGGCTGGCATCAGACAGCCTGAATGCAAAACCACATGCAAGGATGGACACCTTTCCCTTCTCCCTCCCCCACCCACATGCTGACCCCCACACTGCATGGTTCCTCAGGAAGAGAAATGCATGGGAGGAGATGCCAGGAGCACTTCTCCTCCCCATGCCAATGCAAATTATGATGAATGATGTGGCTACATAACAAAAACCCAAGTACAAGGACTTTTTAACATCCCTACTTGTCAGACTCAAGGCAGGCTTATTTGTCTAGTTTGCACTGGATTCTGGGGCTGGTCTTGTAATGTTTATTGTTGGCTCAAAGTGAGTGACACCAGATTCTCACTCATTAGGCTGCATGATCAAAGTCTCTTTAGGAGTAATATCTTCCAGCGGTGAAAGCTCCTGAGTTTCAAACTGCACAAAAAGAAGAGTTGTAAATAAAAGACAAAAATTAAGATCTCCACCAAGGAAAGAAGCTTGGTATCCTTAGCAGAAGTGTCAATCCAAATGACACCCTAGCAGAACACAGGGATGGTCAGCAAACTTGTTTTACAACAATTTCAGGTGTTCTGCATGATCCAATTTCTTTTTACCTTCACCAGCTGGGCTTAGGGGCAAAAAAAAATTAAGCATCAAAAGGCAAATCTTGTTTACAGTCCTCCCGTGCTTTACTGTGTGGGAGGCTGTTTCTGTACTGTTCCAGAATGAAATGTCCTGGTAGTGATGCCTGTAATCAAGGAAACAGGAGAATATGGGATTAATGCAAGAAACAAGATGAGCTGATAATTAACCACAGAAAATTAGTTCACTAAAGAAGTTTAACTTATTAAAATGAAACAATCTAGAGCAAGACTCCTATTACTTTCAAGTGAGAAGTGGATTTGGAATCCTCTCTTTAAAATTAAAACCTAAAAGATGCACCATATTCATGAGAAGTAAAAGGTGGGAAAATAATACGTACTACACCAAATAGTTTCAGTTGTGCTAATGTGTGTATACTGAAATATATATTTTATTTATAAGTATTTTGTTATATATATTTACCTGTGTTTGTGTATATATGTGTATTTATTTGTGAGATTTGACCATGTCTGCTTGCAGAGGACTGACTCATTTGATGTTGGAAATTAGTTATAATTAGGTAACAACTTTTGGTTACTAAGGACCTAGGCTGACCCCACGCCAGTAACCACACATCATTAGCTGTAACTTTGCAGTCCTGTGAGCCACTCCTGCCTTTGCATAACTCGGATTTCTGGACTCAAACAGGGACAGAAAAATGTTAAAATTTTGTACTAAATGCATTACTTCAATTATGGAGTCTTGGGTGAAGACTATTTAGAAACCACATTTAACAGTAATTACTGGTCATGTCTGGAAAAAGCATAAATAAAAGTCGAAATCCTTAGAGATAAACTCCTCTTTTCTGGCTGTTCTTGTATACAGGTAAGAACAGCCAGTTTACTCATTAATTAAATTTAACTTTTCAAATAGCTCATTTGAACATGGTTTAAGTTATGGTAGGAAATACTAGAAGTTTGCACAGTAAAACAGCAATATAAAAGCAATAAACTCATACAAAAAAAAAAACTGCTCAGGTTTACTTACTGCCATATATGCAGTATCTTTGCATTAATAGGAGCAAGACAAGTAATACACATTTAAAGATCTTACGAAACATCTCCTCATACTTGAACTGTTTTTCTACATCACATAAATTGCACACACATTTATAAAATACAGCTGTTTGTTTATGGCTTCATACTTTACGGATTATGACTTTTTATAGATTAACATCACGCCTGCATTGCTCTTATCATTACACAATGCTGTCAGCCACTAACAAGACAAATATTTTAATAAAAGCAGCTTAGTTTCAATAATGCTTTAGAGCCATAAAACCATTTAAGGCTGGAAGGGACCTATGGAAATTACATGGTTCACATCTCCTCTCAGAGCAGGTCCAACTTCAAAGTTACAGGTCCCTCAGGGCCATGTCTTTCAAACACACATAATGTTAAATCATCCCAATACTCTACATAGCATTAAAAACATTAATGCAGTCAGTTGTTCTCATTAATCCACTAACAAATACATTACAGTTATCCTGTGTTAAAACTACCCACTATACTTATTTCATCATACATAAACAGCAGTGCTGCTGGGGTTTTTTCCTCTCAAGACATTAATTTCTTTTATTTTTATACTATCTTATTTTTATTTTAGACCCCTTATTGCAAAAGTCATTAAGTGCAAATATGTTTGTATAGTCAGTGGTGGTGTTTTTATTCTTGGGGAGCTACCATTGCATTCTGGAGATCGGGGCTTGGTGAATTATGCTTTAGACTATTGCTTAGATACTCAGAAAAGCCAATAATCTTTATTCTCAAGGGGAAAAGACCTGGATTTGTGTCAGCTGTGGTAAATGAGAAAACCTGTCCAACAGCAGCACACTAAAATTCAACTGGTTTAATTTTGTTCTAATTGCTTTAGTGTTGTAAAAGGCCCTGAAAAGTGATGTTTTCTTTAAACTCAGTATAATTGCTTCAGAAACAGCAGCAATGCATCCTTGCCTACACTGGCTCCAGCAATGTTTCTTGTCAAAACACACAGAAGAACTGACTTTTGACAAAAAGGATGGATGGTTTAATTTGCAGTGGACAGTCTGCTGGTCTTACTGATTCCTACTGGGAAACGACTCCTACAGCAAGGCCTCTGCCAGTACAGCTGAAAGATGCTGGTACAGACATCTGATCAGCCTGTAATCCTGACAAAGGCACCTAAGCAGGATGACCACTGCTACAAGAGTCAAGAGGTCTTCTGCAGACACTGCTGCCCTTAAATGGAAAAAGTAAGTGGAGACCCCTGGGATCCCACCACAAGTGTTCGCCTGTGTCTCAATTTTCTCAGTCAGCTGTCTTGGAGGAGTCTTCCAGACAATCCAGAAATCCAACAGCTGTAGACCTCCATTCTGCATAACTATTTACGCCTTCCACTCCTTTTTTCACCTGTATTTGCGAACACAAATAAATTTTAAAAACCCAACCAGCCAATAAAATAAACTATGAGTGTACCTAAGAATTCAATGCAATTTAATTACAAGCACAAACAAGGATAAACCATATTCAGCATCATTTAACTGGCCAAACTGGAACAGTTTTTGTGAAGCTCAAAGGGAAAAGGAAAGGAGAAGAGGGTATCAAGGAGACAAGAGCAAGAGCAAAAGCACTGATGACACTACAGAGTTTGGGGTTTTATTTCTCTTAAACTTTTTCTTGGTCACCTTATTGACCTCCTCATCTTTCATGGCCCTTTTTATGACCTGTTTCATGCTCCTTCATTGCCCTGATCCCATGAGTCATCTTTTCTCAGCATCCCAGATAAAGCAAGAAAAGTTACCCAGTGTTGATATCTGACAGTAGAGTAAGTTTGATTCAGCTGAAGCCAGGTACTCAAGTAGCATAGGATCAGAATTAGGCTTTCCCTGTGCGTCTTAGAGATATGAATGGTATCCTTTGAACCACATTCTTGATGATATTTGTCACACATTTCCTCAGCAACTTCAAAAGTGTTTAAGTCCTTTAATTACAGTGCTGTTTACCTACTATCTTAACTAACAGGCATTTGCTCAGAACAGACATTTTCTCAAACACTCCCTTTATTATCTTTTCCCCCAAGTGCAAAAATAATTTACAAAGAGCCATATTAACATCCCTGGTTAAATATAAAGCAGTATTCTTTTGAGAACAAAAATATTAAAAGAGTGATAACTGAGTATGAGTTTCAGTCCTAGATTTGCAGTAAACTCTGTGCTTGTGCTTTCTGCTTTAGGGACTTTAGAAACTTCTGCCTGTCAGTTCTTCACCAATAACAGTTTGCAGTCATGTGTGAGAAACACGAGCTTGGTGTCACTTTTCATAAAGAAAATTACCTAAGATAATCACTTAAAAATGAGTCTAGCACTGTGCTTGTTTTCAGGTTATTTCCCAGTCCTTTTAAATTGGTGCTTTAAGTCAGCAGGTGTATAATAACTATGAACACTTGGCTCTTGCACTGCACATCTAATATATATCAATATCCATGCTCTACCACTGGAAAACTGATTCACATGCAGAAAGGTGAGGAGATTTAGATGGAGTCTCTTTAATGGGACCTTAAGTTAGTTACAGTTGAAGTATTTTGGCCAGTGGTTTCCTTACTGTGGCCCATGAGCCACTGGTATGGACTCTGCAGAATCATATGAAAACACTGGTTTAAGTAGAATTTTAATAACAAGGTACAATAAGTTTTTAGAGTTGACTACATTCCAGTGGTCCAAACTGTTTGGAGATTCCTGACCTAGTCTGACACCTGTGATAACAGAATTACCAAAGTGGTCCCAGCTGCCTTATGATGGCAGAGCTGTGTTACCAGGGCGATCTAAGCTACAGCTCAGTGAATAACACAGTTGGTGGCAATATTTTCTGACCCAGAGGGCAGGTCTCTCGAGGCTCTTTACTACCACTACACAGAATATACTTCCAACCAAACCACTGCAGATAGGCCAGGAGAAGGATGAAGAGCCTGCACAGGTGTCGAAGGGAACATGCCTTCTAGCAGCACTGTCCTGCAGCAGAAGTGTCCCTTGGAAGTGCCCTTCTAGTCTTCCTGCTGTGTGTCCTATATCAGATCTGGCTCAGCACATCTCAGAGCAGTGTAATCGGGCAGGGCTGGGGAGTGGCGATTCTATGAGTCACATTTCAAGCACACGGAACTGAAAGCCCTGCAGTGGAGAGAAATGAGGCACCATGAAAATGAGACATCAAAGGCATATAAATAAGAAGACATATTAAAAAAACCCGTTGAAATCTCAGCTGATGGGCAGGTGACTCTTGAATCACACACAGGTCTTAAGCAGTTCAAATGCAGCTCCTTCACCAAAGCTCCATCACGAGGATGGCCAGTCTGGGTCACCTGAAGCCTGACTGTTGGATGAAGGGAGCCAGTGCTGCTCCCGAGTCTGACATCAGTAGGCTGTCTACAACATGTGTGTCTACCTTACACACATGCAGGCCCATTCTGCAGTGCTGTCCCAGATGCAGGCTGCTCACAGAGATTTCTTCTTGGAAACAGGTGGCATGTGTGAATTCTGGTCACATGAAGATTTTGACATCATGTTCACAGACCCAAGACACTTGGTGAACTTTTCTTTGCAAAGAAGTGACTTAAAAATAAATCCTCTTGGTCTCACTCATATACTCAGGAGAACTATTTTGTTTGAGAAAGAACTGTGAGGAGTTGGATCCAGATTTCCTGCTCAGTGCAGGCACTTACACCTATTCAGAGTGTGAAGTACTTGCTGGCCTGCAGCAGCAATGCTTCACACTTATGTTGCTCAGATATCAGTGAGTCGACAGGGTCAAAAATAAGGAAGGAGAATGAAACCTCTGAACAGGTTGATAGCTTGTAGACACTAAGGACTGCAGCAGCTCAGTAAAAAACTGCCTGCATTCCTCCCCTTCTGGGGCAAATGGGTTCATTCAGTCAGTGGTTCAATTTAGGGTAACTGCCCTGCCCTTCTGCTGCGAAGTCACCAGGTCACTACACGAGATCCTCTTGTCCTGGTCTTTCCCCTCTGCTGAGGCTTTAAGATGGTGCCCAGAGCAGCATTAAGACCGACACACAAGTTCTCATCATACAGAAGAAGAATCACTGCAACATCCCATTGCAGCAATTTTTTCAAGAGCATCTGATTCTGCAAGAGGCTCAGGACTCCAGTTCTCACCGTGGAATTCAAGGAAAATGCAAGGTCTTATTTGGTTGGCTCAGGCATTTGTCTCTTTTCAAGCAACTCTCGATGACACCACATTCACAAGTGTGGTCTACTACAGCTCTAATTAGGAATAGCAAGCAAAGTCTAATGCTACATTCCATGTATTCCATGAATTGCTCAGTGTTTGAGATATTGCCAAAAAAACCCTAGAAGGCACAAATCCATTCCAGCACAGCCTTTTTCTAGCCCACTCTTTTTCTGTTTCTTTGTAATGCAGATGTACAGAATTCAATACATTAATTTTCCAGAGCATGTTGAAGTCTCTGCTTACACTTAAATCCCATATTGCCAACCTAGCTAGCAAGGGAAAAAAACCCAGGAGTACCACCTTTCAACTCCCATGCATGAGAATAAGTCTCACTTATGAAGCCACCAAATACTGATTTCAGTTTGCCCAAAAGAGTTTCATTTGTCTCTTATAAAGCTTCCCATACAATTCTAAGCCTAAACAGGGACTGTTCATATGTATATGTAGACATAGCACGTATCCGCACACAAATGTAGAACCAAAGCAGTCTGCATAAGGTAGCATGCCAGCAGATCTTTCCAAACCCAAACGTGTACAAATTTAATCAGTTAAATGTTTGGGGGTGTTTGGTTGGTTTTTTACTATGGTAGGTGTCCAGTTGTCCAGCTGACAGGTTTTGCTTAGGCTGCTGGAGTATACTGGCAGTCAGTTCACTCTGTGTCTCATACACTAAAATAGTACAGCTGGAGACTGGCCCATATTTCATTACTTTCCACAAGGTCCACATTAGCTGCCTTTACATTAATTCCTGGAATAATGCCTGGTCCTAATGTCTCATCAAAAATACTGCCCAGAAGAAATATATTTTACCTTAGATTCTCTGTTCTTCTATTAAATTTCACATCAAAGAAGCTTTTTCTTAGGAGAGAAAAGAGACTCTGTAAAAATATCTGATGTCCTCTAAAGAGTAGGAATTGATACCAGAGATGTTAACTTCCACCAGTGTCTGTGACAGCTGTTGTGTGGGTAAGAAAAATCACCAGGATATATGTTAAATCATCAGGATGTATTTTAGAACCAGAACATAACAAAACCTGGGAATTGAAAATTAGGTCCAGTTCTTTTTATTTAGGTTTTGGGTTTTTCTACTGTAGCCATGAGTGTTACCAAATAATTGCACTGATGAAAAGAAAATCTGACACCAAATAAACAAGGCCAAAAAATGGACCTTTGAGCTTAAAAGGAAGTATGTTGCTCTGTGGCATTCACACATATTTATAAACGTGATCAAGAAGAAGAGAATGTATCTCTCCATTATACATTGCAAGGTCTTTTCAGGCCAAATTTTGTGAAGTGTGCTCAGTGGAACATGAAGCCACATGACCTGTTAACATTGATGCGAACAGAACTGTCTAAATTAAAAAAAGTTATTCAGGATGAGTTTTAAAATTGCATCTTGCTTCCATTTGAAGCAGTGTCACAGCTCTTGTTCTCTGAACAGGGCTGGGATGCCTGTGAAAGTACGAACCATCTTGCCAGAGTGTATCCACAGATGTCTGTAAAGGTGAGAAAGGCATGTGTGAAACTACCCAGGAAATCATAAAGTTAAGTGGTTTATATTCATCATCAGCCATGGAACACTAAAAAACTCTGGAAAGTTCCTGAATGGCTTTACCATTGACATCTGGTGAATCTTAAATATGTATGTCCAGTTGTAAGATAGTAGTAAGCTTTAAATATGGGAAGGTATTTTCTGTTTCCCTTGAGATCCCTATTAGGACAAAAGTGCACCAGTCAGGTGGCAGAAGTATCTTCATTATTTATACATAAACGTGTGCCACCTTTCCTGAAAACTGGAAAGGAAGAGATGGAAGACTGGCAGCACCATCTCCTGGCAGATAAAAGAAATAGGGACCACTTTGTATCAGTGTAGGGCCAAGTAATTTCTTTGTGGATTTTAAAGAGACTGTAGCAGGAAGTAACTTCACAAGAGTATATTCCCTCCCTAGGAAGATTAACTTTGATATGCTTCAGGGAAGAAAAGCATTATGTGTTATTATAATTACAGAGAACATATGCTCACAATAATGAAGAACAAATTCAGGTTGCTTCTGTCTTTAAAAAGCTCTCTCATGTTGGTCTCTGCTTTCCTTTGTGATAAAGTAATAGCAGATTTCAAAACTAGGACAGCAGGTAAGTCAGTCCAGTTGCAGCATATTTTTGTAGTCCTGGAAGACCTCAGGAGACCATAGAAGTTCCTCGAAGTCAGAAAATATTGGAATATGTATATTTCAAGAGTTGTAGCCAAATTTCTGTCTTGCTGAGTAGGTAGGGGAAATGTCGGGAAATATACTATAAACTCGTGGCTCACTAATGCGTAGTGCTAGTTTACATATTTGGAAAGTGACAATAGGCCAAACGGTGCTAAATAAGGGTGAGGCCTTCAAAATAATGAAACACTGTATGGGAAAGAAAAACATCTATGGAGATAAAAGAGGAGACTAAGTCAGATGACTTGGTGAAAGACAGACATGGAAGAGAACAGAGGAGAAAAAAGAGGTAAGGAAGAGAGGAATCACAGAAACTTCAGAACTGGTATGCCACAGGAGTCCAGATCTCATTTACCAACAAGAGGGAGAAGACAGCCTCAGCAATCAAGCCAAAGTATACCAGTCTTCTGCCTGTTAACTCTTGCAGGTCTGTTCTTGCTGTCAGGTCTGTGTTCCATGGTATGAAACAAACATGAAGCCCTCCTTGTGCTACATAAACATGGATGATGTTTTGCTGTTGGGTTTTTTCATGTTTTGGAGGTTACTTCATGTTGAGGAACTCCCAAGAGCTTTTAAAGAATTTTTTGTCTTTTTTTTTTTTCCCCGAGGATGATGAAAGTGAAAGAGACTTGTGACCTTATTCATTTGCTCCTTCTCCTAAAGTATGAACACTTCTTATAAGTCACTGCACTTCCCAGGACTTTGACCAACATAGGTTCAAAAGCCACACGTAATACAGGTTACAATAATTCCCATGGGAAAATACGCAGCTTTATGAAGCCTAAATCTCCCACATGGGTAGGGAGGAGTTCTGCTTATCTCTTTAGCTCAGAACCAAGATCAGGAGTTTTTCCTCGGGGGATCATTTACTCTTCAAACATTCACAAAACAAAGGTAATCCACCATCTTCCTCCAGGGTGTGCCACAGAATCCACCTTCCTTTCCAAGCAAACTACTAAACTGTACATTTTATGAATTACTCTGAGTAGTGGGTTTACCTCTTTTACCAAACAGTTGTTCTTAAAGGAACCCTTCTTCTGAACAGGGTCAGTTACCCAGCCAGCTGTCACTCCACATATCCAGCTTTTATTATTAACACAGGGAAACACATTCACTGCCTATATATATTAAATTCTTTTGTTAATTTTTTTTTATTCAATGTGCTGTACTTGTGCTATTCCTCACCAAAACACACTATGTGCTGTTTCCCATTAATTCCTAATCATATCCTATGTATTTACATCCTTGTTGTGCTGGTTTGGCCAAATTTGGAGGAAAATATCCTCTGATAGAAGGCAGGTTACAACCACCCCTCCCCCACCAGGTTCGGGAAAAAAATTAGTGCATACATGGGGAGATGTGATTTACCAGGGAAAGGTCAACAAGGGTTTTGTCAACATTGTTCTTGCCAAGAGAAGTCTTGCCTTACAAACTCAGATTGAAGTCTTTTGAATGTGTCAGCAAGCACTTGGAAAAGAGGGATTGCAGAGGTACAGTTTGCTGAGATTTCTGAAAGACTTTCAAGTCTTTCTTGCCAAAGGTTCTTAAGGAGACTAAACAACCACAGGATAGGAGAGAAGATCCCAGCATGGACTGAAATGCAGTTAAAAGACTAAGTACATGGTCAGTTTTCACAATGAAAGGAAGTCACTAATGCACCTTCACATCTCTGTGCTTATTCATAAATAATCTGAGTAAGGTGAGGAGTGACAAGACAAAGATTGCTGAAGATATCTTGTTATTCATGAAAGGAGAGAAAAGGTGTGGCTGAGAATTGCAGAAAGACCTTCCTCTATTCAGGGCTCATACACCCACACTGATGCTCCACCATATGGGGGAGACATTGGCTCTGACACAGGACTCAACAGGGACCCTCAGGCTGTTCTAAAGCCTCACTCAGACCCTCTGTGTCATCTGGAACAGCACTGGACACGCACATGTGGGCAACTGAACAGAGCCCTCAGTGCCTGGCAGGAAAAAGACAGATGATCATGAAGACGTAAAGAAGATGTAAAGCCATGCACATGGGGAAAAGACAGTCTTACATCACATGTGGAATAATGCTGTCTGAACTGACTACTGCACGTCAGGAGTGAGAGCTGGGAAGTTCGTTGTTATTTGTAGGACAGTGCCAGCTCAGTGAAGATCAACAGCACACTGAATATTAGAAATATTCAGAAGCAATACTGACAATAAGGCAGGGAATATTGTTATGCCACTTTATAAATCTATTGTGTGCCTCTGTCATGAACACCATACACAGTTCCATTCCCACCATCGCAAACAGGAATAAAAGAAATGGTAAAGTTCATAGAATAGCAACAAACACTTCCTTGGAAAGAAGGAGACTTCACCTGGACTCATCAGTCTGCAAGAGGAGCCTTACCAGACTGCAAGGGGATTTCATGGAGGCTCTGAAGTGGTGACTGGCACAGAGAAGGCAAAATTGATGTACTGTCCTTTCCCAAGCAAGAAGCAGGGTTGGGTCATCACATGGTGTCACAAAATTGTGGAGGCCAGTGGGCCTATCAACAAAGGAACTGCAACAGCCCCCTGGAAGGATGAGCAAAGTCTCCCAAGAGACTTTGCGTTGTTTACATTAATTATGCAAATGTACCCAAGTTCTGTTCTCCTGGTTTGCCCATTGGCCTCCCTGCCCCCTTTTACCCCATATGTCTCCCCTCTGGAAAGTTCTCCCTTCCCAGCTCTCCCATTGGTCTTTGGTCCCTTGCCACTCCTTCTGTGTTTCCTCATCGGTCCCTGTATCCTAGCCCCGCCTAGGCTCCGCCCCTGTGCCCTCTATCTATTGGTTCCTGATGCTCTCTCCGCCCTTACCCAGTCCCATATAAAACCCCTGGATCCTCCATTTTCCCCTGTTCTTCATCCGTGGACCTCTTCACCTGTGAGTCTTCAATAAACCTCACCTGTGGACTACTATACGAAGAACCCTTCCCTGCTCCTTGTCCTCGACCCTGTGGTGGATTACAACTTCCCAGCGCGTGTGTGTGTGTGTGTGAGGTGGCCTGCCAAGCAGCTCCCTTGCTGGAGGCGCTCCTGGAAGGTTGCAGCACCATACCATCCACCCCGCTGCAACACAAAATGTTGAGTTGAAAGCAAGGAAAGTGGCTGTTCACACATACAGTGACATTGTGGAACTCCCTGCCACAGGATGATAGATGGATGCTACAAGTTTACAAGCAGTAGGTCACAGAAATCACAGAATGGATAAGGTTGGAAGGGACGACAGTGGAGCATCTGGTCCAACCTCCCTGCTCAAGCAAGGCCATTCCAGAGCACATGGCATAGGATTGTGTCCTGGTGGGTCTGGAATATCTCCAGTGAGGGAGACTCGACAGCTTCCCTGGACAATCTCTTCCAGTGCTCAGTCGCTCACACAGTAAAGAAATTCTTCGTCATGTTCAGGTGGCACTTCCTGAGCATCAAGTCAGCTGAACAAATGTATGGAGCAGTGAGGGCTGCTAAGCAAGACACAACCTCTGATTTCAGGAGTCACTAGATGCAAATCATTGGAAGTTCAAAGCAGACGCACTGGAAGTTTCCCCAGTGGTTTCACTTCTTAAAATCTTCTCATCTTTGGGGACAAGAACTGGGAGACGCACTCTTGGTTTATGTACTGTATCTGCCTTTATGGTGTCACTAAAATTTGAAAAATGAGTAATTTTATTGATGTTATTTAAATATGTCAGGTTAACTAATGAGCAGCATGGCTTAAGCAGGATGGGAAATGGGGACACTTTTTCTCCATTTTTGCCAAGTACATCACTTGCAATCGTCTTTGCTGGAGGTATCTGCAAAAATGTAAGAGATCCAGCTAATTCTGGAGAACATTAACTGGAGCAGTAGAGCACAACTGTAACACAAGTACATTTTCTGTGCTTTTATCTCAATAAGGCGTGCTCTTTGGGAACAGTTGAGTCACAGACCCATCACTTACTATTCGTACTAAGTGCCACAATCCTCAGTTGTGCTAAGGAAACTACACAAAACCTTGTAAAGTCACTGAGTACAGTCACTCACATGGGCTGGGGAGAAGCTGCAAATGCAGCTGTGAGTGGCATCGCTGAGCATGCAAGATCTGAGAGCATCAGGGTCCTGCCCAGGCAGATCCACACCCAATGCCGTCCCCAGACAGGGCTGCAGAACTCAGAGCCTTCTCCCTTTCCAGAGGTCTGTTCCCACCCTGGGAAAACCATGAGGGGGCCATGGTGAGGATGTCCCAAAAAAGCAAGTGCTCTAAGCAGGAAGAGCATTGCCAGCAGGTGGAAGGAGGTGATCCTGCCCCTCTGCTCAGCTGTAATGAGGCCACATCGGGAGTGCTGTGTCTAGTTCTGGGCTCCTCAGTGCAAGAGAGACATGAAGCTCCTGGAGAGGGTCCAGCAGGGACTACAAAGACGATTACAGGACTGGAGTATCTCTCCTACAAGGAAAGGCTGAGAGAATTGGGCCTGTTCAGCCACAAGAGATGACTGAGAGGGGACCTCATCAATGTGTTTAAGTATCTTAAGGGAGGGTGTCAAGAGAATGGAGCCAGACTCCTCTTGGTGGTGCCAAGTAATAGGAAAAGTGGCAGCGGGCAGAAACGGATGCTCAGGAAGTTCCACCTGAACATGAGCAAGAACTTTATTGTCAAGCACTGGAACAGATTGTCCAGAGGCTGTGTTGTCTCCCTCCCTAAGTATATTCAAGAACCGTCTGGATGCAATCCTGTGCCATGTGGTCTACGATGACCCTGCAGGAGCAGGGAGGTTGGAGCAGACGCCCCACTCTGATCCCTTACACTGCCCTATCCCACGTCTCCATGAGGGCAGCGCTCACCGCCTCACGCCCTCACAGCGAAGCCGGTGCCTCCCCTCCGCACCGCCCCCCGCTCAAGATGGCGGCCCCGCCCGCCCCACAATGCCGCGCGCGCAGCTGCCGCGCTTCCGGGTGCGGGCCCAGGAGGGCGGCGGGCCCCGACACGGCGGGTGAAGCTGCCGCGAGTGGATGCGAACGAGCGGGCGCGCAGTGCTGGAGGAAGCCGCGCCCGGACCATGAGGCTTCGACTGTGGCTGGTCCCGGCCCTGGTGCTGCTGTGGGGGCCGGGCGGGCTGGAGGCGCTGGGGCACCCGCAGCGCCCGCAGCGCTACGGTGAGGGCAGGGCGCGACCACGGCAACCGCGGAGGGGAGGGGAGAGAGGGGAGAAGGAGGGAGAGACCACTGCTACGGGGCGG
>VZTI01005603.1:820905-881982 GCA_013397865.1 Struthidea cinerea | reverse complement strand
GGGGGGCGGACCGGGGGGGGGGGGGGGGGGGGGGGGAGGCACGGCACCCCCGCCTCTGCCAGGGGTTAGTGATGGGTGATGTGTGGAATGGGGCAGAGCACCCTTTTTGCTGAAGGCATCGCTGACGGGCAGTGTTTGGGGTTACTGCTCTCTGCGAGGAGGCAGGGAGACACCATTATCTTCACTCTCGAGGTCTGCTGAGGAGTTTTCCTCACAGGAGTTTGCGTTCTGTTAAGGCGGGATAATCACAGAATACGTCGGGTAGGAAGGGATCACAGTGGCTCGTCTGGTCCAGTCTCCATGCTCCTGCAGGGTCATCCTGGATCATATTCCACAGGATTGCGTCCAGGCGGTTCTGGAATATCTCCAGTGAGGGAGACTGCACAACCTCACTGGGCAAAATCATATAAATGGCTTCCCTTCATAGTTCTGTTTGGAGAGTCACCAGAGAGCCCGAAGCCATTGAAGCTGAAAGTGACCTCTAGAAAAGCTTGACATGGAGGAGAACCGCTGCTTTATTTAACTTCTGTAAACAGTTTTGCATCTGAGCTTCTGCTTTGCAATGAAGAAATTGCAAACTTTCATCTGATAAGCAAAAACTTGTCGCTGAAAAACAGCTTTTGGTAGATGGGCTCTTGCAAGAGGCAGTGGCCGTGTCTAGCCCTTAAGACCCATTTCTTACATGCTTTTAGATCCTTGTCTTTGCTCCATTTTTTCTCCTCACTGTACCATAGTTCCTCATCAGTGGAGCAGCAAAATTTTTGTTTCCTTTAAAAGCTTTGTCTGGCCCCCATATGAAAACCCGTGTTTTGAAAATCAAAGGTACAGAAATGATTTTGTGGTAAGTTCTGTTGCTTTCCTTGAGCCCATCGCTATGCAGGGAGCCATCGCTATTCACATGTGATGATGATGACATTCAAATTGACAACTGAACTGTCTAAAGACAGTCTCCAAACACTGTTCTAGTGATTAATGAGCTGTACATTCTCACAGAGATATTTGTCCTGCCTCCAGTCGGTGAGGCCAGCAGGGACTGTTCCAAGTCTCCTTTCCTGGCTTAGATCTCTCAGCGTATTTCCTGACAGGTGTCCAGGGTGCACCTCTGCCCTCTCCTGCACCTGAGGTGGATTTGTGGTTCTGTGCACAGCTCAGCAGTTGGTGGCTGCAGGAACCTGGGAAGGATGGGGCTCAGTGGTGGATGCTCCAGGAAGTGTAATAGAAACAGAGCAAACACAGCGTGTCCTTTCAACATCAGGCAGGTCAGTGAGGTCCTCAACAGAGGTTGCATCTTGGGCTGTCAGATCTTCATGCCTTTTAAAGGACCTGTGTGCTATGAGTTTGTGCAGTCTTTATCTGATGGCTTTTATTTTCTTGGCCCATGTACCACCATGCCTGGACTATGAGCTATTCAATTTTATTAAATACTGCATGGAGGAAAACCTCCTTTCTTCTGTTTCTAGACATTGACCATTTCTGCTGTCAGAAATCATCAATATGGAGGAATTACTCATTTTCTTCACACCTTTAGTGACTTACATACCTATGTAATTTGTCTCATTTGTACTATTTTTTTATGAGAAAATATTAATCTATATAATAATTCTTAGTATGAGGAAAGAATCATTACTTTATTGGTCACTTTTGTCTACATATTTTGTGTTGGATTTTTATTCATTTGAGATGTATGATCAGGGCTGCGGGACACCATTTGTAATACAAAGGCAGCATAATTTATGAGTACTTTTGATTTTGTTTCCTTTCTGAGTAGTTTTTGGTCTTCAATAGTCACTCCAAACTCTGTTTTCTTAGTGGGTTTTGTTGTTCTGTTTTGTTGCTTTTTTTTTTGTTTTGAGTGGTAATAATTACGCTGAAATACTTTGCTGTGTAAATACAGTGAGGAATTATTTTCCGCATATGTTATTTCACACATTTATACCTTAAATTTTATCACACGTTTTGTTTTGTTGTCTAGTAAACTAAGTTTACAAAAGTATTTTGTGAGGGAGCTTGAAAAATCCATGTGTGCTACATTAGCTGTTACTTTTATCCACATGCTACTCCTATATATATATATATATATATATGTATGTATGTATGTATGTATGTATGTATATATGTATATGCTAATATATAGGAGGCACTACTTCCCTAGTATCTTATTTAGCCCCGGGCCCACTAACTTACACTTTGTTGTTATTATTATATATTTGCCAGGTCAGGACACTGCACGTATTTGTTGATTAGGCCCTTAGATGGTACCTGGAGTGGAAATTGATCCTTTCAGATCCCTGCCCTACACCAGTGACACAGTAGTTGACCAGTTCTATTTTGGCAGTGCTTTGTAACTCCTAGGTTAATACATTCATATCCTGTTGATTTATTGGTAATTTTCTAGACTTGTTATAAAGCCTCTTTTCTTGGGTCTTGAACACAGGTCTTTATATATATCCTATCATGATAAGCTTTTGGGGAACTTTTTAGTCTCCTCTGCAGTGAATACTAAGGTCAATTACTTCTTGGTACTAAGGTCAATTACTTCTTGGTACTGGCCTTTAGCATCCATTCTTGGGGCTGTATTTGCAGCTTACTTGTTTTACAAGCCGTTTTGGTTATTTAGCTGTGTGGTTTCTTCTCATGAAATATAAAATATTTCAAGTATTAGCTTTATGCCTTTTACAAGCTGCTTTTCAAAATACCTTTGCCTATTTTATTGTGGTTTTATGTTCATCTTTTTGTTGGAGTTCTGTTATCCTCATCTTACAGCTTGGTTTTCTAAATATCATCTTTTCTTTCTAATAATTTCAGGTTTTACTATTTTGAAAGCTCTGTTTAACCGCAGCTTAATTTTTGGGAACTGAAATCAGATTTCTGATGAGCACTATCCTTAAGGAAGTTTCACGAACTAACATTGTGTGATTTATGTTGAGAACTTCTTGCTTGTTACTCTGAGTTCAGTTTTTCAAAGAAGAAAATTGTACAGTGAAAAAAGAATTTGACAGAGAATAGAATAAGTGATAAAAAGATGTGGGTCATTTTCCAGTTTTTTTTCAGCTGAAGTAATCTTAGGGTGTGGTGCTCCAGGAGTCTAAACTGATCTAAAATGGGACTGCCACAACCTGACCTCAGCTTTCCAATCCCTTCCCCATTCCTGTGAGCACATTCATGGAATGTGAGCTGTCTGGAAGGTAATCTCTTCTTTTTGTTTGTTTTTTTTTTTTCTTTTCTTTCCTTTTTTTTTTTTTTTTTTTTTTGGTGGTTTGGGGCCTTTGTTTGGTTTTGTTTTATTTTCAGTAAAGGGTGTATTTTCTCTTTGTGAAGTTCATTATTGTGGAGCAGCTCACAGTGTGACTGTCCAAGCACCCGCCCCTTTGTTTTTGGGGGTGGAAGTGGTTGTGTTCCAGGTGAGGGATGAAGGCAGGATGGTATCCACCTCACTTTGTCTTTCAGTATACTCTTTTTAATAATGTTGACATCAGGGATTAATTTCTAGAGAAATAGGACTGTACTAGTCAATACAGTGACTGATACTGTAGTTTGGCCCCCAAAAAATTAGTGTCAACTCTTTCAAAATTTTTTCTCTTTGTTGTCATTTATCTCTGAAGATAACTTTTTATAGCTATAAAATATTTATGCTGATTGTCTTGGAGTTTAGACATATCTGGATGGTAACAGAGTTTAATGTACTTGAAAAGAATAACAGTGCGAATATCCAGCTTGGGTACTGAATAGGTGAATAGGTCACTGAATATAACTAAAGAACTGCTTGGATCCGTATGACAGTACAGTGGTACAAGTTGTGTGCTGCCACTAAGCAGCATGTATCCAGAATTACCCCCAACAGAGTCTGGATGTAAAATGTGTCTTACTCTACTGTTACCTTCTTTGAATGAGAACTTTTTATCACAAACTAGGCAAGGAACTAAAATAAGATAGTTGTTCCTGTGCTGGGCAGATGATATTCTTTGAATCACTCACTGGGGATCTTTTTCTACCTGCCAAATTGCACTAATAAAATCTGAGGCAAGTACCCTGATTTTCAGCAGTTTTTTCTCCGCACTGCAGAAATACCATGCTGAACTCAGAACAACTGTGTGAACTGGAGAAATGACAAATGCTTCAGTGCAAACCTACCTAATGCACATGAGAAGACTAGGATTTAGAAGTTGTTGAGTGAAAAAAACAAATGGTAGTGGTGTTGATGAATAAACCAGGGGAGCTAAGTGATACGGAGGGCAGCATAAATTGATTTGCAGTCAGTTTTATATTTTTCAGGCTTGGTGTGACAAAATGCAGGAAGTCCAAAAGGCCAGGAATGTAACTGGCTGGCAAAGAGTTAAGGGATTGGAAGTTCAGCTCGGTGTCAAGAATGTGCAGCAAGATAATTAGTGACAAAAATCTTTATGCAAGTTTAAATTTTATCCTGCTGAACGGAAGCTTCTGTTGGAGACTTAAGGCAAGACCTAGGTGAGGGTCAAATGATTAGTTTCCCTACCATGATCTTCCTTTTTTTGTTACTGTTTCTTACCCCATTTGGACATCCTTTGAAGCAAGACTACTGTTTTAGATGGAGCTGGTTTTGCAGTTTGTCCCCAAAAGCCAAAGGTTGAGAGTCTTCCTCACAATGCATCACATAGTGGAGAATTCAAGGACACACAATCCTGCAGCATGTGATCTCTGCCCAGGATATGGCGGGGTTATTTCAAAATCATTGCAGGAATTCGTTGATGCAGTGTTTTTGTCTCAGTATAAACAGCAAATGCTTGGTGTAGACATGGCCTTATTGAATGCTAATTATCAGTATTATTTTTGTGTTGTGGATTAGCAATCTTTTCCATGAAGTTACTTAATATCAAGGTTTTCAAGTACTTTTCTCAGATTTGTTTTCACTTGTTCGTATGAATAGGTCAGTGTTTCCATTTCCAACTGAAAAAAGTGATTGAAGTGTAATTTCTGTGAGAAGTACTCAAGGTCAACAAAAAGAAGAATGGCAATGCTACATTAAAGTCTAATTAATAAAAATTACCTTTAACTGTTGCAAGATTTTTGTAATGGGAACATAATCCAGTGCTCAGCATGAGTTTGGTTTTCAGTAATGCCAATTTGTTCTGACCTTTATGCAGACAAAAAGTAAAGTTCCTGTTTGCATTTAAGATTTGGGGTGGTTTAATTTTCCCCCCACTGTAAAAACTGACAACTTCACTGCTGTTGTGCATTGCTGATAGCAGCAGTGACTCATCTCAGTTTCATGCTTCTGCCACTCTGGAATTTTTGTGTGCATGTGCAGAAGCCCCAGCATGGATTTCTGCTCCGTGGCTGGAATGGCTGAGTGAGGAAGCACAGCCAGCCATACTCTAACACTCTGGCACTCTGACTTTACGTTAGGATTTAATTGTGTGTTTAGTAGGCAGCAGAGATTTGTCTTTGAGATAGAAGTTTATGTTTAACTTCTGTTATAAACAGGTTGATTCCCCCCCCCCCCCCCCAGCTTTTTTATGAACTGTAGGAGTCTGAGTTTGCCTGTTTGCCAGACTGATGATGTGAAGTGCTTTGCTATGAAACCAAGAGCCAGGTTTCTTTAACGAAGAGAAGTTTATCCTGCTGTCCTTTTTTCTGTGGTTTTAATGTGCAGCACATGAACTTGTCTGTTTTGGGGATGTCCTGCAACCCTCTCAGTGGTTCTAATGGTCTTCCTGGTATCTTTTATTCTTGCAGATACATGTGATAGTACTGCCCATCTTTGTCACTTGTGCCCTGCATCTCTTCACAATATCCATCCCAGTCTTCCTGTGCTGTCTTAATATGCATTATTTGTACTTTTTTCCCTCCTTGATATTTGCATTTTTAACCTTAACATTTTTAGGCGCATGGACTGGGAAGTGGGAAGTCTCTGTTAAGCAAGGGGTCTCTGTTATGAAGGGAGAAACCTGCAGCTGCCACCCTGTAGATATTGATCCATAATTACTGAGGTGTTGAACATGATATCCCTTGGTTTCCTTTCTCACCTTTTCAGGTTGTTACTGAAATAGTAAAGTTCTGCCCCTCAGTACCTGTGATGTGCCTCGAATTTTGAAAGATCGTGTGTGAATGAGTCCAAATTTGTATCCACAAGGAGAAGAAATGCAGTCAGAAGTGAAGGGGTTGGTCTCACAAGTGTAGTCTAGACAGTAATTTGTGTCTACCTAGAATCAGCTCCACTCAAACTTATTTTGTGACACAGCAGGATTTTGTGATGTGGTATCTTTGTACACTAGTGAGGCTTGTAGTTTTTTGAGAGCCAGACAAATGATCTGTTTCCAGAGAACACTGCATCCTGTGACTGGGCAGTTCCTCTCTGTAAGGATGTATGAAAGCATGTGATTTGGGGGTGGGTTGCATTGGGGTTTTTTGAGCATCGAGTCATGTGATGCTGTTCTGGTGTAAGATGGAGTGGCTGTATTGCCCTTCTTTCACTTTAATTAAGAGGATGTTGATTCAGTGGACTTATTTTTTATAATGTCAGTATTTGGCAGGCTATTGGGCTTTTTTTTAATTTGAAAAGTCATCTGTTGTCATTAATACGACAGACTGTTATTAAATCAAGTAGATCCAATAGTATAAGTTCTGTTCCTCTCTGGTCCTTATTTAAGGCATGCTTAGTGAAGGAGATAATTTGCAAGGTTGGAAGTGTGTGAGGTAATGTGTAGGAGCCATTGTGGGTATTCAGCTGTTTTCAAAACCACCAGAAAATTATCTGTACAGCTTCTGCTAAACAGAATTTGCGCCCTTAAGGAAGTATTCCCACTGCCCAGAAACAGATGTTTATTTTACTGTGGGGAAAAACCTTTGGAGTAGTATAAAGGTGCAGCTACATGAACAAGTTTTTCCTGAGATGAGCTAAAGGGTATTTAGTAAGCTGTTAGATTTTCCATGATATCCATCACTGGCATGTCTGAATGTGTGATAAAGAGAGAGTAGTTGCCCAGTGTAACTGCAGGAGAAGTGCCCTGTGGAGTAGCTGGTGGACAATAAAGCAGCAGCATCCCTGCCCTCCCAGCATGACGGCTGGGTAACCATACCCCGAGGCTTTGTCTGCTGCTGAGTGAGTGAGTTTGGGCACCTTGTTTTCTCACGTGGTTTAACAAGTTTGGTGCACCTGGGATCGAGTCAAAAACATGCCTTCTAAAACCTTCAGCAGTGCTGACGTGGCTGGCCATTCTTACTAACAGGTTTGTCCAGAAATGTGCTCAGGGTGTAAACCTTTATCTTGTTATGGTTTATTAGAACGCTGACATGTATTTGGTTCTTGCTTTGAACTTGTTTCTCACACAAATTCTTCTGTTTACATGTTCTTGATGAGCAAAACAGCAACCACTTCAGTGGAAACAAATAAACATGATTTATCTAAACTGTTAAAAGCATGGGCTGTTTTGTGTGGGATAAGTGTTTCAATTCACTTTGTATTGTGTCTCTGGCAATGGCTCTGTACCAGATCTACTGCAGAAGGATGTAACAGCACGTGCAAGGAGCTGTTACAGATGAACCTTCTCAACACGTCCTCTTCATCAACAGTCTCCTAAAAGCAGCATAAGCCGTTCGGAGAAGGTACCCAAAAACATTTAGGCATGACTGCATCACCTCCTGCCTGGCACAGATCGTTTGTGTGCCCAGTTGAAATATGAATATATTTGCCTTCTCCATTAGCACTCCTTGGACTGGTGCTGCAGCCAAACAATCCGGCTGTATTGCAGCCAGTGAGCGGCTGTTACCACAAACACAGGGGCAGCTGTTTTATGTAGGGTGGTGGAGACCTGCTTTAGCTCTTGTGGTTCAGGTTGGAAAGACTCCAGTCTGTGTGTCCTGGTCTAAATTCTGAGACTTTTCATTATATTTCAATTTACTATATTTGGTTACTTTAATTAAAATATCTTAATGTACGAAGAAGAGCATGTAAAACGAAATAGTAACAATAAACAATATGGAGACATGGAGCCCTTCAACTATTCAATCAATCCTCAGCTGAATTAGAAAAATTGTTACTAGTCAGCTGCTCATAAGCTTTTGATAGGTGTGTGATACTCATTGGATATCAGCTTGAGATCAGAACCCAGATGTAGTTGATGAGTGCCGCATGAAATACAGCCTGGAGCCCTTTTTTCAGTCTTGGGAGATGACACTGATTTAACAGTCCCACTGCAAAATCCTTCCTGAGTGTGTTTTGCAGTGCTTGTTCTAGGACTGCACCCTGTACATTTGTCGTCCTGTTCTGCCTTTGACAGAAAAATTATTTCTGCTTTTATTCCCTTTGGGATGATTGGGGAAATAACTGCAACTATTCCTGCAAACCCTACTGATCATCTAGTGGTCTTTTTAAAATCCCAAATGTAATACTTTTTTTTAATGTTGGATCTTGAGTTTTAGCTAGGGACATTTTCTATCATGAGGTAATTTTGAAGAGAGTTTTTAAAAATATTAATTACATCTTCTGGGTTAAAACTTCATGCTTCTAGATAAGCTTAACCTTTCCATAAATAATGGAGTGCAAAAGAATGCTTATGAAATGGCTGACTTGCCACATTTACTTGTTGGTTTCCGGGCAATAGATGTGGCATGAGATCATGGGAATTTACTGTTGTACTTATGAAAGCCAAGCTGGTTGGAGAAGGGTGACATTGGTATTTGAATTGCTAGCTGAGTACTGAAAGAGAAACTTCTTCTTTTGAAGTACATGCAGGGGCCTCCAACTCAGGGAGTTAAGTTTTTGCCCAGTACATTCTTGAGCTCTTTGGTGCTGGAGCAGAGTTCATTAAAAGATATTTTCCTGCATTAAGTCTCAAAGTCTAGTGCCAGGAGGCTTTTAGCCCAGAAACAAGGTGAGAAAAAAGAGGGAAGAGTTGGTGAGTTCAAAGCTGGGAGTAGAGGATTTCTCCTCTACTGTGGATTTCTCCTTGAGAGCTTTGGGATATCATCTTTGTCACCAGTGTTCCTTCCCTGTCTCTCTTACAAACTCGAGATCTGTATGTTCTTGGGAGGTTTCCCTCCAGAAAAGAAAGGTACCATGAGGTGAAGGCTGGTGACAATAAATAAATAACTTGGCATATCAGGATGCAATTAAGGTGTTCCCTAAAAAGACAGGAATGCAGAAATCTAGGAGGGTGTGGAAGGGAAGGAACCGCAGAAAAGTGATTTGGGAAAACTAAGTCATCTCAGGTCTGTTGAAGCCCATGGGAAATGACTTTTGGACCGTAATGAAGATAATGAGGAAGGAATACCAGAAATATTTTTAAACTTGAATAAAAAGTTAAGTATATGCTTTCTATGGCTCCCATCCACAGACTGTTGTACAGTTGTACTCTGTACAGTTCTGTGTTTTGTTTAAAATAGTGACACTTCATCTTCTATTTTCAGTAAGCCATGAACGTGGATTCATTTTCACAATATGAACATTTTGCAGAAAAATTTTTGTTTGAATGTATTACCAATATATTTTTTCCACATCTGTCTGATACCATAATTAGTTAACAGATTATGTCTGGGAGCAGCATGTCTTAAGCTTCTACTTATGTTGTAAGTAAAATTAAAAGCAAACAAATTTAGGAAGGGTAAGAGGAAATACGAACAAGTGCACTCTTGTTTCAGGGTTACAGGAATTGGGAGTGCCCTGTGTTTCATTTGTTACTTCAATAGAATCATCTTACTCATCTTCGTGAACTTTTTAGGTCTTGTTCTTACTACCCTTCCTGTGTCTCTGTGAGGCATTTCCAGAAGGGTGTTTGTGTATATTAAGGTGGAGCAGAATTTGCCTACCAAATAAAAAAGCCTGATTTTTTTAGTAGACTTCTCAGTTCTCTTGCCATGAAACTGAGACATTTTGTCTGGCCATAGTGGCAACTGCATCTTGCTCTTTGGCACGGCTGTCTCTTGGTTTTGGTCTGTACCTCACAGGCAGAGGTGCAAAAGGACAGTTGTGTTGTATAGTGGGGGTTGTGCCTCTCAGGCAGACCTTGTGCTTGGCAAGTCCCCGAACAGCGCGGCAGTGGTACCACACCTCTTGTTTCCTGCCCCACGTACCACACGCTTGGTCCGTATCATAAACCAATGTTGGATATCCTGTCTATCAACACTCACTTTAACTGAGGGGTCAGCTCTAGCTGAGTGTGGTGAGAGAATCTCGAGTTTGATTAAAAGAATTCAAAAATTGGCAGTTTAATGAGGGTTTTTTTTTTCAGAATTGATTTCCCTGCCTGTTCCTACCCCCTTCCTAGCTGGTTCTGAATGATGGCAGATGCCAGACCAAAAGCAATTAATAAGAACAGACTTTTTAATGAAAAAAGAGCTGTTTGGAGGGTGAAGTTAGGCATTTACTCACTGCATGGCTCTAGTGAACCAGCTCTGCAGCACATGGCAAGCTAATGATGAAGGCCCTACCTGGCAACAGTGGGGCACATATGGGGAAAATCCCCACAGCAGAAAATATGGTGATAGAAACTTGTCTTTGCATATAACCCGAAACACATGGTAATCGATTGCAGTTGCTCTCGACCTGTGGGTTGTAAACAGAAATCAGGAAATTGCAACTGCACTGCCCCTCCTGTGTTGCTCAAGGGCTGGGGAGGAGCAGCTGGGAAGGGAGAAGCCTGGGAACCGCTGTTTGGTGTCTTCTGCTGCCCAAGAAAGCAGCCATGTCGCCCGTCCCTTGCTCTGTGAGTGGGTCTGGTGTAGGGCCAGGGGGGCTATGAGGGTCATCTTTTCTTCTGTACCTTCCTCATTTCAGTGTACACAAGCACACGTGTGCCTGTACACTGCTGGTTAGTTTTCCCCACCCACCCCCTCGCAAAAGGAAAAGCAAGGTGCTTCCCTTGCCCTGATCAGTGCATGCGTTCTTAAAGCTTTCCTGAGCTTTGGAGGCATGGATTTGGGGATAAATTATGGTACTGCGTGTCAGGTTTAAAAAACCTATATTATTTCAAGAGCTATAAGCATCTAGATTTCAAGTTGGCAATCTTGGTTTGTTGCACAATAGCCAGTAAAACAGCTTATTAGTGGTGCTGCTTTACTTAACAGTCCAATAAAACACATGAGGTGGCTTTGCTGAGTGGTGTAAGCTAGTGACCAGGGGCTCTGAAGGAATGCCATCTTCCTTAACAAAAAACCTCTTTAGTAGCTATCAAGTCTGGTTTAGCAGCATAGCTGGAAATGGAGGGGAAAAAACCAGGGATTTTTTAAAATAAAGAATGTCTTTATTAAAGCACTTCTGTCTCTTGTAAAACACATCTGAATCCTTATTTGATGCAGTAAAGAGTGAACACCTCTGTCGAAGAAGGAGAACAGTGATGTGGGAATAAGAGCCTTTGGTTAAGGCTGTAAATCGCAACTGCATCTCTCAGTGCTGGAGGAAGCCAAGGTGGCTCTTGGGTGTCTTGCTGGGTGGTTCGTGCTCCAGAGAAGGAGTGTGAATGGGTGCTTTGGTGAAGGAATGCCTTACAAAGTAGCAGGAGGCTTTATCAGCAAGAGCCAAACACTGTTGGCAGCTGTCGTGCACTTGTTAATGGTGGAAACGTCTGCAGAATAGTGACCTGAATTCGTAATTTGTGTACTGCTCCCATAGGAATTCAGGCACTTGGTCTCCTTTCTCTGAACAAGTTTTCATGTTCTGAGTAGGAAAAGGAATTTTGCATGATGGTAAGGTATTGGGAAACCAGGCTATCTCACATCAGTTGCCTTGTTAGTTCTGATTGACTATGCTGTGCAGATACCTGTTTTCTAGCTACTGTTGGGCAGAAAGGCCCAATGGAGTCCCAATCTGCAATTAATTTGGTATTAGTCTCCTAGGTTAAACTATTTTCTTCCTCAGACTCATGTGTGGACCGGCAGATGAGGAGAGTAATTCACTCCAGAGAAATGGGGACATTCTCCCCCATTTAGTTTCTGGGGGTCAGCCAGGGAGGGCAGTAGTTCTGCATTGCTGTGGCAGTAAAAATGATGAGTTGGTTGTTTAGAAATTGTAGAAAAAGTGAAGCAAACTCTGTCTCTCTCAGATTGTCTTGTCATACTCTGTGATTTCTACTTGCCTATGCAAAATGGACCTTTACAGAAATGTACAATAGTTATCCTAAAATAAGAGCAAAGTGTGGTCTTGCTGTTGAAATGGGAGGCTCTGCTTTGCTCTTTTTTTTGTGCACATTTGGAAATAAAGTCTTTTGAAACTAAAGCTTTCCTCGTTGGTCTTCCAGACACAGTTGAGTCCATGCTTTCAGACTACGACATCCTCTCTCTGTCCAGCATCCAGCAACACTCACTGAAGAAGAGGGACCTCCAGCCTGAGACACACGTAGAGAGACTCTTAAGTTTTTCAGCCCTGCAAAGGTAATTAAATCATCAGCAATGAAATAGCATAATATTTTCCTTCAGTTTGTGATGAATAATGTGCAGTTTCAAACCCAGAAATTGTCTTGTTTTCTATCATGACTGGCCAGTTCTTCTAGGTTAGTGATCTGTGTGGTTATATGACTTCAGAGAGACTCAGAGGAAAGGGGAAAATAAGTTATGTTTTATTGCTCTGATGGCTGAAGTGGCGGTAATTTAGGATTTCTTATTCTTAGGTTTAGTTTCATGTAGATTACTTCCACTGATTGGATTGGATCCCACTTACACCTCATCTGGTAACATTGTCAACACTTCTTGACTGTCCTCTGGTTCTTGTAAATCTCAGCCTTCAGTTTGGGTAGTGTGTGGTGTGTTGCCCAAGAGATTCACTGTATTTATTTTCATGGAGGTTTAATCCTTTTCCTACTGAGTATAAATGTCCTATTAAATAAAATACTTGTTTTAATCTTTTGTTTGTTTGGTTTGCTTTTGTTTTTTGGTTTTTGTTATAAAGTGGGAAATAAAGGCTCAGGTGAAAGGGGAAGGAGAAGTAGAAGGGAGCAGGCATGAAGATTACAGGGATTTTATTCTGAGAGTCAGAAAAGTGCCTTGCAGGTATTTGAGTGCTGAAATTGTGAATCTGAAATGGGGAGCAGGGTGAGAATAACACTTTGTATAAACAAATGTAGATAGATTTTTGTTCATCTGACTTTTGTCTTCTTTGTTCTCATGTGCCTTCCCCTCTGTCGTCTTCAACTGTCATGCAAGTTATACATAATTTTTGAATCTCTGAATGTTTGGAAGGGTGGTTTTTAAGTTTGGAGGGTCAATTATGAAAGGTTAATGGGATCAGATATCTGGCTGTCCCTGTTTTGCACTGCCTCATGCACTCTGGCTTTAGGGTGAGGTTGCAATACTGCCAGTGATGATTACAGAATAATTGCAGAGGAGCATGCCAAAAATCTTTGACCCAAAGTCCACATAAACCAAGAGCCCATGAGGCTTCTTCTTGAGAAGGTTATCAGCTTACTTCTTGGGATAGTGTTTATTTTTGTGACAATATATTGTAAAAAATGTACAGAGTTCAGTTTTCTGTTTATGGTCTTTTGCCTGTATTATGTCAGAAAATAAGAACTTTAGGATAATTTAATTTAAAATAGATGAAGAAATTTCTTGGTCTGTTTTTTTTTTTTTTAATAGTTACCACTAACTGGTTTTGCTTGACTGCAGTTGGAGAAGGCACATCATGAGCAAACTCTGACTGTTTTGAATTTTGGAGTTAATTTTTTTTTAACTTTTTTTTTAAATTAAATATCTGTGACTCTTAAAATATTTATAGTTTTCAATTACACAGTATATCTTTTTGTAGCCTGCTTATCAGAATTAAGGCTTTTTAACTTCTTTTGGACCCTCAGTAAAATGGAGATTGAATGTATCTGTTATGTGTATACTTTGCTTAAAAATAAATGTAAGTAAATTCTTTTACAGGCACTTTAAATTATACTTAACTGCAACTGCTGAACACTTTTCAGAAAAATTTCAAGCATTAATTGTGGATGGTGAAGGCAAGGAAAAGGAGTATCGTGTTCAATGGCAAGACTTTTTCACCGGACATGTCGTTGGTTAGTATGAAGTAGACTATGGGTCATTGCTGAGAAACCACAGCTGTGCTCGAGTCTCTTGGGCAGAGTAAATGGTGTATTTCCCTCATTTTCATCAGATATGGTTAGGATGAAGAAATAAATGTAATTCTTATCCCCGTGGGTTTTCTGGTTTTGTTTTTGTGGTGTGTTTGGGGATTTTTTTAGGCTTGGTGAGTGGTAAGGTTTATTGCATCAAGCTCCTAAGATAGGATTCTTGTGTTTAGTTTGGCAGAACGCAAAGGTATAATTTACTTGAGCAGCAGCTTGCAAATTATTATTTTTTTTAAATGCTGATGGTAGCTTTAATTCCAGCTGGAATGTAGGACTTGAATGTTCCTTGCCCCAGAACACAAAGCCAAGGTAGAGGTGATGCACTGATGCCCAGACTGTTCAATTAAAAGACTTAAAGATAGCTCTTTGCAGATTACTTTTCTGTAAAGAAATGTAATGCTCCACTTTCAGGCAGTACTAATGCTTCTGCTAAGTTGTTTTGTTTCCTGTGTTGCCTTTGTGATGTGGTGAGACTTTTCCACTGGAATGCAGGCCGACGCCGTGAAATTGCTGTCTGATAGTAGTTAGATGCACGCTGCTTTTGTTGGCAGAAATATTATGTGTCCCATTACTAATCCCCAGAGCCGTCTCAACACTTTCTGCAAAATTATCTGTTAAACCCGAGTCTCACTGACTATCAGTGTTGGGAAGTTAAGATTTGGGGGAAGTGCTGATTATTTTCTTTTTTTCTTTAAATTGAACAATACAGAGACTGAGGAAGGTAATTTGTCATGAAGTTTAGGAACAATTAAAAGCCTCCAACAAATGGTGTGTGTTCAGGAGCACGTGCAAACAGCTGAATTAATGTAATTCTTCCATGCTTATGTTAAAGGAGAGCATAATTCCAAGGTTGTGGCACATATTGGGGATGAAGATTTTACAGTGCGAATCAATACTGATGGAGAAGAATACAATATCGAGGTACGCTTTGCTGTGGAAAACTGTATCCAGACAATCACCTTCTTTTCCTCTGAGTGTTCCTCTTCCTAGTTAGTTGTGTTGACACTTCTGTAGCTCAAACTAGATTTGGTGGTAGTGTTTGTTTTGGGGTGAGTAGGGAGAAGGGAGAAGCCAATTTGGCTTGCAAGTGTTGACTTTTATTAATGAGTGACATTCTCTGACAGTTGCATGTTTTAGATACATCAGGGAGAAGGTATATTTTAAACAGGAAAGGGTTTCAGAAGCAGAAATGGATAATAAGTAGTGGTGATCATGGCCTCTAACAAACTGTGGCAGTCTAAACAGAGTCGATGTCCGTGAAGCTTTTTAAAACTGGCTTTGTTACATCTTGGAAGTTTTCCCATTCTTAGAGCTTCATTGAAAATCTGATATTTTATCTGAAAAATTAGCTTTTTTTCCTACTCCCTTGTTTTTCACCATTTTCATTGCTTGTGTTATTTTGAGCTTTTGGTTTAAAAAAACATATTCAACAAATATATAATTAGAGATTGTCATAATGAGTTGTTCAGTGCAGTATATTCTCAGACACAAGCAGTATTAGAATGGCTGAATAACAGTAATTATGGCTGAGTGTTATATGGATATTGTAATTGTCTTCAAACCCAAGGATATGCAGAATTATGGGTAAACCTGAGAAATCTAGTCATGTTAAAGTATAAAACTGTGATCAAAATGCCCAAGTCACTGTCCTTGTGTTTTACATTAAGAACATACAGTAGCTGTTTGATTGTGGTGTAAAGCATTTTTGTGTTTGTGGTGCAGAGCGGTGTGGGTGTGCCTTGGCTCTCCGTGCAGCCAAGCCCCTGCTCCTGGCTGGCTGTGTCTGTGCAGCTGAGGACAAGCAATGGTGTGCAGCCTCTGGCTTGCCCGCGCTGCCTTGCTGGTGGTGTCCCCAGGTCAGCTTTGGCCACTAACCAGCCCCAGATGAGACGATTCCCATGCGCAGTCACAGAGGGAGCACGCCTGAGTCTGTTCCCCAAAGGCAGCATGGCTAAAGCTGCTCTGCCATTTCCTGCCTTTGTTTTCAAGGTAGCTGTGTACGTTTAGAAAGGCTGTGGGCCTTTGTGTAAACCACTGTTGCCCTCATGCCTTGCCTTGGTGTGCAAAACGCTCAGTTTTGTGCTGCAGACATGTGGCTGCTGGCGTGGCACAGCCTTCACGTTTCGGTACCTTTTTGCTGTGAAGCGAAACCACAGCATGCTAAATAATGGCTGGCTGAAGTTGCAAGAGCACTGCCTAAGAGCCAGAGGAGACGCAGAGCCAGGTGCTCTATGTTGTGGATGCAGGCAGTCTGTGCTGCTTGGCTTTGGCCAAAGAACTCACCCTGTCCGTGCTGTATTTGGTGGTGTTGCTGTAGCTTTAACATTCAGATATTAATAGGACTTGTCAGTAAAGTAAAAAGATGGTTTGTATGCATCTGCTGTGGGAATTGGTGTCTTTCCTTGAGATTTCATGGTCTTCTTTGGTTTTGGAGAAATTTTCGTGCTTATGAGTGACTTGGGTAGCTACTGAACATCGAAGAACCCACATTCTGCTATGTGCTTAAAGGCTCTCTGTTACCTGCCACCTCCTGTGCTCCTGGTGAGTGCATTTGTTAGCACAGTTAAAGATCTCCTCCTAGCTCCGTGCTGTTACAGAGGGGAGGAGATGAACCTGAGAAGCCTCCTCAGCTTGCTCAGATTCTGAGGGGAAGAAAAATTGTCTCTCCTATGGCTTTATCAGGTAGCTGCCACTACTCTGTTGAGATGCTCTCAGACTTTTGGATTACCATGTACCAAGAGCGAGTTGACTTCTCTTGGCTTTCTTGGGCATGTCGTTTTTTCAGTAGGTTTGTTGCTGTGAATGAAGTGCGTTTGTGTATTTGTGTGTACACAGAGAGCTGTGGAGATACGATGGTACACACATGAAGTTTTTTACTTATCTAGACTTTGCATTCATGTGTTCCTAACTTCTCCTTGTGCTGTCAGCCACTGTGGAGATTTGTAGATGATGTGGAAGATGAAAGACTGTTAGTCTACAGATCTGAAGATATCAAAGATTTCTCAAGATTGCAATCCCCCAAAGTGTGTGGTTATTTAAAGCTGAGTGAAGATGAACTGTTGCCAAAAGGACTGAAAGACAGGGAGCAAAATGAAGGTGAGTGTCCGTATCTTGGTAGAGCAGCATCTTTGAAACAAATTAGGTCTTTCAGTTCACTGTGGGCATGGAGGGGGGAAGCAGCACTCCTCATGCCTGTTAAAACAACTTTGTACTTCTGTGCACTGTGCAGTAGGACCTCTTTGGCCTCTATGGTCACTCAAGGAATCCATCTTGAGCTATGATGGGGTTTTGAGAGTTTTTGGTCCCTCTTTCCTCTGTCCTTTGCTGTTTCAGCAAAGTTGGGGTAATGACTAGGAACAGGAGGAGGTGTTAAGGCTGTGGTGATAACCATAAAAGCTCCATAGGTAAATCTGATGAATAACTCAGTTTCACTGCTGTGCATTCCTTTCCTTACAGTAAGTTTGAAGACTGTTAGGGGAACAAACTTTAAGAACAGCTATTAAAAAAAAAGCCCAGACTAAAACTAAACATGCTCATTCTTCTCCCAGGACCCCACTCACACTCACATTCAGGTCTTAAATAAGGACAATAGACTCAGCAGTGGTAGTAGTATTGAGTGTTTATTTGAAATATTTACTTTAGAAAGCACCCATCGGAAGAAAAGAGCCATTCCAGAGAACTCCAAAAACACGTGCAAGATGTTGGTGGTGGCAGACCATCGTTTCTTCAAGTACATGGGCCGTGGGGAAGAGAGCACCACAATAAACTATTTGGTAAGTAAATGTACCCTGTTAAAATTTGCTGGAATAGATGCAGGAAAACACAGGGATCCAGTAGTTAAAACAAGATAATAGCTTATACTAATTTTGTACCTACAGCTTTTACCTGGGAAAGTGCTAAATCATGTTTTAAAAATATTTTACAATTAAGCTAATGTAGTTCAATAGTCTTCAAATTTCACTTAGAAGCAAATACCTTCCTTTGATATTCTTCTGTTGGCTATGCCATTTTCTTTCCAGGAACTTCTCTTTTCTCAGTGAGAGCTCTGGAGTCTCCTGGATTTTGAAATCCACTGCAAATGAGCATCTTTAAAATTCTAGCATGTTTAATGATGTTAAAGCGACTCATATAGATCTTCTTTTCCAAATTCTTTCAGGGTTCTCTGTCCAGAACAATAAAATTAGAAGCAGGCCCAGTAAACAACTTGTTCAGTTGTACATTGGTGTTGTGGATTAACCCCAGCAGGCAGCTCAGCCTCAGGCAGCCACTTGCTCTCTCCTCACAGATGGGATGGGGAGAGAATCAGAAGGGTAAAGGTGAGATAACTTGTAGGTTGAGATAGAAACAGTTTAATAGCAAAAGCTGTTCACAACAGCAAAGCAAAACAAGGGAATTAATTCACTGCTTCCCATCAGCAGGCAGGTGTGCAGCCATCCTCAGGAAAGCAGGACTCCATCCTGTGTAGCAATTGCCCAGTGGCCCAGCCAAAACTCTGGGGTTGTTTCTGACGGGTTTTTGTGAGTTAGAACAAGGCCTACCCACAGCCTTTCAGCAGAAGTGGAGAGTATGAGCGGCTGGGGACCAGAGACAAAACCAAATGAAAACAGGTTTGGAGGCCTGTTTGTCAGAAGTCCCTTTCTGAGCTTGACTCTTTGAAATGCTAATCACTCTGTTCTACTTTTGCTGGCTTTTTGACCTTTCTGTCCCCAGAAATGCTTTTACATTCTTCAGGTAAGGGGGCCTCATTTGGTGTGTTTGCAGAGGTGCTCTTATCTCAGCATCTGACATGTGCTGAGGCTGACCCCTGTTGTGTTTCCTGGGTAGATGGGTACTGTTAATGACACAGTGATTGGAAAACTGAAGCATAAACTATTATTGAGTGGCTCTGAATGTCACTTCTCATTCTCAGCAAGTTTGGTGGTTTATATTTAGTAGAAGGTGTTTTTTTAAGAGAACAGCTTGAAAAGGGAGATATTGATTGTGAGCACTGACAGAGACTTTCTGGAACCTTGTGCTTGAACCATAATGAGGAAAATAATAGGTTTTTGGCTGGGTAAGGGAATCAAGCCTGGGGGATCAGCTAAACTAGTTAAGCATCATGCTAAAACAAAGCAGTAAAAACAGCTCCCTCCTCTGCCCTTCCCCTCAAATAAATCTGGAAAATTAGTGTTTGAACAAAGTGTTTCCCAAAATGTCTTGTTCTTAATATTATTGCTCTTCCACTACACAAACAAAACTGATAAATGGAAAAGTTTGTGCTACTTTTTTATGATGGAAAATTTTCAAGTATATTGGATAATACTGATCCAAAACCAACAGTACTTGGATCCAAGGAGTTTGTCTTGTTACCTTATACAAGGTTCAGTTTTAATTCAAGTGACTGTTTCTAGGTAAGTGTGTTGCAGTTTCTCTGAGTGTCTTTTGCTCCATGAAAGCTCGACTGAGTAACTTGTCTTTCTCTTTGGCACAGATTGAATTGATAGACAGAGTAGATGACATCTACCGAAACACTTCCTGGGACGATGGAACCTTCAATGGGTACGGCATACAGATAGAGCAGGTATTCACTGGACTCTGCAGAGGCCTTCCAAGTTACAGGAATGTGATTTAAATAGCAAGGCTTCTGATTATTTTGTCTGGGTTACAGCTAAAATAATAAAATCCTACATTATTAACTCCAGCCAGGAGCACTCAGAAATAGCATCTTGCCAGCATTAATGATCTGACACAGCATGCCCATTTTCAGTTCCTTGAAGTGTTTGAGATGTGAATTTTCAGGGAGAATCTTTCCATATTTATTCTTAATTCGAAACTGCTCTTTTTTTCCTGAATATGAGCATATTTTGATTCTGTCAGACATACTCTTATGCATTTACTTCATATTTCTGTTGCTAGTGCTTGGCTTACAAAGCCTGAGTGTGCCTCAAACACAGGTGAAAACACACAAATCTTGCCTGAAGAGCTTTAATGACTCCTTAGACGTCATGCTAGTGTAGAGGCTTGTATATGGACACAGGGATGTAGTGACTTCAAGTTCTATGATGGTGTCTCAAAGTTAATACACAGAAATCTGTAAAACAGCATTAAAAACAGGAGGAATCCATCAGCTCAGTGTACTTCAAGAGCTGTGATGTGGGACATGGAGACTAATGGTACAAGCCAGCTGCCCCTTTGCTGGGAAAAGATCTGCAGGAATAAAGAAGGAGTAGTACTTGGGCAGGGAGTGGGTAGAGAACATGATTAATTCTGCGTTACTGGGAAAGTAGCAATCCTTTAACATACATTTTGGTTAGCTGTTAGCTGGAACTCTGAAATGATTTGGGGTTATTTATACTGGTTGTATTTGTTTGGAGTTTTTCTAAAAGTAAAATGCATCTCAAAGCAGAATTTTACCGTGAAAACTTCTGACATCCTGTAAAAGGGTTGCTTACAATGTAGTTACTTATGATTTAGTTGGTGTATTTAACTAGCAGAGGCTGGAAAGTTAATATTAGAATCATGCTGAGTCTGAATTTTTCTCCTTGCAGATCTATTGAGACATTTAAAATTACATTGAAATCTTTACTGTAGCTATAAAATTGACCACAATTCCTCTTCATTATTGTTGCCCTTTTTGAAATGTAGATTATCATCCACAATGAACCAAATCTTGTAAAACCTGGAGAAAAGCATTACAATATGGCAAGAAGTTACCCAGATGATAAGAAAGATGCCTGGGATGTGAAAATGCTGCTAGAGGTAGGTTGTAAGCCTTGAAAAATTGTGCCCCTTACAGAGAATTACTCATTCATACAGCTGCTCTGTAGTAACGGGTGAAAGTCCTCTACTCCCTCTGCATGACGTGTAGATGTCACACAAAGTCAAACCAGCTGCTGTGCCCTGTAGCCCGTGGTAAAGGACTCCCTTGCATAATTACAGAGCAGACATCAATTAGTCTTATTAATGTGGTCTGAGTCAGAAAGGCAGTCCTGATATGTCTGGCCCTGAGACTGGCTGCCTTGTGACCTTCATCAAGTTATTGTACTTGGCTTTGTCCTGCCTGTGAAAAGGGAAAATGAATAGATAAGTTATGTAAATGAACGTGTGCAGTGTACTTGGGCATTAGTTTAATTTCCTGCAGCTCTGTAGGATGGCTAAACAGCTGCTGTTTCTGACTTAACCAGATCTAGGGGGTACTTGTCTGTCACATTCGATAAATGTTATTATCTCTAGACTTCTGACATGCACTGTAAGCTAACAAGAGATATTTTTTTTTTTTAAAGCAATTTAGCTGTGATATTGCTGAGAAAGCAGCTCATGTGTGCCTTGCTCATCTCTTCACGTATCAAGATTTTGACATGGGAACGCTTGGATTGGCTTACGTTGGCTCTCCCAGACCTAACAGCCATGGTGGCATTTGTCCTAAAGGCAAGGATTCTTTTTCTTTTGTCCCAGTTGTGGGTTAGAAGCTAGTTTTTGTTATTCACGTTTAATTCTTTTCTCCAACTTTCATGGAGTATGTTGTGTAATTTGCATAGACTCTAGTAGTTGTTTTTTTACATAGAAGGGATGGCCATTTTTTGGCTGGAGCTGGAAAAAGCAGGAAGGATAGAAGACCTGAACAAAGTCACTAAGCTATCTGGTGTGAAGAAGCTGTATAGAAAAAACCCTGTTCTAAGGGCTGCTTTGTGTGGGCACATCCTGCAGCAGTTCTGGAATGGCAGATGCTGTTGTCTTGGAAATTTCTGCTGTTTTTGCCTTTACTGCAATACATGAGGTGTTGGAGCTGTGCTTGAAAGATTCCCCGCTCCAAAAAGTGGCAAGAGGCAGGGTCTCACTAGTGAGCCTGTGAGAACAATAAAGCTGTTCATTTTCCCAGACAGGTATCCCTCTCTCCCTAAAAGCACCCTGAAACACAAGAAGAATGTTTCTTAATTTTAATTTGTTTATTTCTCACTTTTGTAGCTTATTACAGTCAAATTGCAAAGAAAGATATCTATCTGAACAGTGGCTTGACCAGCACCAAGAACTATGGGAAGACCATCCTCACAAAGGTAGGAAAGCATCCTCCTCATGCAGGTGTGCTGGTGATGTGTGATATGGGATTGTGACAAGTTTCTCTCAAGTGCTCTCTCAGAAAAGAGCTGCTGGCTTTCCATTTGAGTCAGATCTCTGGGTACCAGGGTATAGATCATAAAACAAAAATCATCTTTTTTGTTGTAGCTGACAAGGGGAGTCAGGACTGAATGGAACTGAAAATTGAATTCACTGTGAAACAGGAACGAGGAAACAGCTGGTGTCTCATAGGAGATGTAGTTTTGTAGATATAAACAGGTTTTTGATGTCTAAAGATGAATTCAAATGTATCTTGCTTTAACAAAAAATCTCCAAACAAACAACAAAATTCTAACAAAATAAACCCTCAAACAGAACAAGCAGGCAAAGTAGGAAGTTTAGTTTGAGCCTTTTAATGAAATTCCTCCACCTGATTTTTGTGTGTGTCCTGAGTAACTAGAGCAGAGAACAGTATAGTAGGCAGGACTTATTAGTGCTGATACTAAGCTTAATGTAAGTTGACACTTTCTGGATTTTTTTTCCATACTTTATGAGATAGTAAATAAACAAATGAGCTTTGAAAGCCTGAATATGAGCTTTGTCTCACTTGTAAAGACACCAGAGCAGTGCCTATATCTGCATCTATTAAATCTTTGCAGTTGGGCATATTTTGCTTTTGCAGAGTTCTGCTGGCTTCTCAGCTGTGCTTTTCTGTAGCGTGATTGTAATAGGAATTTATAATTGATGTGTGGGCTAAAACTTGGCACAGAAATTGTCAAGAAGATAGGGAAAAAAGACAGTAAGGCTTTGTGTTAAGAGGGATGTTGACAGAGAGCTCTAGCTGTTGCCATGCTATTTGCATTTGTTGTTCTATCTCCAGACTGGAGTTCTGCCTTGGATTACAAAGGAAGTTGAGTTTTCTCTCTTCCCAGTGGCAAGCTTAGGGCTTGGGATGGTGATTCACGAGGATTTCACAGAGAAAGTGCTGCATGGTGTCCACTTTGGTTTAAAAAAAAACCAAACCAAAACGACCTTCTTAAAACTCTTCTCCAAATGAGACACAGTGAAGCACAGGAGGGATGCCTGGGCAGCTCTCCTGTCTCTGGCTCCCACATTAGCTGTGCTTAGACACAGACCAGGGCAGCTCATGGCAGCGCTTGGTCCTTCCTGTGCCCACGCAGCAGCTGCAGTGAGTTCCTCTGCAGAACTGCCTGGTCTCCTTGTGGTTACCTTTATTTCTGTGTGAGTTTAATTGGTGGTTGTCACCTTGTGAGCTTGACACCACCTGCTGGGGAAGGCACCGTGGGAGGTGCGCAGCGAGCAGAGCAGGTTTGGGATCCTCAGCACAGGCAGCCCTGTCTTGCATAAATGATGTTGGAAATCCATCCCTGTTGGGCCACAATTGTAGTTGTCTTTCCTAGAAATCATGCAATAGCAGAGTTTATTCAGCAATCCTAGTGTCATCATCCATTTAGAAGAAATAATTCTAATGGCAAGATATGTTAAATAAGATTGACTAATCGTAGTAGCTGGTGTTTGTTTGGATTGTGTTTTGTTTTAGCTTTTTATGCCCTCCAGCTGCATAAAAGCAAATTTTCATATTTTAAACATCTGCATTGCCTTGAAAAAAAGTTCAAATTGGTATTCTAGGACAGCATTTTGCCTTTAAAAGTGATTTAATGTTCAAATCTAGTCCTTGAACTTGACTTTGAAAAGGACCACAATTTTATTTACCTTCATTTCTCTACTTCTAAAAACAGAAAAATGTTCATAGGAAATTCCTGACCATCCTGGTGTATTTTAGTATTGCTCGTGGCCTGGAAGTAGCTGGGATCTTCTGCCCTTTACTGCTCAGACTAATTTTTTTCAACATTGTTTTTTTCATGTTCAAAAAAGGAGGCTGACCTGGTTACAACACATGAACTTGGACATAACTTTGGAGCAGAGCACGATCCTGACAGTCTGCCAGAGTGTGCCCCCACTGAAGACCAGGGTGGGAAATACGTCATGTATCCTATTGCTGTCAGTGGGGATCATGAAAACAACAAGGTATGGTTGTTTAGTTTTGCATCAACGCAAATGTTTTTGCTATGGTCAGTGACCGTTTCATGGCAAATCTATTCAGTTAATGATTCCTGTAGTTTGAAACCACCAGAATGTAATGGATTAGCTGTTAGCAAAGAAAACATTTGCATGCAGTTGGGTTCTTTGCAAGATAAGCTCATTTTTGGAATCCAGGTTTCACTGGAGTTCATAGCATGTCAAGGTGCATTTTAATTAGTTGTTTGTAATTATGTATGCTGCTACAAGAGTCCAGTCCAGGACCTTCAGTACCACACAGCATTGGGGTGGTCCATAGCTGCTGTAGGAGAAGAGTTGCCAAACACTGTGATGGAAGCTTGCCCATGTGGTGTGGAGTTGGCATTGTGCCTGTTCTGCAGATGAGAAACCCAGATTACCAGGGGTTATCTGCAGCCTGGTCTGACCTGTGGCTGTGCCCAGCCCCACAGTCTGTGCCTGTTGCTGCAGCTTCACATCCTGTCGTGGGGCTGCTGAAGCCCTGAAGCTGTGGGAGAGCTGGAGTTGTCTCTGAGCCAGGCTGTGTGGGGGAGTCCCTGCAGTGTGTAGCAGTGTCCGTTACTGACCCAACTGTTACTTTCCCATCTTAAAATTTTTCCAAGGTATCAAACTGACAGCATAGAGGGAATAACTACTTTCTGGGATGCCAGAACTTGGAGGCATAGGGAGGCTGGGGCTGTCTTAGATGCCAGTTGTTGACAGAAAGGTACACTCAGTGCTGCTCTTTTCCCCTGTGACTCTCTAGATGTTCTCAAGCTGCAGCAAAAAATCCATCCACAGGACCATAGAGATCAAGGCCCAGGAGTGCTTCAAAGAGCGCAACAACAAAGTGTGTGGGAACTCCAGGGTGGATGAAGGGGAGGAATGTGATCCTGGCCTCTTGTACCAGCTGGCTGATCCCTGCTGCTCTGCAGACTGTAAACTGAAAGATGGTGCCAAGTGCAGGTAAGGGGAAATGAGCTGCAGCTTCTCTTTACACAGGAGAGAGCAATGGGCTGGGCTGAAAACTCCTAAAGCCACCTGCAGCATCAAAGGCCTCTTTCCTGGCTTTAAGGCTAAATGTGTGAGCTCACAATAGTGAAAGATTTCATGAAAGGCTTCTGCGTGCATACATTAATTTTTATAGCATTCTCTTTTCCTGAGAAGTGTCGAGAGCCACAGGCTTGAAAATTATTATTGTGTTGTCATTGTTATTACTACTATTATTATTAAGCAAACTTAGGCAATCAAAAAGCATTAAAAATTTCCTGTGCACACTTTCTGTGCAAATACAATTTTTGTTTGTATTGGAAGGTGGCTTTTTACACTGGTGCATACTGGTATTTCCAGACTGCTGTAAATGGTGTTTGAGCAGACAACACAGTGACTGCACTAAATGACTCCTCTTTCTGTTGCTGCTTTTTGGGATGTTCATGGCCTTTTTGCAATGCAGTGTTCAATCTTTTTTTTTTGTAGTTCAGCTCTACACCACAGAACATTAGAAAGCTTGTGCAACTCCTGTTGTTTAGCAAGAAAATCCATCAATTTTAATGAGTGTTTTGTACTAAGGGCCTTCTTGCACTAGGTGAGAACAATGGAAGTAAAGACAATGCAGAATACAAAGTAGGAAACCTTCAGGACAAACAGAAGGGGGAGAAATGTTTGGGGAAGGAAAGGGTGAAAGATGTTGTCCTAAGTTGCACAGCAAGTTACAAGAGGATAATCCAAGTGCCTTGAATAAATACAAGGGTCCCTGTGTTGTCTCTCAATATATTGTACTTTCTATGCAATTTTACCTTTAGTACATGAAGAGTGAGTGGGTGTGTAGAAAGGTGGTTGTGGGAGAGGGAAGAGAGGGCAAGCGTTGAATCAATGAGTCAGTCTCCAAGGAGTAGCTTTTTTTTTCCTAAACATCTTTTTTTCTCTGGCTTTGTCACACTTGTACTTATTTTTTTTAAATTTGTTAATACTGATTTCTTTCATTTTGATCTTTCCCCAGTGACCGGAACAGTCCTTGCTGTAAAGGCTGCCAGTTTGAAAGTGCACAAAAGAAATGCCAAGAAGCCATAAATGCTACTTGTAAAGGAGAGTCTTTTTGCACTGGTAGGATGTGGTTCTGTCCCCTGTATGTCAGCTAGCCAAGTGCTCCAGGCTCAATGTTCAACCCACTTTCAGTCTAGTGCCCTTTAGTCATCCGGTACATGTAATTTTAGAGACCAGTTAAGCATCACAATATGCTCCTATAATGAGTTTCATTGTAGTTCAGGAGTCACTCTGTGATTTACTGCCCAGAAGAACATAAAAAATACTGATTTTTATTTTTTTTTTAATTTTTTTTTTGTTTGTTTCTTTAGTGTGTCACTGGGAAGGGACAAGAATGAATTTTGCCATAGAAAGGGTGGAATTACTGCAACTCTGCTTCATTTCCCTGCTTGTTTACTTCTTCCTCATAATCTTTCTTGGAGGCAGGGAGTCAAGCCAGAGTGTGCTTTGCTGAGGGGGGCTCCAGGGTGTGCACCTACTGCTTGGTTGCCAGTGCCACAATGCCTGAGCTGTTGAAAGTCTCCAGAGCTTCTGCTGCCTCTCAGAGCAGCTGGCAGGGAGCCTGCAGATGAAAGCCAAGAGCAAGCTATTGGGGTTTTCCTGGGATATTTCCATTATTTTCCTTTTTTCTTCTGCACGCTTAGGTGCTCTGCCCTTTGCTCTAACACAGTCCTCCCACTCTGCTGACTTCCATCTGTAGGGAACAGCAGCGAGTGTCCCCCTCCAGGGAATGCTCCAGATGACACAGTGTGCGTGGACATGGGGAAGTGCAAGGATGGGGAGTGCATCCCTTTCTGCGAGAGGGAGAAGAACCTGCGGTCGTGTGCGTGCAACGGTGGGTGACACAGACTGAACTGAAACAGGACTGGGACTGACATTTGTATTTCATCTCTGCTCCTTGGAGAGTGCTGGCTTCACTGTGGGCTGGCCTGTTGGACGGCTGAGTTTATGGTTTCTGGAAAAGTTCAAACTGTTAGGTTTTGCCAGCTGTTTCCTGTTTAAAAAGGGAATGTGAATGTCCTCCTGTCTTCTGGTGGTCTGGGTTGAAGACAGTAAGATGAGACTCATGGTCTGACAGTCCAGCTGAAGGAGAGGACACTCCTACCTTCCAGCTCTACCACAGATGGGCAGAAGGGATTGTAAGGAGATTCCAACCAGCCTCTGGATCCAGCATCTGGCAGAGGAGTAGTGACCTCCAATAAGTGATTAAAGAAAGATTTCAAAGAGAATTAAGTCCCTTGAGAATACAGAATGCCAAAGTTCATTCCCCTGCTAACCTGCCTGCCATATACTTCTGCCAGTGTGTTTTCCTGCTCCCTTGCTGTCCATATTATCCCTGAAATGTGGGAAAGCAGCCCAGAGTAGGATGAAAGCTTCACAGGGGCAACACAATGAATTGCTGTGAGCCCCACTGTTTGAGATGGAGGGCATAGCCAAGGAGAAGGATGCCTAGAGATCTCAGAGCCCAAGAAATATTTAAATTTGTCTTTTTGGATGTGTTTGGAACCTCTTCACTGGCCTGTTGATTCATGCAGTGTTGGGGTATCAGCTTGGAGAACTTGGTCCCACTGTACCCCCTGGTATGTTGCACAGGGCACGTGACTGAGTTTTAGGCTTGATCGTCACAGTGCCCGAAACTGGGTGGCTCGGTCCTGCCTTCCCTGTGGGGAAGCTGGTCAGGACTGTGCTCAGCCAGGGGACGTGTGGGGTTGCGGGTTGCGGGTGACTCTGTGCTTCCAAGGAATGAGTTTGCTGCTTCATTACAGAAACAGATAATTCCTGCAAGGTGTGCTGCCGGGACGAGCAGGACAGGTGCACGCCGTACGTGGATGCCAACGACCAGTTCCTGTTCCTGCGTAAGGGGAAGCCTTGCACTGTGGGGTTCTGTGACACAAATGTAAGTGTGCCCAGCTCTGCTCTCCTGGGGGTCTGAGTCCTCGGGGAGGAGGACTGCTGGGGAAGAGAAGCCAAAGCTTGAGCAGGGTAACGGGTTTTATGTACCTCTTCACAGGGTAAATATTAAAGGGTGTTGGAGGCTGTGGGTGTTGGAGTTCTGCAGAGACCCATGCAAGGGGAAGCTGTTACCTTCTGCAGCTGCTCATTACCCCCTCTGCTGCTCCCCACAGCTCAGCCAGCTGGCACTCTGCACAAAGGAGGGAACCAAGCGCTGCCGTAAGGTCAGCTGGGTTTGCAGTGCTTGCTTTTCGAGTTGTTCCCATTAGCCCAATTAATTTTTACTCCAATAATTCAGGTCAGGGAGCAATCACATGAAAATCCAGCCGGCAGTATCTGAAAGGGGCAGTGAGCCCGTGGCAGGGAGACTGATGGGTTGCTGGCACTCAGTGGCCTTTTCCATGGTACAGCTGCACAGACACCTGCAGACCGCAGTGGTTGGAGCTAAACTGGGTGTCAGCAGAAGTGAATTTGGGAGGGCATGCCCCAGTCCTTGTGCTGGCAGAACTGGAAGACCAAGGTTCTACTGTGTTAAACCCGCACAGCCAAATCTGGGAGTGAGTTTGTCTGTAACATTGGGCTCCTGATAGCTGCAGCTTTCTTTGTGGATAATGGGAACCAAGGCTTCCAGTGTTTAAATCTCTTCAGAAACATCAGCTTTATGTCCCCTACCATGGGCCAAAGGTGGAGTGGATTTTGCACGTTTCGAACATTAAAACTTGATCTGATTCAGACAGCAATCGAATTGAAAATGGTTTGATAAAGGCAGTAAAAATGGACTGCTGCTATTGGGCATGAGTGTAAATCTGTATTCAGAATGTAAGTGAAGTTACACTGTGTCTGGAGAACTGAGAACTCATTTCATTGCCATCATTTTATCTCCTCCAAGAAGGCAGTACTTAATGCTTAGGTAGCATAAGATTAATTTGTTACTTTTGCAGGGCAAATGCGAGAAGCAAGTACAGGATGTGATTGAACGATTTTGGGATTTCATAGACCAACTCAGCATCAATACTTTTGGTAAGATATATAACCATATCCTTTGGGGGTTTTTGAGTTCATGACATAAACCTCTAAAGCCTCGGAGGGACTTAGCTGGCTGGATTTAATCACCCGTGTGCAAGGGTAGATGGTAGCTGTGCTTGTGATATATCTAAGTATGTTTTTGCCTGGAGTTTGACACTACTGATCTCACCTTTTAAAGCTGAAAGGATGGGGGATTGTTTTGCATTCTTGTACTCCATTTTTTTATAGGCATCTTCCAAGCTTGTGAAAGGGACGATGGCTTCTTGTCTGAATACCAAGAACTAGGTCAATTAGAGAAAAGGAAATAACAGTCAGTCTCTTTAGAGGTCAGCTAGATCCAGCAGGGTATGAAGTGGGCCTCTCGGTGGGATTTAAATGTCAACAGACCGGGAGGGGAACACTTCCCTTCTCTGTCATTTAAGAAAACCAGAGGTCACGCACCTCAAGCTGTGCCTGTGCTGAGTCACTCCCTGAGACTGAGTGGGCCTCCTTGGTCTTGATCCCAACCGTGCAACCCAAGCAGGTGTCACCTCACCCCAGGTGTCTCCCCCAGTGTCTCGCCCTGTGTTACTGGCACCAGACAAAACCAGTGGTTAAGCTGATGCTGTGTCATGAGCCCTGTGTGTGCTCATGGTACTGCTGTGCCTGCACAGTGTAGTTATCTGAGTTGTGGCTTTCAATCTCAAGTTTCAGGGACAAAAAAATTTCTTAGGTAATTGATAAAGCTATTTAGCCTTGGATAGAGGCAGTTTTTGAATCTTTGACATTCAAATATTTTGTTTGTGGAGGCAGGTAGAGATCACATGACTGTTACATCAGAATTTGGTAATGGACTCGCAGTGTGTCTTGTGTAAGTGAGAGGGGCAGCTTGGCTGGCTCAGCTTGGCTGTTCCAAAACAACCCATATTAAATATTGCACTCTTACAGCATTTCTCTTCAGAGAACAGAGGAAAACCTGTTACTGTTAACATACTGGATACCATTTTCTAAAATTGTATAATTTTATCCAAAGTAGGCAGCCTGTGCTTCTGTGAGCAATTCTGAGGTTTCACTTGCCTGAGCAGTGGCTGCAGAAGCGGGGGGATAGATGTGTGTGTTCATGAAACTGTATTTGGTTGGTAATTGACAGATTTGAACTGGTTTCACAGGGAAGTTCCTAGCGGATAATATAGTGGGCTCTGTGCTTGTCTTCTCCTTACTGTTTTGGATTCCTCTCAGCATCCTTGTGCACTGTGTGGTGAGTAAGCTGTCTTTGAGATGACTGCTGGGAGAACATCCTTCATATGTGAAATGGCAGATGGCTGTGGGAGAAAATCATGGGAAGCTTTTAGCAAACCCTGGGGGGAAACCCAGCATATGTAAGGCTTACTGCTCCTTCAGAAGGTACAGCTCTTGCTAAACTCTGCCAGGCCCTGGCAGACCCAGTGCTCCCATGACTATTCCCTGGAGCCTTTCCCATTCTTTCCCAGGCAGATTTTCTTTCTCTGCCTTCTGAATTCTACCCAAGTATAATTTTGGTATTTTTAGCATTAAAAACAAAGTCTTCTAAAGCCCTGTGAAGAAATAAGACACCCACATTTTGAGGGGATACCCAGAGTGGGAAGTGATCTTAGTTGATCTTGGGTGGATGGGTAAAAAGAGAGAGAGCTCATGGCAGCTGGGAGTGTGGACATGTGGTGTGCTGCCGACAGCAGCGTGGGCTTAGAGCAAAGGGGTACTGTGCCCACAAGCACTCCTGGGATGAATGGGAAGGCATGGGGAAGTAGGGGAAGGGAAAAGAGCCCCACAAAGTGCTGTGTCCCTGCAGAAAATAGGAGACCTTGCCATAGAGAAATTAACTTTCTTATTTTGTGTGTGTGTTTCTCAATAGGACAAGAAATTGGACAAGCAGTATGAGGAGAACACAAAGTCCCTGTTTTGCCCCAGTGTAAGTTGCTGTCTAAGTCTGAATTGGCAGAAGGCTGTCCTATGTGTATTGGAAAACCTGAACCTCAGGTGCCTGCAGAATATTTACCAAAAGAGTAATAACAGAGAGCCCCGGAGCCCCATGCTGCAGAGAGGTGAATCCATGTGAGGGGAAGCTGGTTTCTGAACAAGCCTCTGTTCTCTCTCACCAAGCACTGCAGCGTGGCAGGGTCTGATTCTTCCTTCCTGTAAGAGCTGAGCCTTGTTGGCAGAGCCACTCTGGTGCAGCAGAAAGGGGCAGGAAGCCCTCCGGGGCAGGAAGCCGCTCTGCTCTACAGAGCACAGCTTCGCCCGTGTCCGGCATCCCCTCGGCACAGCGCACTTGGCAGCGCCAGCCACAGGCTGCTTCTTCCCAGCCAGGTGGTGTCACTGAAGCACGAGGCTCAAAAATCTCTGCAAAACGCAGTGTCTTTGCTGCAGAATGGCTGTTTGCAGGAGTTGGCTTTGAGCAGCCAGGTGTGCTACAGCCTTCCAGTTGTTCAAGGGGCCCACTGGTGGCACTTCTTACCTTGTAAATACTGAGCTGGGAGAGGGGAAGAGCAAAAAAGTGCCAAGATAAATTTTAATTGCAGTCCAGCACGGGGCACCTTGTGACATAGTTTTGGGTATCCTTTCCTGTGCTTTGACAATCCAGTTCCTATTAAGAACTGAAATACTCAGTTAAGGAAATGCTGTTCTGTAAGGGGAGAGGGGAAAAAGCCTTGCAGAGCTCTTCTTCGTACAACCATTGCAGGAAGCATACTGAAGTCAGAGACCACTGAGGCAGACCACCTCTGTCATCTACTGTGACAGAACTGAGGGTGATCTTAGTTTGAGTGCCTCACAGCTGGTCTTGAATGCCAGGAAAAAAGTTATCTTATTGCTTACCTGCATTCAACTGAGAAAATCCCAGAGGTGGGAGAGAGAGAGCACAGGTATAGCCAGTGGGCTCCTTCCACCAGCAACAGTTTAACAGATTTGTGTCTTTTGAATCTGCTGAGGATGGAGCACTTGGGAAATGGTAGCAGCTAAACACCTCATCCTTCCCAATACTAGCATTTGCTTAGGTCATTGGGGATTTTTTTATGCCTAGAGATGTCTGGATATTTTCTAAACCATGCTCAAACAGAAGCAGACATCAATGGACTTGTACTTAATCTGGGTTGCAGAATTTGGCTGTGATGACACTGGTCCCTGCAGTCTTTGACTCTGTGTTCAGTGCAGCTTCTTGTACCTGAAACCATGAACTCTCCAAATTGGAGGACTGAAATAAGCTGTACCTTGGACTGTTTCCCTGCACTGAGCAATGTGTCATGTGGCTTGACCCTGCATTTCCAGTCCTAGGTTTTGCCAAAGCAGTTGGGCCCCAGGAAGGTAGGGCTGAGTCATCAGCTCTATCCCACTGAGGCTATCCCCTGTGGTGCTTTATACAGAGAAGGAAGCAGCAGAGATAGAAGGGCCTTTCTGCCTTTATGGAGTGGCAGGGAGGACGTGGTAGCCTTTAGGCTGTTCTAACAGGAGTGCAGCTGCTCCTCAGAAGGTGCCTCCTTCCTTTGAAAAATGGTGCAAAACCCGAACCCTCGACTAGCTGCTGGTTGCTTTTGCCAGTGACGTGGCTGCTTGTGTCTTGCAGAACGTGGAGATGCTCAGCAGCCTGGACTCCGCCTCCGTTCGCATCATCAAGCCGTTCCCCGCGGCGCCGGCCACGAGCCGGCACCAGCCGCTGCAGCCCTTGACGGCCGCGCCCGCCGCGCCCGCGCCCCCCAAGCAGGACCACCAAAGGATGGACACCATCCAGGAGGACCCGAGCACCGACTCGCACATCGACGAGGACGCCTTCGAGAAGGACCCCTTCCCAAACAGCAGCTCGGCCGCCAAATCTTTTGAGGACTTGACAGACCATCCTGTCATCAGGAGCGAGAAAGCTTCATCCTTCAAACTACAGCGCCAGAACCGGGTGGACAGCAAAGAAACAGAGTGCTAGTGTCCTGCTGCCTTCTAAATGTAGGACTCGTGTCTGCAAAATAAGGATCTGAAACCATTTCATTTCTATAAATATACATATATGTATATATATTTTTGTGAGGGAGTGGGAGAATAAGGAAGTGACCTACTGCAGATGCTGGTCATGTGTATGACCTTCCTTAAACTACATTTATTAGAGCATTATATCTTTTAAAAAGGAAAATCCAAACTAAAACTGGCTTGTTTTTGAAGCTTTTTGGATTTGTTTTTCTATTTCCTTGACCTTTAACATTTCCTTCAACCTGTGGTGCAAAACCAAATATCCTAATGGATATTGGATTGTGTATATCAGCCTTTTTTTATAATTTAATATTTTGTAGTCTGACAGCACTGATAGACAAAATTAAGGGGCTTTTAAAACCAAAATGAACACTGCAATATGTTCCATAATAGAGTAGATAATTTAGCAATTTAAGGTACATGTAACCAAAAGCCTAAGCACATGCCTTGAGAACAGAGAGTAATGAAACAAATATAATTACAGTCTCTCGCAGCATTCTATGAAATGCATAATCAGAATAAAGGAGCTTAAGATGCCCAGCTTCTGTATAAATAAAAGGATCACAGAGGCTGTTAAACTGTATACGGTGCATGAGAAATGCTCCTCTAGCATGAAAATTCTGCCTCAGTGGTGAAGCTGTTTTGTCTTCGTGGCTTTTGTTGGGAGCTTCCCACTCTGCACTGAGGTTTGTGTGTTGCAGGTGTCTGGTTGGAGCAGGAACTGTAAAGGAAGAAATCATTTATACAGATTACATTTTAAACTGCTGTTTGCAGCGGTTTTGGTGCAGAAATGTTTCTCCAAATGTTATTTTAAAATAGGCAACACTATTGTTGAAATGTTCAATTGCTGAGCTCCGTTTTCTGTGGTGTTTGTGGCCTTTGGAAGCTCCTACTGCATGAATGACGGGAAGAAATCACTCCATTGCAGGGGAGGCATTTGTTTAAAAACAACTGTGAACTTAGTAAAGAAATAAACCTTTGTTAAAACTTGCAGGGTAAGTATAAGGAGCAGATTTTATGAATTCAGATTCTCACACAGGTAGTTAAAATGTGATGTTAAAAGTTGGTAGTTGGATGGTGTCTTCTGTACACCTGGAGATCTGTCAGGTGAGCTGGAACTGGCACATGAGGATTGTTTTAGCTTAGTAGCAGATGGACTGACACAGTGGAGTCACAGAGCAACTGTCCGGGTAGTACAGCAGCACCTTCATTCTGCATCTGTTTCCTCTCACAATAATCCATTGATACAACTGACAGAATGTGGCCAAGGGCAGAGCCATGTAACTGTTACAAACCTGGACTCAGCCAGGGGGAAGCAGGGCTGCAGTGAGCTCATGATCTTAAATGTGAGGGAAAGGAACCAAGCCTCTGCTGCAAAGTTGTGTGAGTACTCCCCCTCCTCCGCACCCAAGGATCCTTGTTACACTAGTACTTGAATGTGTGCCTTATGGTATTCCTATCTGACTAGCTGTTGTGTTTTATATACTGGTTTTGAACTTTGGGGTTGTTTGTTTTGTGTTCGGGTTTTCTTTTTTTGATTCAGTGCAAAATACATGTGTGAGGAGTTAATTTAATTCCCAACAAAATAAAAGCTTTTTATAGTAAAAAAAAAAAAATCAGTTAAACAAGAGCTGTTTCTATTCAGTCCTTTTCTTAAAGATCTTTGTGCTTTGGCTGTCAAAGCCTGGGTTAAAAGTCTGGCATGCAACCAGGCAGGAGCCAGACCCCAGTATCCATGGTGCAGACCTGCACCCTGAGGGCTGCTTGCTTCCTGCCTGGGCTGGAGCTGGTGTCCTGCAGATTATCATCAGTTCAGATGGTAACATTAATGCCTAAGGGATGAGGGTGTGCTCAAATGCCTGTTCAGGTACCAAATCTGTAAGTACATGTTCTCAGCACAAAGGTCTTTACATCCCAGGTGAAAACCACACACTGCCAGGTGCTTGGGAGCATGAAAATGGAGATTTGGAGCAGGCCTTGGGAAGCACTGAATCCATCCCCCAGCCTGAGCTGTATTCCAGAAACTGAAAGCAGTATTTGCATGGTTTGTTCTTAACATCTAAGGCAGGAAATCCCTTTTGCTTTACTGTAAGCATTTATTACAGAAAGGATAGTCCAGTTTAATACTCATAAATATTTATATATCAAACTCGCTTCTGCTCTGGCTCTAGGCACATGAAAAGTAACTACTTATGCTCCAGTTTATAACACTATTACATAGTAGATGACAGGTCTTTGCCACCTTGTCTTGATTATTTAATGAAGCAAAGACAGTCTAATGGCACTAACAGTGCAGGACAGCGTGAGAGCCTCTCATTACTCTCTCACCCACTTCATAATAAACACACCTGTTCCATGTCAACATAACTGTTAATACTGCCCAGAATTATATATTTGCACTGATACAAGATTGGATTTTTATGCACTACTGCTGCTATCATTTTTGCTGCTATCTGGCTTGCTAGACAATAATTTCCCAAAGCATTTTTCCCATACTTGTTGAAATTCATCTAGGTTTCAGGCAATGTGTTTTTTTATTTGTAAAGGCAGTTTTGTAGTTTGTGTTCTCTTGGCCAAAATCTGCACAGTCTGCAGTACTTACATGTTACGTGACTTGTTAAATTATGGCTGAATCCCAAAGCTTATTTGAAAGGTCTCCATAACTTGATGGCAAATGACATAGGGTGCAGCTTTGTCAGCAGAGATGCAGACCTTTTCTAGTAGTTTCTCCAAGCTCATTATTCACCAGTTTTGTACTGCCCAAAAACATGCACTGGGTCTAAAAGCTGTGCCTGTACACAAGAGCTGCTGGTGGTGCCAGAGCTAAGATAAATTTTAAAATCCCTGCTCTAAACTACTCTCTATCACTGCCAAAGCCAAAGCAAAACTCAGGGAACTGCTTTTCCTGCCGTATTACATCCAAATAAATTAACCTGGACTGACATTAATGGCTCTCGACAAACTCCACACTACTGCCGCTTATGAGCTCCTCTGTGTTTAAAGCAAGTACGTGGTATTAATCACAGTGCAGTCCCCAAAGCTCAGCAAGGCCAGGAACTGCTCAGGGCAGCCTCCATCCTTTGGCCACAGAGCAGCTGAGACTCATTTTCCTCTGAGTCTTCCAAGGAAAGAGCTACTCATCCCCACAGCTATCCTGGCAACAGCAGCATGAAGAAAAACCACCCCAGGACACACCCCAAGTGGTCTCACCTTTATTCTCCCACAGACCAAGAGCAGGGGACAGAGAAGAGCACTGCTGGGGACTCCCCAGTGCCCCATTCCCTGAGGACACAGGTTGCAGCAGCTGCTGGATAATGGGCTGGCTCTGTCTGGCATGGCTGCCCCGGCTCCTCCCTGCAGGGATCTCACAGAAGACTGGCCTCAGGGTTCGTGTGGTCCACATCACGCCAGTAAGGAAGCAGTGAAGGAAGAGCAGACAGTTTGTTTTCCAGGCATGACCAAAGCTGAGCTGCTAGAAAGCTGTTGCCTTTTGTTGATAAATGAAGACCATCAGACAAATAGGAAGAGAAATCCTACAAGGGAGGTTAAAACCATGTATTAATGTATTTGCTAGCTGCAAAGAGAAGGTCTTGAGTAATTCTTCAAAGCCAGCTGCTAAACTGGTTTTATTTTTCACTGTTTATGTTAAAATATTAAGAGATGATGGCCAAAATCACTGCTATTATTCAGGAAAAGATCATGGGATTAAGTGATGCAATCAAAATATTGCATCAGCTGCACTACTGAACAGTCTACTGCATTGGAGAGTGCAAGGGAGAGAAAAGGTTCAGTGTCCCAACTGGAGCTACCTGCTTGCAGGGAAAGTCTGCAGTCTCCCATGGATGAGTTTGGGTATTTGGTCAGAAGCACCAGAAACACCCTTGTGCAGCCAGATCTGACCTTGAAGTTAGCCCAGCACTGCACAGTGGGTTGGACAAGAAGCCTCCAGAGGCCCCTTCCAACCTAAACTATTCCATGCCTCAAGTCCAAGGAAAAGGCTGTTTAGATATAATGCACTCAGGGGACATTTGCTAACCAAGTATCCTGGCCAGGCTGTAAAAACCTTTATTTCTCATTGCCAGCTATGAAGCACTCAGGATTATATTTTTCCTTCCCCAAGTGTCTGGATGTATTTTGTACCATTTCAGTGATAATGCAGCACTACCAGTTCCTCTATCCTAAATGATGCATTTCACAATTCATGACAGTTTCAAATATTTCTGATTTCATCATACCTCATTCTTCTGCATCAGGGTCCAGAGGTCGAGCACATCCGTGCCACATTCCCTGGCGACCTGGACACAGGCCTGGGCGTACTGCCCGGTGGTGGCATTGCAGCGGTTCAGTTTGTCACCTACCAATCAGAAACAAAGAAAACATCCAGCAACTGCCACTGATGCAGCGCGATTTCAGCCTTCTGTGGCACACACCATGTGTACCAGTTTGTCAGACCAGCAGACATAACCCCTCACAAACTAAATCCAAAGCACAGCAATGTAAGTGGCTAGAAGCTACAGCCTGTGTGGTCTTTTTCAGGACACCCTTTGGTTCTGAGTCGCTTGAAAACGCCTCTTTTTGACAAATATACATCAGGTGGAGAGAGAAGCAACAGCAACAAGCACACAGCATAACTGCTGCTGACAGCTTTCACCTTCTGGCAAGCTTCAGGTGAAAACAGTACTTAGATTTAAAACTCTTCATACACCTGCTAATAGCAGGTAAAACAGAGTTAAGTAAATGGAAATCTATTTACAAGTTGCCTTCTCCTTTTTGTCCGACTTCCACATGCAACTGCTCCTTGCAGTAGCCCTCTTGCTACTATTCACACCTGGATCAATGCTTCTGTGAACATCACCATCCTCCTGCTTCCCATTTCTTCTTTGCTCTATATCTATCTGACAAAACTAGAAATAGGCAGAATATTTCTCCTTGATACTGGAGGGCAGACGATCCGATATTGCTGCTTATTGTGCCCACAATACTTCATTTGTGGTCTGTGGTCTGAGATCAACCTGTCTTTTGTTCCATCCCTAGATAGTACTCTCTTTTAGACAGATGCTGGCAGATTCAATGCTGTAAATTCAAGTTTCCTCCATACCTACCCCACAAAAAGGGCAGCTTTAAGAGGAAAATGGATTAACATTACAAGTGCTCCTTGATAGCTGGGAGCCAGATAAGCAGCATTTGAGGTATGCTCACATGACATCACATCAAAGCCTCCTAATGCAAAATCATGCAATAATGTTGTCTAATTTAATGCAGTTTAAACTTAAGGTCATCTTCAAAGTTTTACTGCTTTGATTGAAAACACAACTCAGGATATGCAACACCACCTAAATTACAGAAAACCGTGCCACTAAGGTACCAGCTCTGTATTCACCTGACTTAACTCTAAAGTTTTTTATAAATGCGCAAGAACCGCACAAGATGTCCTGGTAGAAAAAAGAACATGCTCTCAGGAGGAATGAACTGTCACTGCTGGAGTCAGTGGGATTATGGCAAGTTCCACCAGCTCAGTAACAGAAAGAAAGTGGTGTTATTATGTCTCTAATTTTAGAGTTATCTTAAACAACACGATAGGAAATCACTTAACTGCCTTTTTATTCTTTTTCAGGCACTTTTATTAGAATCCTTAGAATATGATATTCTCTGGTATTGTTTTTTTAACTTTAAAATAAACCTAGCTGGGATATTATTGCTTATCCAAACAGACATAAAATCTGCTGTACCTAATATAAAAATTTTTAAGGCACACAATGCCAAAGTATCTTCCATTATTTGTATTATTTTGGAAGCTGCTGGGACACAATGTAATCTGCCTAGGACATGCTGACAAACCCCATGTTCTTACAGGGTGGCCACTTCTGTCAGTTCTATTCATTAACACATCAATCAACACTTTGGAAAAGATGTTAGTAATTTGTTGGTAGTTACTTCACAAGCTTATCCAGAAGTTGTTTAGTAAAACAGCAGCCCTTTTCCAGTAAGTCAGAGAACAGGACTGCAATATGGCATACAAATGGAGGAAATCACCTGGCAACCTGGGATCTGTCACACTCTGCTGGTAAAATGCAGAAATTCCACCCATCCTCATCATTCTTTTACCTTTGGCAAGACACGCCTTCTCCCAAGCTGATTCCTGAAGAGGTGGTGGTGTTATCAAAATAATCCTGTCTGCAGTAATGTCTACCGACTTCAGGTACTGCACCATGCTCTTCAGGTTGGCGGCATATTCCTCCAAAGGAATGTGTTGCTTAGGGTTCAGCTCTGAGAGGGGTGGAGCACATGCATCAGTGGGGCTGAGCTCCCTGCAGGTCTGTCACACAGCGTAACGCGGCTTTTACACAGTATGGCCATGGACACTCATTTCCAGAATGTGGTTCCCCTCAGCCATGGATTCAGGAGGTGTGGTAGGAAAATTGTGTTCCTCAATACCCAAAGCAGATAAATCAAAAGTTTACAGATAGCACTTCCAACTAAGGCAAATAAGGCACAGGGGAAAAAACCCCCAACAGTTGGGTTTTTTCAAGACACTTTTTTTTACAACTTCATATCTTAATATTAGAACACATGATCACCTCAAACCTCACCTGAACCAAACCTGAGATTTCTAATATTCTTGCATGCAGAGAAAATTTTGGAAAGTCCCATGGACATGCAGTCAGTCCTTCATGCACTGATGTTATCATTTTGATTAGACTCAGCATCCTGCTATGCTTATCTGAAGCAGAATCCAAATGCTACCTTCCCTCCTTTCCTCAGTCCATCTACCAAGAACTCATCAGACTCCTTTAAAGACGGAAAAATCAGCTGGATGCCCAACTCCAATTTTAGGCAATTGCTATACAACTAAGTCTTGAGCACCCTAGAATTTACTTTTCTAATATTAAAACTTGGTGATAGGGAGAGAAATGGAAGGCACTGCATGGTTTAAATACAAATAAAATGACTGAAAACAAACCTCTGTATAAATGAAAAGAGAGCAATCAGTTCCTGGAGAAGTTGCACAAAAAGTCTATGAAATGTTCTGCCTTTTCTACAAAACTGTAAAGCCATTTTAAGAGAACAGGTCACAGGAAAAAAAAGACAGAAAGCAAGATACCCTACCTTTCAAAGCACTGTCATTAGCTCCAAAGAAAATAGTAACTGCAACAATACTGTCAGCACTAGTACTTTCAGTGATCAGTCTTGGAAGAATCAATTTAGCCCATCTGGTGTTGTACCCTGAGATCCCACGATTCACAACATCACATTTTCTGAAACGGAGACACATTTCAAAAAAAACATCTCTCCTCTGTCCACCAAAACAAAACTTGGGAAGCTTTGAACCATTCTGTCAGGCCATCTGGCTTCATCCTTCTCAGGAAAAACAAAATGTCACAGGAGTTTTCAGTGGGATCATGCTTTGAAAGTGCTCACACAGGCTGCACATGTAGTATTTAGCTGTTACTTACACCATGGAACCAGAACAACAATCCTGCCAATCACAAAGGAATTTTTAATTTCTACTCAAGCTTTGAGTGGACACACCCAATGAGTATTTCCACCAGCTCTGGGCATGCTGCCCAGAAGGCAGTTCCACTTCACTAAATAAATAAATGTCAATAAATAAACACGCATTAAATAATAACCGGTGTTGGTTTTCATTTAGAAAAGCTGCATGACTTTCTGCAAGATAAATATTACTTTTGAAATTTAAGCTCTTACCTGACCAGTCTCTCCGCAAGGTACGTCCCCCAGCCGTTTTCCTGGAAGGAGTACTGAAAACAAGGAAAATGGTTAGATCTTCACTGGAAGAACTTGTTCCCCAGAGCTCAGCCCCACCAGTGGCACCTTCTCACCTCAAAAGCTTTTGTACATGGCCTCTGGCACTGCTACTGCAGCGTTTTGCCCCTCAGAGGTCAAACAGTCCTGGTTTAACCGGGTACACCACTGGCAACTGAGGCAACACAGGGCTGCTGCAGAGGGATGGACCCTGTGGCCCCTTCAAAATCCACACTGACTGCTGTCGGACTGTAGTTTCATTTTGGCCACTGAGGGTTTCCTATATTTGTTTATAGTATTTTTCTACTTTATTTCTAAGATCCTTTCATTCTGGAGAGCACCTCTCAAAAATTCTCTCTCCACATGCTGTTTTGGAGTGCAGTTTAATACCTACCTCTTCCAGAAGGGGAAAAACTAATTCCTTCTCCTTATTCCCACTGCTGCACCGTCCTCCTTGCTACAAGTCTGCACAACGAGTCGGCTTAGACACCCATCTCCCATTAAAGATAAATTTGGTCTCTGGTTAGTTATTTTTTCATCAGAGCAACTCTGTGACCCACCACACGGCCCACGCAACAGAAGGCAGGGACCCAAAATCAACGCTAGAAAGCTGGTGCTGCCTCAAAGGAGATGTTCACCAGGCCGTGGTCCAGTACCGTCAATGGAGAGAACCTGTCTCCGGGCTGGGCGAGCTGGACACAAGGTGCTGGGAGGCACCGGGAGCCGCGTGAGGGCAGAGTGCGAGGCCCCTGCAGACGGCACGGGCAGCACGCTGGGCTCCCTGGATGGAAAATGCCCCTGACACCGACACATCCCAAGCTACACTTTCACCTTCGCGCCTCTAACATAGCGAGCTCAAGAATTTCTGTGAAACGGCTGCAAATCTCATAAACGCCCGCCAGGCGCGAAGGCCCCCGGCACAGCCTCACGGCGGGTCCGGGAGGATGTGACCGCGGGCCCCGGGGACACGCGCGCGCTCCCGGCTACGGCCGCCGGACCGTCGCTCTCCCGCCGCTCGGCACCGCCGCTCGGCCCAACGCCAGGATGCTGCTGGGCCGCCGGCCCCGGTATGAGGAGCCGGGCTGGCCAGGGAGCTCCACACGGGAATTGCGGGGCCAGGGGCGGGCGGGCAAGCTCTACCTCAGTGATGGAGTCTCCGAAGAGGAGGACGCGGGGCCAGCGCAAGAGCCGCCCGCGGGCTCCCGCCTCCGCCAGTGCCATGGTCGCGGCCGGACATCCGCCGGGAGCGGCGGCAGGAGGAGGCGGTGCTGGCCTCGCCGCTTCCTCTGCAGCGGGAAACGGGGCGGACCGGCTTCAGGTTCCAGCTCCATTCTTTATCGCCTCTTTAAGAGGCTCATTGGTGCAGGTGTGCGGGGAGAGCGCGCCCGCGGCAGCCGGGGACCCACCCCCTCATACACCCCTTGTGCTGGCTGGAGGTACTTTCAAAAGAACGCGTTATGTTATGGTTTTTACCTGTTTCAAAGAGAGACTTCCTTCTTAAGAAAATGCAACTAGCTCATTTAAAAGACTCCAATACTGCTTAGCTTGCTAACGACACAATTTGGGGAGGGAAGTGTCGCTAATTTTGTTAATACTACTCATACACTAATTCTGCTAATACTACGAAGATCATCAGGTGCCGTTCTAATCAGCTGACAAAAGGAGAAGTGTGTACAAGACACAGTTCTTTGTAGAAAACTCAGGTTCTGTGGACATTTTTCAGCATGACATTTGGCAACAACCGCAGCTACCTCAGAGTATCAATCAGGAATTCTGCTCTGTATCCTGCAGTGTCTGATACTCCGTGTCCCTTTTCCCAGGCTCGGGTGGTCACCGACACGGGGACAGCAGCACCTGGGGCACATGAGGCTGTCACAGGTCATAAGCACCCACTTCTCTTGCAGTTGGGGGTGCTCCTCTAATGGCAATGCCAGTATGCAGACTTTTAAAGCTCCAAAGCAAACATGGATTCCATTTTTAATTGTGTTCAAGACCCCTTTGACTGCAAGTAGATACAAGCGTGCAGGCAATCACTTCCTCAACAGGAACAAAATTATATATGCAAACTCAATACATCCAATTTATCCTCCAACGGGTTCTAATATTCAAAAGTACAAAACTCCATTTAATCTTTGTAATTCTGTATTAGGTTAATTTTTTTTCCTTATTTCTTGTATGTGCATATAAGAGAACATATGCACACTCTGCCTGATTTAATTGCATCTAGATGCACAAATACAGTTGTTACGAGGTTGCTGATCCACTATGTGAAGTAACTCAGCACTTTCACATTCACAGAATTGATACATTTGACTTACTGAAGAAAAAAATTTTATTTACTCTTATAAAATAGCCCAAATAAATTTAACATTTAAAAGATTATTTTTTTTTAGGCATCCTAGGTTATCTACAGAGGTCAGTATACTGGGCTGAGGGCATCATAAAGCCTCTGTGCAGCCAGTTCCACCATTTCACGAAGGGATTCGTCATCTTCGCTTCCTGGCTCACAGTCAACTGTCTGGGAACAAAAAGAGAAGGATGTTAAAACAACTGGCACTTCATGCTCCCTTCCAGCACGAGAAGAATGCTCAAAAAGGGAAAGGAAAAAAGTAGTCATGGAAATTATCAAGAGCAGCACTGTGTGTTTTTCAGTGGTCTGCCAGCACGTAGACGAGTTCAGAGAAGGCTTAAACAAGTCCTGCTGAGGGACAAGAAGTTTAATTTCAAGTCTTATGTTCGTAACTACTATGTAAAATGCATTATGTTTTGTAGATTACATTTAATTCGAAATCAAATAAAATCACACAAGATTCAGTCCCTGGAGATTTTGTTTTATCTGTGAATTCACTCACACTGTATTCGGTTAATACTGCAAAACACATGCATTCACCACAGAGGTACAGGCACCACACTGATGTTCCCACACACGATGACATTTACACAAAAATAATCCAAATAAATAAATTTTTTACTAAAACAAATCTTCCTAGAGAAAGATACCCACCCCAAACATGCAAATTGATCTACATTCACCCCTGACTGCTCCACCTCAAAAACAAAGGGCAGCATTTGAGTAGTAATACTGTTCTTGGGCCTGTGGCCTTTCTAGACTTTAGGACCATATCTCCTTTAATTCAGTATTAACTTGTTACTCCTCTGATCAAGTAACTCTTTCCAACCATAAAGATTTGGGGGGAGGAAAAAGGCACTTAAAACAGCAAACATGCATTTAATGTTACCTAGCAATGTTGTTAAAATTGTGTTAATTGTGAGAGTACTGTGTTAACATGGAAAAAATAAATCCCCATGTCCCACCAGTCAGATCTACACTAAACAACTTTTTATTTAAAAGCCAATAAAGTTTTATAAGATACATATGCACATAAAGAAGGCCAGAAGATCTTCCTTGTAAAATCTGGTTCACAATGGCACAAGCTTGCCATTGCCAACACAGTCTGTAAAGTAAGTACTGCAAAGATACACGCTGTTGTAACTGAGCTGCCAATGGGATTTGTCAGTACACAAATCTATTAACAATAATGACATATATAAAAATGAAATCAAACTTCCTGATTAAGCAGTATGCATTGTCTTCCAGTCTAGTTACTTTTTTCTTTATTTCAAGAGTTCCTTCACCAGTCCTGTATTCTTCTGTACAATGTACAAACTGAAATGTAGCAACTTTTGGCACAAGTTGTGTGTTACCCACAGGGCTGTAACTCACTATTCTCTGAAGGTAATTAACATTCACTTGTTTTGTTTCAATAGGTAACAAATTTTTGGCAGAGGCCAACCTTTTCTTCTGGGTTTGTAGAACACTTAAAACATTTGTTGTGACCCCTTCAGGACAGCATGTGAGAGCTACTCCATAGAATGAATTTACATCGTATTATTACTATGAATAGAGGCAAAACACAATCTATGTTTAATACATTATTAGTAATGACAGAAAGTCAACACGTTAAAATGCTTAAGAACATGAAGGTCATATCTTTAACCATTGTTTTCAGTTTTACATTACTTGAGTATCTAGGTGTGATGGCTTCTTAAAGCACCCTTCTAACATGCATGACATCCAATTCTGAACCAAGCTAGTAAATGAATAAATTATTTCTTTTTGTGAATATTTCAGGCTTTCAATTTAGCTCCAAAAGGATCAAGATTACAAAAAAAATTGTTAACAACATTCCTACCCTGTAACTGTTCAATTATTCAGACCAGAGCCATGCTTTAAAAGCATTAAAAAAAAATTGTGGATTAACTCAGTTTCTCTTCTACAATCTTTCTTTATTCATTTTTTCATACAACTGAGCTGCTGAAAAATACTGTTTTTTTTTCTAAATGTACTGCATTTGTTGCATAAACATTGCTAGCGTTTTCTTAATTAATAACACTCTCTGTTACAAGTACAACCAAGTACATTTCCTTAGCAAGTGGGTACATGACACTGTAGGCAGCACTGTGCCAGACAGGAGACTGCTGAACACAGCACACACAGAAGCAAGTGCTTTGCTCTACATACCCGAGTGTCCAGGGAAATGCTGGCAGTCTTTCCATCCACTGTGATGCACAGGACAGAGTCATCTTTGGAACTCACACAGTCCTCCCCGAACATATCCCTAAGGCAAACACCCGTGAGTGTAATATGTGGCCAAACAGCACAATAAACTCAGGTTTTTCTATTAACCCTGGGGTGCCTTTGTCAGGTGAGTATCACCTTTCAGCAACAATTATTTAACCTACTCAGATGTAATTAAAAATATCAATCTTTATTATGACAGTGGGTATCAAATAACAGTAAGTATTTTACCAAAATAATCTCATCATAGACAAAGGGAAGGATTCCTTTGATTTCAAAAGGGGCAAGATTTCTGCATAAATAACAGAATACACATCAGAGTAAATTTTAAAAGAGATGTGATCCAAAGTTGTTTTTATTAACCATTTGTAGCATAATTTTTGGAGACAACTTAAAAATCTGCTTCTGGAAGAAATAACTGGGCTCTGTATTCAAAATTTTAATGGTGCTGAGAACTTTTTACTGTACCTCTTTCTTTACTTAATTCCTGGCCTTCACAGAAATTAGACTGAAGTAAATTTGCATGAAGTATTTTTACATATCTTTAAACTCTGTTATACTAAGACTGTTCTATTTACATGATTAACAGTGCTCATTTTCCTTTAGAAAAAATATATACAACTTACTGAAGCATGATCTCCATCCTCTTCCTATACACATCCATATCTATTTTTCTGGCAATCTTATTTACTGCAGCTGAAAAGAAAAAAAAAAAAATATTTTCACAGACATTTACTGGGAGGGAAAAATGGCTAACTGATAGATCCTAGTCACAAACTGACTTTCCTGAAAAACAGTCCAAAAACTAAATAAAAGATGTATATTTAAACAATTTATTTAAAAATGTATTTAAAGAAAAAAAGATGAGAAAGTAAGAACTGTTATGGGAATTTATAAACTCAGGTGAAAGGATTTTTAACAAATGTGTTGAGTGAGGTATGGGACTAAACACCAAAGGAACACTGACTGCTATTATACAAAATTGTTAAATATATAATAAAAAGACAAGAGGAGTAATCCAGTGAAAATAAACACCTATTTGTCCATATAGAATCATAGAATCATAAAATGGCCTGGGTTGGGCCATATAAAACTTAGTCACTTTAAATTTTTTTGTGTAAGATTTAACTTATTTTAAATAAAGCCATGTTTCCCCAGTCTGTTATCAGTTGCCATGTAAGAAAGTTTCAACAAATGAGTATGTCACAAATAATGAAGACCAGTTTGTAATTCTGTTTTTCAGTAGCAAATTTTACTCCCTAGTAAGTTCCATAAGGCAAGGAAATACAATAAGGGGATTGCCATCTATTGGAAGGCATTATTTCCCTCTAAGCTTTATGTAAAAAAAAATGGGAAGAAATGCCTCAGTTAAATAAGCATACATTAAACTTATACCTTTCTGTATTTTGGGATTTGACTGAACTTCCAGTATCACTGTTGTCACAGTGTCTGCATACATATCATTAGCAGGATTTGCCACCCACTGGAAAACAAAACAAAATTCCTAAGTTGGACTGAGTGAATAATGCAGCATAAAGACAATATAACATTAATTGCATTCTCCTTTTTGCTTTTCTCTGAATTCCAGCTTCAAATGACTGTCATACATTTCACATCAAATTATTAACTACTTTTAACTGGGTGTACTCCAGTAACTTCCCATGAAAAATTCAAGCTTTTGAAAGTTTCTGAGCACATTTACAAAATAATTAATTACCACAACTCTTTGGGGAAGGAAGGAACACCATTTGATGTTATTTCCAATTACTATCTCCCAAATAAAAAAAGGGCACCAAATCTGCCATTATACTCATGAGATGCAGCAAAAAAAAAGCAACTGACAGTGGATAAATCAAATAACACACATCCACACAGGACCACAGTTCAAGGGGAACTTTGCTCTAGCCTTTGCTCTACTTGTCATCCAAGAGAAAACTTCTTAAAACATTGAATTCTGCATGGCATCTGTGTGGTATTGTTTTGCAGATACTGGAGAACAAAATAAGTTTTTTCCCCCTCACCAAAGCCCACCTCAAGGACTACCATGCCTGGTTCCTGGATCACAGTAATATTTTTGAAAACCTTCAGGGCTGGTTTTTGTTGGATTTCTATTTCTTCTACATCACCTAAGAAGTGACAACAAATGGTTAGCAATAATGAAATTATACTGGAAGCACGACTAACTTTATTTGCGTAAGAAAATAGGTCAGTTTAAGAATAAGAGGGTTGTCTGTTATCAGAACTGCTCAGAGCAGCTTACAAAATGGAACCACATACTCTCTTCCCTTACCTGACAATATTATTTTCTTTGTTCTGGATTGTTTGGGCTTTTTTATTCATTAATATTGGCCATTTTACTTGGTTTGAATTCTCATATTTGACTAGCCTAGTACACTGATGCTGAGTGTGTACACCAACAAAAAAGAAAACAAATGAGAAATTTATTAATTCTGCTCCATTTGCAGAAGTAACCAGCTCTTACCCCCTTAAAGGACAACCCATTGCTCACATAAACATAGAGATTAAACCAAAAGCACTTGGGTGCCTGGTAGCACTTGGGTTATGAGACCTGAACCTCAAGTGACTATAGGTGTACTCTTCACTAGTGACATGAATTAGATTCTGACACTAGAGAATACAAACATTCTGAGCTTTACACCTGGGAAGGGAACCTGCAAAGTGTGTGTACCTCTAATGAACTAGGACAGGAGCTGCCCCTAACCCTTGAGAAAGCCAGAGAGAGGCACAGGGGATCATCCCAGTGTCAGGTTTAAATGGCTTCTCATTCAGGAAAAGCCAGTTCTTGCCTCTTAGGGAGGCACAGGAGAGGCTGTCTGTCAAAAAGGAGGGCAGAGCTCTTGTTTTTATTAACTGGACGGCATTAGCCATTCCATCTGGGGCTAGAGATACAAGATCAATTAATAAAGTTTCCATCAGAGTGGCCAGAGCACTCGCTGTGGGGGCTGACAGAGACAGAAATCAGCCTATGCTCTGTATTACTATATGCTCATCACTTTGTAACAGGATTACAGTAGAATCCCCCCCAAAAACTGTGTCATACGCATGAACTGGATCTGGCAGAAGCTGCATAGTCTAATGAAAGTTGTAAAATGGGAAGAAATCTCCAGTCAGAAGATTTCTGAAGACTGGAAGTTGTTTTAAAAGCCTGCCCAGGATAAATCATGACCATGTCCTCCCAGGTACGCACCGGTGAGTTTCTGGAGCTGGTAAGAAAGCAGATTGAAAGGGCCCGTGTAGGGAATGGCCTGTGTCTGTGTCACTGTGCTCATTGCCAGGTCTGTGTAATCTGAAACCATTTTAAAAAGTACATGTTAAAAATTAGCCCTCTGAATTTACTAATAAATAAAATTGCCATTGTAGATTAATAATAGCATTGATATATTTAAGACAAGAGGGCTGAAAAGGGCAATTTATAAGAGGAAGGTGGAGTACCTATTATAAGATAAATAATATATCTGTGGTTAGGAAACCAGCTTGTTATATTATCCTGCCTATTAGAGACAAACAATGAACTAGGGCAGCAGAACTGCTTTCCCCCAAGCTCTTCTGACCTTAGATTTAATTCCTCTTCTATTCTGAGAATAGATCAATTCCTTGAGTAATAAAAAATCATAGGAGGACTACGCAAATATTTTCTCTGTTCCGTAGGTTTTACACTAAAAACTAATGACATTTCAGAAAATGGTAGGATTATTGACTGAGGTGTTTTTTGGTTCTCACTGGAATGTTTTATGCATATTCTTGCAGAGGAAAAGGTTTTAAGTAACCTGAAGGGAAATGGAATTTTGCTTCTTTTCTGTTAGAGAAAGAAAAGATTTTAAATTTGAGTGAACAATGAGTTAAATCCTTTTCTTCTCACTACAACAGTTCAGAACTTAGGGCAAAACTAAAACAAAATAAAACTAAGATGTTCACTAATTGCTTATGAAACACAAAACTGCAAGAAAATACCACAGAATTGTAAGTGTTTTAATGACACAGTAAGTTTCAATTACCTACTGATCACATCACTGTCTGTACTTACTGGAGAGGTCACAAGGAGAAAGAATGTGATAGTTAAAATTTCTTTTAACAAGGATTCCAGAAATTCGCTGTCCTTGCTCTGGTTTCTTATCTGCTAAAGATCCCATCACCTGGAGAGAAAAAACACAATATAGTGCATCAAGGCAATCTGAAGTATTCACAGCTTCAGGTAACTCTAGAGATGAAATATGGTTTTTTCAGAAAAATCAGTATAAAATTAACTCTGAAAACAAAAGAAGGTCAGAGTAACCTGGAAACTTTCTGAGACATAACACAAGAAAAGTTTGGAAGAGTGAAGAACCAAAGAAAAACCCAAAATAACAAAAAACCAACCTCAAAATAAAAACCCCTGAACCAAACCCCAAATGCAACTACACACAAAACATTCACATACTTTGAGACCCTGGAAAACATGTAATTTGAAATCAATTAAAAATAGAGCTTTGGAAGATCACATGTAGCTTTTACACCAGAAGAAAATACTGTTCTGCACATAAGAAAACATTGATTTCATACCTTGGCAAGTTTTTCTCCTCTGAAGTTTAATGTCACAGCTTCAGTATTCCTAGGATTATGAACTTCTATATGGACTTCATCATTATCCTCATACTCCCGTATCAATGCTGCTTTCAACCTGGCCATTTCATTCTGCTCACCATGAACTAAAATCTGTAAAAAAACCAGTTTTCCTTTTAGCAGAAGTTATTTGTTCAACCAGACATGTTTAGTAAACAAATTATCCAAGAAAACTGCCATATTCTACCTCATCTTTATAAAAATGCAATTCCATGAGGTCACAGTGTATGAAACATGAGCTCAATTACAGTTCTGTGTGTCTGTGAATTCTCTGCATTATTTGAAGGCTGGGATTTCACAACCCTGAGTATTAGTTGAAAAATACATGCAGCCAAGCAGAGTGTGTTACAGAGACCCCATTTAAGTTTTCACACACAAATATATTGTTGTATTATGAAAGGCAAGTATTAATTTAAGTTCACCACTAAAAGTTAGTTAGCTTTACATTTTTGTGTCTGTGTGTAGATGTAAACATAATAAACATGCAATTCAGAGAGGATGCTTCACAGTTCACAGTTTCCTTCGCCAAGTTAAATGCTCTTTTCTTCTGCTATGATATTTTTCTTTCTTATCTGTGCTTGCACACTATTTCTCCACCAGTTTCAGATCCTAGTCCCCATTTTCACATTCTGGTCCTTCATACCTCCTGCTTCCCACGATTTGCTCATGTTTTTCCCTGCAAGTGCTGCCTTTGTCTTTTGTTGTCTGCAACATACCTTCAATCAATGTTTTCTTATTTATTTTGGGGCAAACTGCAGTGAATTATTCCAATACCAGCATCCCAAATTAATGTTGTCCTACACTGTATCTTACTTGCACAAAACACTGCTGAAAAAGATTATGGACCACACCACTGTCTGGAAAGCCATCCCCAGGGATCCCACTCAAGAGCAACTTCATTTTTACTTTGCTAAGGTAACATGACAAAAAATGATTAAAATCTCCACCTTTAATTATTCAAAGCACAGGGATGCTGGCTACTGCTAGACACCAGTCCCTGCCTCGAGTCAAGGCTGTGAGCTGGTTTGATGAATCCCACTCTGGAGAAATGGGCAGCATGGATACTGACCACATGTGGAGGCTTCAGGGCCCGGATAAATTCACTAGTTTGTTGATAATCTGTGTGAGCAGAGAAAGAAATGTAATCCACCGACATCTTCAGTGGGAGTTTTTGCCCTGACATAGTTGTGATCTCTTCTGGTTCAGACATGATGTGCTAGAAAAGAAAGGCACCTTAATTAAAAAAAGTAAAGCCTCCTATAGACACCATATAACTAATGCTTTACATTTTAAAAACCAATGAAATAATAGTGGCAGCCATGTTAAGCGTGAAACAGTGAAAAAAATCTCTTAAATTTCCCAGAACACACACTCACACATGAAAAAAGCGTGCACAACACACACCATTTCATCTTGTGCCTCTTCAGCAGATCTGGGAGTTCATCTTCCTTCTAGATAAATATCTCTAATTTGCATCAAAATGGTAACAAGTGTGTGACTTCTATCTCTACAGGCAAAACTAGATGCTGTAGTTGCCCCTAGCTGCTGGAATTTGGAAGGATTTCATTCCCTACAGATGGACAGTGGCACGACATGCACAAGGCAGTCTGATCTCTGACATATAACTAGTGTTAGACTTAATATCAACTTGTCTGGAATTAGGATTAGGGCTACCTTCTTGAAAAATTAAGCAGTGGAGAGGTCTAAAGCATCCATCATTCTTTCTCATGACAAGGTAACTGCCCCTAGAAAAGATTATTCTATATAACATCACTGGAAATGACCATATGCAAATTTTCTGTACTTTTCAGTAGTATTAGCCAAAAGCAATCAGTTTTGACTACATACGTACCTACCTGACAACAATCTCAGTAAATCAAATAAAGACACTGGCTATTGACCCATTCCTTTCAAACCTAACATGCATGCTACGTGTCATTAAGAGGTTGTGGTGCATGAGCAACTCACCTTAGCAAGAGTTCCTTCAACGCAGTACCCTGCAATAATGACTCCATTTCTCTTATCTGTGCACCAGCTCTCAAACAACTCCCTGGATAAGCCACTCTGCATCATACCTGGGGAAGCCATCACAACACTCGGGCCAATGTCATCAAAGTGATCCATACTCTAAAAAGACACACAGTGAGAATATCAGTTGCCACAACTCACTTAAACAAAGGACAGCCCAGCTGCGCCCTTGAACAACGTTCAAGAAGGGCCCTGTGTTTACAGATTGTACTCCATCCTCACAAAAGTACCCTTTGCAGGAAAATTCCTCTTACTGACACCCACAAGGAGTAAACTGCAAGCACAGGGATCTACAATAGAAGAAATGTTGGGGCATAAGCTCCCATCAAACAGCCCTCTAAGCACTGGGACAGCGAGTAACTCAGATATAAACCTGGACCTAACCAATCTAGTAGGTTATTAAGGGTATTGACTGGCTCAGCTGATTCGAGCATGGTGCTAAAAACACCAAGATTGTGGGTTTGATCCCTGGAGGGGCCATTCACTTAAGAGTTGGACTCCATGATCCTTGTGGGTTCCTTTCAACTCAGAATATTCTGTGCTATCAGGATATTAAACATGCAAATTATTCAGCAAATATGGACTCTTCTGTCATGTTCCCCTTTCGTAAGAATCTCAAGCTTACCTTCAGATTACTAATATGCTTGAAAACAAAAGGATTGTTGATGTTAATCTGCTTGCGGATTTTGTCATTCATGGCATTGACGTATGTCTGATAAACTGCCATACACTTCTTTGCCAAAGAGGAGGCATAGTATATGGGGATATCATGGAGTTCAGGATGATTCTGCCAGTATTCATCTAAAAACCCAAAACAAACAAACAAAATAATAAAAAAGAACAAAACAAAAAAACCCCAGCCACCAAATAACAAAACACAAAATTCCATCCACAGGATTATTTATAAAATGTGTGCTTCTCAGAAACATTAGCAATTCTTATAAAACAGATTTACCAGTGGGCTTTTGCATTTTTACTACAGAAAATCACCACCACAGCCTCTTTGTTTTCATCTGCTTTTCTAAAACAGTCACCAGCTAGAACTGCACACAACCAGTACAAACAAACATGACAAAGGTGAACTTCAGATCCTTTTGGCAGGTCAAATTTCAATCAACCACCACCTTCAGCTACAAGGTATAAAGTATACATGATACTACACACCAATAAGTCTACATTTATGACAATAAAAGTTTTACTACACCTCTACAATAAAGCTAAAATGTCCCTGTCAAATATTAATTATACATCTAAGAGCCAGGGACATCTGCACACAGATTTGTTCATGAGAATTCACTACATGAACATCCTGTAAAACAAATCCATGGAATTCAAGGTGAGAAGGAATCACTCAATTATCAAGCCTGGCTTTCTGTATACCACCAACAGTTATAATTTACAAGCCCAACTGGAACAAAAACAAGGAAGGTCTCCATTAACCACAACTTAATTTATCAAGATGACAGTAGCAATGAACTTTCCTAAACACAAAGAGATCTGAATGCAGCTGTACAAACATAACTCATCCATTTTCCCATGTGGATACAGTTCTGCTAGTCTGAAAGACATTTATGTTGCACAACTGAGGCACAATCATCCAAAAGTAGAGGTACACTCTTTTGGCTGTATTTGTGCATTTACAATGACATTACAGTGAGCCTTTACCTAACATTTCTGATTTGCAGGCAAAGCTTCTCATGACATTTCAGAGAGGTTCATTGCCATGACTACCTTAATAAGCTCAGGTGTAAGGTGGAAACAGCCAGTAAAAGATAACCAGTCACAGACTGAATTCATCATCATAATTTTCTACACCACAACACAGTAGTTTATTTTTGTCATACAGTTACAAAAAGAAGAAAAATAAACACAGAAGCCTGCAGGCTCAACTGTATAGGCATATGAGATGCAATTGCATTTTCTACCTAATTAAGCATCCAATTGCATGTCAAGCTTTGCTAGATATATTTTCAAGCTTATCTTTAGAAACTCACTGTAATATCTACACACAGCAAAGAGAGGAAAACAAATTACAACCTAATGGCTACACAAGGTTGAAAATGTTCAGTTTTTATGTTCTCTATAAATAAAAAAAACCCTTCTCAATCAATGAGAAGTAGTAAATAATCCTACAACATCGAATACTACCTCTTGCCTAGATCCAAATTTCTTGTTAACATTTGAATAGACTAGTAAGACATTTTGAAAACAAACTAGTTTCTAAGACTGAGCTAAACTGAAATGAAAAGTGAGAAAAATTTCAAGTAGTTTAGGGAACGCTTCATAGTCAACACCCCTAAATAAAAGCATTATAAGCTTGAGATAGTTATCTTTTGATCTTGCCAGCATTTGAATGAGCAGAAAGACTAGTGAAAAAATCACGTAACACAGTACAAATTAAATGTGCTAAAAGGAAGCAAAGAGGCCCAGGAATAATTTACTTAAAAACTGTTTTATCTGAAGTACCTTGCAACAACTATCTATATATTTTATGTGAAGTAGCTTGTTATGTTCATGTGCATTCTCACTCATTTTGGTTCAAAAGCCCAATTTGCTTTTCATTATTATTAGGACTTCAGAAGAGTTAGAAGTGTCCTTTATGGTCTTCTAAGCTTTTCCTATAAAGAGTTTTTCATACTCACACACATAGTTTGTGAATTAAAAAGCAAGAATAGTAGAACTTTAGAAGAAAATATACCCCTTTTTTAGCAGTACAGTTTAAATAAAACAGTTGTTGTTGTAACTGGTTATTTTTCAATTTGTAATAATTGTCCCTAATTGCTGAAATCCTGATTCAAAAAGATTCAAAAGCCAAGCACGTATTACCACGCCATCATCTCTTCCTTTCTAGGTCTCCCATCCTACCTCACAAAGCATAACTGCTGGTTGGTTTACTGGATTTTTTACATTTGAACAAACATGCATTATATATTAAATTATAGGTAATTAATATGCTGTAAAATGGTTGAAGGAATGGTTCAAGGAATTATAACATCTGAAAACATTCTAAATCACTTTATGTGCCTTTTCATTAAGAGGAGCTGGGAAGGTACACACCTAAGATTAGAAGCAGTTCTTGAGCTCGACCCAGGGCAAACACAGGGATGAGACCTCGGCCCCCTCTGTTCACGATGTCGTGAACGGTGTTGCAGAATCTCGCCTCCCGCTCTTCCCTCTTCTCGTGAATGTGAGTGCCATAAGTGGATTCCTACACATGGAGAGACAGAATATTGAGAGGGCTGATACAGACAGTAATTCCTGATCTTCTCCTCTGAACCCAACAAAAACAAAGCAGATAAACATATGGGTGTTAACATGCTGGGGAGAGGAGGGAGAGAGGTCAAAGAGAGGGAAAAGTCAAAACCACCTCCAAGTTCCCAAAACCACCCCACCAAGGTAAATAACCAAAACTTCCCCTCTCCCAAACCCCTCCAAGCAATTTAGACAGAGAGATCCTGTTAGGACTAAAGAAGTTAGAGCTATTAATTTCGATGTTTCTTTTAAGAAGTTTCAAGTTTAACACACTTATTTTCCTAACTGGAAGTGCTGCCAGAGCTTTGATGATCATACTGACATGGCCCATAGTGATGCATGTGTCACAGTTTAACCCTTGGCTTAAAATGCAGGAATTACACAAAATACAAGATTCTGATGTGACTTAAAATTAGATTGCCAGTTACAGAGAACAGCTAGAAGAGACACAGTAAATGAAATAATTTTGAAAGATCCCAGTGTTTGTTCCCAGATAAAACTGTTACATAAAATGTTTCCTGTGAGCTGCTGTTTTCCAAACATGGATTCAGAATAAAATAGTTCACTCAGAAAACAAAACAAAACAAAAATATGAAACAGCACTCAGGGCACCTTGACTGAGGACTAATGCTTAACATACCTGGAAGTAGGTTAGGATCTACTAAAAGAGACATCTGGTTAAATTGGGGTTGGTAACAATTCAAGTCAAAATCTAGTAAATCTCCCATCTCAGAAAGGTTTGTCTAGAGCCTCAAGAAGCTTCATCAGAAGAATTATAAATGGAGTTTTCAATACAATGGGAAGCAATGTCAAGAGTTCTAAACACCCAAGTGTTTGGATATTTAACACAAATCACTACCACTGAATCTCCACTGTCTTTGTCATTCTGTTTTGGCTTTAATGAAGTCATACCCCTATCCATAATTAATCACTAATAGAAAGAAATAATTTTGCAAGACTTACAATTATAAGAATATCAGGTTTAATATTGGGAATCTCAGCTGCCATCAGATGTCTGTCTTCCTGCCTTGAGAAATCACCTGTATATAACAGCTGTTGGAGACAAAGAGCAGCAGGTACTCTGGTTACAGGTTCTACCAGGACGGCAGCCTTTAAAAAGCTGTGCAAAGATGGTTTCAAGGAATTTTTGATAAAACGGTCAACTGTACTTTAAATGAGACTCTTCTGATGTGAACAGTGCTTACAGCATTAGGTCAACAATACTACAATACAAGTATTTAAACCCCAATAGTAAAGGTTTAAAGCAGTACCATAATTCCAACAAAACTACGTAAACAATTAGTAAGCTCTTATTTTTCATTTCAGATATCAAGGTGCCATTTTTCAGCCTTTTGCATACTTGCACTGACCACTGAGAAGTAGAAGTAACATAAAATAAACATAAAAATAACATAAAATACAGCAACTCATAAGAGGAAGTAAATAGAAGATAAAACTGCATTCGCATATCAGAATGCAAATATAATGAATAATCCAATAAAATTATTTACTAAAAATTCTTCCAGGATTTTCTGATACTAAAAAAACTCCTGCAATCTAATTGATTGTCCAAATGGAATAATCATGCTCCCCATTACACCAAGAAGTAATTTTTAATTGTTATTTATTTTTAATGGATTCTTAACTGCAGGGTGGAAAGCAACTCTTTGCGCCCAAATTGATGGTTTCAAAACTGACATTTTTTTATTTAACAATAATTCCATTGATGACAATGTGAATAATAAATAACATACAGTCAGCAACAGCAGACACCTGGTCTGCCAGGTAACCTATTATCACAGAGAGTTAAAGAAAATGATGGATATTAAAACCCAATCCATTTGAATCATGCATTGTAAGAGGGAAATCTTCTTTGTCATGCCTCAATCAGAAAAAAAAAACAAAAAAGAAACACCAAGAGATCTAAATTTTATTGTGATAATTGTAAACTCAGTTCTATTTCTAGGCTTTTTTCAAACTTTAAACTTTTATAATTCTCAATCATTATAAATCATGAACAAACTCCTACTGGGCAGCAAGCCTCAGAACCACCTTCTCTCTTCCCTCTTCAGGGCTGTGTGAAACTTTCCTTGGACAGTGATCATCCTGCTGAACTCCAATTCATGAGATGAGTTTCAAGTATCTGGTTTTGGCACAGTGCTGCCTGTGATTATATGATGATTTACTTATCCCTCTGTGCCTAAAATTAATAATAATCTTATTTCTTTAGGTACTTCAAAATGGAAGCGTTATAAGAAAAATGTTACATTGACAAATGCCATTTAAGCACTTGAATGCTTAAAGCAGACACGTAAATGAGAATTACAGAAACAAACATTCATACACAAATTTTACTAAAATGCAGCTTCCACACAACTGCCGCAGCTACCAGCTGCCTCTGATCAGACCAGCAGGGGAAACCACATGTTTAGTGGTTCCAAGTCTGAGTTATGTCTCAGACTCCCATACAATCCAAACATCTTACCTGATCCGATACGTGTCACTTGCCAGTTTTAATCAATGAGCAAATACACGTCCTAGGCCAAGGCCGCTCACCTGGACCTAAGTCCAAGTCTATTGGACAGCTCCAGCCACAATGGTGGAGCATAACAGACAATAATAATTAATGACTACATTAGTATTCAGGCTTGATGTCATCATATAATAAAGAGAAAATACCTTCACACCAGCTATTTCAATCATAAACATGGCTGCTCCCAGAACATGGCCTGCGTGGTAGCACCAGAATTTGATTCCTGCCACCTCTTTCACTTCATGGAAGTTGATGGTCTCAATCTTGTCCATGCTTTCTTCGAGGTCTGTTTCTGTGTACAGCATGTCATCCGCTGAGATGTTACTGGATATAAGTGAAATGGCTTAATATCAGCTCATCTGAGCAGCTGGGAAAAACACTTCCTGGGTTTTCCCCACTGACAGTTAGATTTCCATTCAATAACACCACGTCTCCTATGTTAGAAATCAAGTCCAGGTACGCAAATGTAGCTCATGCAAGGAGAGTTAAAGTATCTGTCTTTTGAAAGACAGAATAGTCTTCTCAGTTCAGAAGCTGCTCTGTATTTCTCTAAAAGTACCAACAGATTCCTAGCCCTGAACAGAGATCTACAACTTAGCTTGTAACAGTCCCCAAAAAACACATGGATCCATGCTCTTCCTACCAGCCCAGAATAAACAAATTAAAAGAGGACTGTTCATCAGGTTTCTGACCCAAGCTCAACACAGCTGAGTTGAGATATGCTCAGGACCATTGCAATCACATGGAAATGATGAGTCAAGGCATGGAACACAAAAAAACCAAAATATAAAAGAGAGAAAAAAAAAATCCCAACATGTAAGTAACAGAGCAGTCTTTGTATATTTAATATTTAATCTGTCTTTGTCCTGAAGAGTGAATTGTATCTTTAGGAGCTTAAAATTCACTACAAACTATCCATGAGGTAGTAAGACGATTCATTACTTCTAATCTGGTTATATGTAATGTTGCTACTTATGACAACATCCAGGTTCATCCAGCTACTTTTGGTAGCTTCATCTTAAATTTCCCATTGGATATATAGGTCAAACAATCCAGGAAGAGACACCCCACAGGTTAGCTTACCTGACTTTAACATAGTCTGAAAGAAGCCATCTGTAAATAGCTTTTGTGGCATGAGTCATAAACGTCCTTCCCTTAAAACTTGTTTTCTGTAAAAACCATGGCAAAGCCCCACAGTGATCTAAATGGAAACTTAAAATAAGACACACAAATCCAATTAATACATTCATATTACACAACACTAATATATAATATCCATAATTCACTACTTCACTGGACTAACATGGTGTCATGAAAATCCAGAAACAGAATTTTCAACCTTCTTGTTAACTGTGCTGGTCTATGTTCTGCAGACTAGTGACTAGAAAGACAACCAAGAAAAGGTAAAACTAATACAGGAAATTCCCCATTGATTGCCAAGGTTTTACATGTATAGTATTAGAATTACCTTATTTTCATAATTTCCATATAAATTTAGAGGGAGAAAAGGAACAGGAACCAGAGACACTAAACATCAAAGATACAAGAAAGCTAAAAACACAATACTAATTTTGCATGTTGCACACTACAGATTAAAACATGATCTCCTAAAATTAAATTATCTGTTCACAATTCTAGTTCAAACTATCTTAAGAAACTACTTTTGAAATACAGGTAGAACAAACGCAGACTACAAAACTTAGGATTTTACGGAGAGCTGTTTATTACTGAGTACATCATTTAGAAACGGCTCTCCTCGTCTCTCAGCCACTAAGCAATAGTTAAACCACATTCAAAGCTTGTGTAAGTCTCCAAGAACCTTTTTAATTCAAAGCAAATAGAGCAAAAAACACAACCAGTACTCTTCTGCAGTCTTTGTGTAGAAAACTCAAGCTGTCACAATGGTGTTATAGCAGGCCAGGTTATAAGAGTCAGAAATCACAGTGATCTCAGAGAAGAGTTGTGCACCAAAAGTGAATGAACATCCTCAACATTCAGTCCTTAATTCTAAGTGGAGATCCTCCTTTTTTTTAAAAAATAGGGAAACTAGAATTTTTCCATACCATCTAAATAACACCTATTTTCAGCCTCTCTTAATAACCTACAAGTGAACACAGCTCAGACCATGACCTCCAGTTACTTGTTCCTTTAGGTGCCACTTACTGACTAATGAGGAGGAGATCAATCTCAGCTGGATCTATCAAATCAATGTACGGAAGAGCATCCATTCCTTCCAGCCCAGGATGGATTCCACAATCAAGCTGAAAAGTTAAAGAACATTAAAGTTTCTAACAGACCATATAAAAACCCCTCTTCCATTTTGGTCTATTAACTGGTAACTTTTAGCATCATGCAAAGTAAGAGGTTTTTTTTTTCATTAAACATTACTTTTAGCATTGGATTTCAAGTAGAATGGTTTGGGTTGGAAGCACATACATTCTATATGGGGATATGGTTTCGTTACACAGCACAGCCTCTGTAATGCCTAATACCATATATGCTATACTGCTCCAGAAAGCTGCAAAATGTGCCTTTTCTAGCACTGTGTCTCACTTCAGTGCAGAGGCTGAATTTAACCTCCAACATTCCAGATAACTTTGGTGATCTGAAGTACCACACTGAGAGAGCATACAAATATATTCTTGCAATAATTACCATTATTTTTCTTCCTTTAAACTCCAGAATGATGCATGACCTTCCTACTTCTTGGCCAGCACCTCTGCAAAAGGATATCAAAGTCATGAGGATTGAAACAACCCACTCACACTGCACAGATGTAACTACATCGGATGCCTTTACTGGGATTATTTTTCTGTGTAGAAATAACAACTGCACGGCCCTTTTAAGCTCAGATATCCAAAGTACCTGAACAGCTGTACTTATCTCAAAGGAAATGAGGCCCTACGTAACACAGCAGAAATAAAAATAACCTGTTTAAGAAAATTATTTTGGCCTCTTCTGTTTTTTACTGAGCACTCGAGTCTCAAACTACTGACACGCATAACTAAAGTTCACCTAAGTAGCAAATCGGGCCGAATAAGCCTGGAGTAGCATCGTCAAGCTGTCCCAGAAACAACGCTTGTGGCGCTACCAGAAACACCCTCAGACGGCAGTGGCATCTTTACCAGGGAAAGCAGCAGCCCCCAGCGGTGCTGCCCGGCCCCACCCCGGCCCCCCCGCGC
>VZTI01005603.1:725164-820879 GCA_013397865.1 Struthidea cinerea | reverse complement strand
CCCCGGCCCCCCCGCGCCCCCTGGCCCGGCGCGGCTCCCCCGGGCGCTCACAGGGGCCGGATGAGCAGCTGGTCGCTCTCCTCGGCCGGGATCAGCGCCTCCGCTTTGCGCTTCGCCGCCATCGCGCCGCGCTGCCGGCGCCTTCCGCTGCCCCGCCCGTGCCCGCCCCCGCGACCCGGAACGGGATCGGCATCGGCATCGGGAGCGGCACCGGGAGCGAGCGGGCCCGGCGCGCCCGGTGAGCAGCGGCGCAGGGGGCGGCCGCATGGCTCTGTCACTTGTCGGGCTATGGGCCGGGGACGGAGGGAGGATCTAGGAGAGAAGTGAAGGCGGGACGCGGTGCTGCCCTGCCCGGCTTCCCGGGCTGCTCCCTGCACCCGTAGGGACAGAGATGCTCCGCGGAAAGGCCGGGAGCTGCTGAGGGCTCGTCGGATGCAGTTACATGGCTCGTGGAGCGGTGGGTGTTGTGCCTTCTCGGAGGCCGCTGCAGAAGCGGCAGACGCGCCCCTGTTGCGGCCGCAGGCGCTGTGCAGGAGGCGCTGGCAGATCCGTGCTGGAAGCTGGGGAGGCCCGGCGTCGGGAATGTGCCCTGCCCTGTGCACCGCTGGTTGCCGGGAGTGGCTTTTAGTCCGCCAGGGACCCAGTGGTTGCTTATTGACGGACACAGCAGCGGCCTAGGGACTGTGATCCATCACTGCATCGCACATCTAAGCTCCGCCTTGTGCTTCTTCCATTATTTTCTGCAGTGTGAGCTGTCTTCCGTAGGCTGTCATCCTCCTTGGTCCTCCTTCTCCCACCTGCTCAAAGTTTCTGAAGTTTCGTAATGAAAATGATTCGTCTCTGCAGTTGAGAAACAGGGTTTCAGCACTTCCTGACAAGGAGCCAGCATCCTGTTGCTTGACACTGGCCAGCCAAATGTTAAGTGAAGCAAGGTGGCAGTAGTAGGGCAGGCACAGGAAAAATGCTTCTGGAATGCTCTCAGAACTCCCACTAACTCAGTTCTAATGCAGTAAATGTACCACGCGTTTTGCTTTAATTTTCAGGCGTATGTTAAGTAGTAATGGCTGCTTCTATGAGTATTCAATCAGTAGTTCTTCAGAAGTAGGTTGGAATGGGGATTTTTTTTTTGTAGGTTTTTTGTTTGGTTGGGTGTGTGTGTGTGTTTAGTCGGGAGGGGGGGATGGATTTTGGGCTTTTTTTGTTGTTTTACTGGAAACAGGCACTGGAGCAGGGAATGTGTTGGATGCACTTCATAGGGCACTTAAATTGTAGTCACAAATAAAAATAATCTAATACATTTAGGTGGGAATGTAAATTTTAAATTTTGCCTTGTTTCTAAATCTATATATGCATTAGAAACTGACCTTTGCAACAGTCTGTAAACTGGGTAGTAGCCTTTTTTGACAATTCAGAAGGATAGGGAAGTTTTAGCAGAGAGCTCGAGGAACTTTTCCCAGTCACATGTGATGAGCACCAGAGTAAAATTCCTACCTCCACTCACAGAGTCCTGTACAAGTTTCCCACTTTTTGTCTGCTTTGGATACAGTCACTGGTATTTGCCTGGACCTCCTTCCCTTGATGACACGACAAGCTTTATTTTTTTTTTTTCTACCTAGAAGATCTTCCTTGATCCAATTATGAAAAAATGTTTAGAAAAGGAAAAAAGCGACACAGCAGCAGCAGCTCACAAAGCAGTGAAATCAGCACTAAAAGCAAGGTAAGCTGAATGTGGTGTTTATTCTCTTTGGGAAGCACTTTGGTTTGTTGCAAGTTAACAGTTCAGTGGTTCACTTGCACTGATGGGAGGATGGGATTTACATAAAATGCCATGTTCCACAAGGAGAACTTTCTACTTCAATTCCTCAGATGGTGTTATGAGAGTTAAAAGTACCTATCCATCATAAAGCCCATTTATTTTGAGATGAATACTCAGTCACTTCCACAGTAAAATGCACAAACACGATTTTTCTGGTAGCACATAGTAAGGTTTGGAGGAAATATTAGTACATTTGTTCTTAAATTTTGTCTTTAAAGACAGTGCCTGGTGTTAGGTACCAAAAATGAGTTTATTCTTCAGTACTTCTTGGTTTCACAGTATCTCTGAAAGTATTCTTAATTTTGAATAATGTGTTCATTTTGTCTGATAGGTTTTAGAATGATCCAGTTATTCTGGATTTTCCAAGGTGCTGTTTCATTTCCCCTGCACTGCTATGTTATTTCAAGTAGTGGTGACCAGCATATAGTTGTCAATTTCTTCAGGGTAAAATGCAGTACCAGAGAATTTTGGACATGACCCTAAGGCTCATTTTCCCTTTTTCTCTGGACACAACCTTAAGGTTCATTTTCTCTTTTTCTGTCATTTGCTCCTTTTTTCAAAATAACTTGGACTTCTCAAGGGTTCCTGATGAACTTTTATCAGTCCAGTCTACATGGAGGCAGAAAGATAACTTCAGGAAAGAAACAGGTGGTACTGTTTTTTCCTCCCCATTTTGCAGTGCTTCTGAAGTAACTAGAACATAAATAGTAGATCTTTTAAAAAAAGAGTTGAGGCAGGACATCTAGAAGTGCATTGTTAACACATTCGCAGTAACTTTCTGATTATGCTCATTTTTTTTTCTTTAGTCTGTAGATTCCAGTCTTGGGGGACTTTCCAGGTCTAGTACTGTGGCCAGTCTAGATACAGACTCCACAAAAAGTTCAGGTATGTTATGAGATCTTGGGCAGATATGGGTGGAGCAGCATTAATTTTGAGTTTGTATAAGCTGAAAATAGGTATTTTCAGTAATACTGAGTGTATCTGTTAGGTAGCTTGGTGACTAATAAAGGCACAGCCCTAGGCCTCTAAGTGTTACTAATGATTCATCTAGGATTAAGTCACTGTTTTTAAAGTAAAGTGTCTGAGGAAGAAAAATTTAGTTGTTTTACCAGTCTGTTACCAGCATAAATCTGGTACAGCTTTTTGGATCACTGTTTTCTGCTTTTCTGAGTTTACATTTGCACCAAAATAATGGAAATAAGATTTGATTTTACTTGGTTTTAGTCACCAGATTACAGTGTATCACTGTTGGACTAAACAGTTAATTTGAAACACATCGTCATTGAAAACTGGAACCAGTTATTCTATGTTTTCTGATTCAACTCCGAATTTGAAGTGGTATAAACAGTGCTGTATCATGGATTCAAATTAAACTGTTGCCTTTACCAAGGTCTGTTCTAAATCAACCCAGGACAGCTCAATTAAGTGGAGCTCATATACTGTGATAAGTGTTTGATGAAAGTCTGCAAAATTAGGGAATTTAGTATGTTAGCCCTGTTAACAGCAATTAGAATAGTGTTACAGTTCTGGAAGTCTTCAGAATGGCTTTGTTTTACTTTGTTGCAGGACAAAGCAATAGTAATTCTGATGCATGTGCAGAATTCAGAGTTAAATATGTTGGTGCCATTGAAAAATTGAAATACAATGAGAGCAGAAGTCTTGAAGGGCCACTGGACTTGATAAATTACATAGATGTTGCACAGGTAAGTGGGTTACAAAAGGCAATACCAACAATGTCAAAACATCTTAAGCTTAGGTGTGTTTCTTTCATTTATGCTGTGGTCTGACAGCTGTAAATTTTAGACTGACTTGAAGAAAGTGGCATGCTTAACCATTACCCTATGAATCTCAAAAGCCATCACACTCAGTTCTATAATTTTAAGTAACTGGAGAAGATGCACCCAGAGAACCGTTCTGCAGAAGCAGGCTGAGAGCCAAAGCCCTTTTCATGAGTCCTTTTGAACAAGTCCCAGCTGAAGGCTGTTACATTGCCTCCAGCACAATTAGGATTAGTATGCAGGAAGGAATATCTCCCCCAGATTTCTTCAGTACTGTAGAAGTTTTCCCATAGAGGAAAATGTCAAGTTTCTGCTTGCAGTCACTCAAGAGCCTGTGCCCAAAGAACCTGAATAATATTTGGGTCATCCTTGCCAAACTCTGGTTGCTTGTACTTATTTTTGTACTAAAAGCCATAACTGGTTGTTCTCTCTAGGTAGCTGATTATATCTTTTTAAAAGCACAGAATGTCTGTTTATCATGCAGCAACTTGACATTTCGAGCATCTGAGTATGTGCTAAAACTATTTTTGCAGCCAAACAGCCAAAGTGCTGCCAGTGTGGAATATAGATCACCTTGGGTCAGTGCAGCATGATAGGCCATGCATGATTTTTCAGCTGACCTGATTTGACCACAGGGACAAACTCTCCCCTGAGATGATAAATTCCTTGCTGGAACCATGTAATATTTAGAGTAGAACAGAACAGAATGGAATAGAGTGTTTCTGCTGGAAGGGACCCACGGTGACCACCGGTCCAACTGACCGACCACTTCAGGGCTGACAAACAGTTAAATGTGTTGTTAAGGACATTGTCTAAATGCCTCTTAAACACTTGACTGGTTTGGGGCATCAACCACCTCTCTAGAAAGCCTGTTCCTGTGTCTGGTCACCCTCCCAGTAAAGAAATGCCTCCTAGTGTCCAGTCTCCACCAAGTACATTTCACATAACATTAAGAGACTGGGCGAGTGCATGAGCGGTGGGCAGACCCCACACAGCAGAATCTGAGCAGGGTTTGCAGTGGTGCTGATCCAGTGGACCCAAGTACACATATTTTCTGTTATGTGTCTTCATTGTTCATGTTCTTCTGTCTGCACTAAAGGCTTTTGTTTGTTTCCCTCCAAAGCAAGATGGAAAGTTACCTTTTGTTCCAGGTGAAGAGGAGTTTATTATGGGAGTTTCCAAATACGGCATTAAAGTTTCCACATCTGATCAGTATGTAAGTGCTTCACCCAAACTTATCTTTCTGATGAGAGTTGAAAAGTGCTTTCATTTATTTCTCTGGGAGATGTGACCAAAATGTCATTTCTGGCTTTAAGCGAAAGTCAAACAAACAAGCTCTCACAGGAGCACTGCTTCATGTCGTATCTCTGCAGGGCTGTCTGTTTATTCCTTGTTGGATTTATGACAAAAAGCCATTCCTTTTGAGATAGAGCACCAGATGAAAGGCAAGCGAGCCTTTGGCAATGCTCTTTGGGCACATCTTCGTTCCTCTGTGGCTGTCCTGCCATTTTCTCATGGGGGAACGTAGTGTGACTGTGGTGGCCAAGACCATAGGTTCCTCAGCCCGAGTTAGTAATGTAGTTCCTCTTGGTGTTTCTGTTTTTTAAGAATACCCGAGTTGCCCAGCTGTTTTAAGTTTCATCCTTGCACTCCTAATCCAAGAGTTAAGAGTTCACTCCAGCATTAAAACCTCATGATTCCACTTTATTGATCAAGCCTACTTTTTGTTTGCATCATTTCCAACATGTAGTTTATTTTCCTTTAGTGCACTTCAAGTAGCTTCTTTGCTAAAAATAAAAATCCGGTCTCTTCCCCAGGGCCCTCCAGTTGCCTTTGTGTAGCTTTCTGTTGCAGCCATGTGGTTTCCTTCTGGTTGCCCTCAGAGCCCCAGATACCATAAATACTTGGCCTTATGAAGCCTTGACCCATCAACAACCCAGCCATGCCTGTTCATAAAAGCCTCAAGTATGAGCAAGGAGAATAGCATTGCTTAATACTGACTGCTCTGAAGAGAGCCAAAAAGTTTCCTATGGTCCCTTCAGAAAATAAAACACTTGTTTCTAATGCCTGAGCAGAAGGGTAGTAGTTGCTGCTCAGACTTTGAATTCTTTTGGATTCTGTTTTTGCTCTCATAAATTCTTAATTCTCATTAAAAACATAGGTTACGCTATTATTTAAATTCCTTTGTGCTTTGATAAAAATCAAATAGCTAATTTAAGATTTTCATCCATCATTTTTCTGTCTTCAAGCTGAAAGCACGCACAAGCAGATAAAGCCTTTTGTGGTTAAGCTAGCTTGCACTGGCAATTTATTGCATTGCGTTGTTTCCCAAATTCTGATTTTTTGCATCTGTGTCACTGTTGGCATTTAATTTGTCCTTCAGTGTGTCACCAAACTCTTTTCACAGAGTTCCAAGATACTGAAAGGAGGGGAGGAATTTAATTTACAAGGAGACTGTGTACTCAGAAGAATTCTATCATCCCTCTTTTAGTGATAATCCACACGTTGCACTGCACACATTGCATTAGCATCGTAGCAAGTTCCAAGCAAGTAACCCTTGAGAGGTATTAGTAATTTGGTGAACAGTCTTGGCATCTTTCATACAGAGATGGGAGGGTGGATCCAGTGGGCTCCAGTTGCCCTGGGGGTGGTGTGATAGTTGCTGATGGTGAGAGCAATGTGAGCAATGAGCCGAGCGAGCGTCAGGGATGGAGATGCTTTTCAGCAAGGTGACCTTAGGGCTCTGGTGGAGGGCTCTCCCTCCAGGGTTTCAAGGCAGGCAGCAAGTTCACTGCCTGTTTTTACAGCTTCTCTATCAAAGTGGGCATTTCTTTAGACCCTTCAGCTGACAGGGACAGGTGTTTGACACCATGGACACGGAAACAGAACTGTATTGAATTCCTAAGACCCTGGAGGTCATATGACTGGAATAAACCAGATGAGAATGATCAGAGGGTAGGATGGCTGGAGAAGAAAGGCTTTGTGTAGGGTAGGGCTGGAGAGACCTTGTACTGGGTGTCTTGTACCAATTCCTTTTTGGAATGGCCAAAATTAGAAGCGTTGGGACTATGGTGGAAATCCTGCAGCTCTGATGGAGCGCAGAATTCTCCCAGATGAGATCTGTGGAAGAGTCAGGACATATCCTGTGGCTTAGGTCACAAACAGCCTGGCTACAGCCACATGGCTACCACCCCCCAAAGCAACTGACCTTGTCTATACCCTCTTCTGGGAACAGTTTCTTGTGTGTATCCTTCCCAGGACTGAGACAGGGGATTGTCTGGAAAAATACTGGGAAAGTAAGAAGTCATTTTAAGTTACCTCTGTGCCAAAGGGACAGAGTGTCACACCTGTCACGGAGGGCAAGTAAGGGTTAGTGGGAAGTTAATGTGCACTTTCGTAGTATGGCCAGGAATGTCATCACAGAATCATGGGAGGGGCTGAGTTGGAAGGGATCTGAAAGATCCTCTAGTTCCAACCCCCCTGCCATGGGCAGGAATGCCTCCCACTAGACCAGGTTGCTCAAAGCCCCCTCCAACCTGACCTTGAACACTGCCAGGGATGGGGCATCCAAAGCTTCTCTGAGCAACATGTTCCAGTGCCTCAGCACTCCCACAGTAGAGAATTTTTTACCTTAAATTCAATTTAAACCTCCTCTTTTTCAGTTTAAAGCCATTCAAATCCCTTGTCTGTCACTACATGCCCCTGTAAAAAGTCCCTTTCCTGCTCTCTTTCAGGCCCCCTTCAGGTACTGGAAGGTGCCCCAAAGTCTCCCCAAGAGCCTTCTCTTCTCCAGGCTGAAAAACTCCCAACTGCTTCAGTTTGTCTTCATAGTCCACATAGGAATGCACTTCTAAAATAGAAGCAAAAATTAAAGCTAAAATTGTGCTAAACCACCACTTACAAAAATCTTGACTAAACTCTCAAATAAAAAAAAAAATTACCAAGGAATACTTTTCTCCTGTAAATAAATCTGAAGTATTCTTTTGTAAGCAAGAATAAAAAGGTGGAAAACTGAAATATGTGTTGCACTGTTCCAGAGTAACTTTTATTTGCCATGTGCTTTCAGGATGTGTTACATAGGCACTCTCTATATTTGATTGTACGGATGGTGTGCTATGATGATGGTCTGGGAGCAGGAAAAAGTCTACTGGCTTTGAAGACAACAGATGCAGCCTCTGAAGAATGCAGCCTCTGGGTATATCAGTGCAATAGTTTGGTATGAGCTTATGCTTACAGTATTTAATTTAGGTATTGGAATTCTGATTATAAAGGGGGATTCTAAAACCTAACACCCTTGTGAAAGCTTTTTAGCAGGAGGAGGATTGCTTAATTTAAAAAAAAAAAAAAAGTATAAATGTGTGCTGGCTGAGGAGGGGAAAACAGCCCTGCTGACTGCATTGGATCAGCTTTGAGGAAAACCCCTGCATTCCCTAAAATTGCCAGTGAGTGTACTCACCTGAGAAAGCTCTCTCCAGTCTGAAGAGTGCTATGGCAGCTCCTATGGAGAATCTCCACTGGTATTTCCAAAGGCAAAAACCTCTTAAGATACGGAGCAGGGAGCAATGGAGTAACAATTCTGGTAATAGAGCATGCAGCCCTATCTGTAAGCAAGGGAGGCAATACCTTCTTAAGAGTAGGAGAATTCATTATCAGGATGCTCTGATGACACAGACCCTTGGCTGGCAGCATTGGGGGAACACGAGAAGTGACATTCTGAATGCTGGTGCCATGCTACGGTGACAGCAGGCAACCCTCACTTGGTTCAAATAGCTCGTGTAAGACAGCTTCCATGTGTCATTGCAGGCCGCACAAATGAAATCTGGTCTGACAAAGCAAAATGAAGGACACATTCTGCTTTAAATGAGTTTTGAGAAGTTCAGAAGTTCTTCAGAAAGTGTTAATGTGTGTGTTTGGGTTTTTTAGGAACAAGCACAAGCCATTTGCAAAGTGTTGTCTACAGCCTTTGATTCAGTTTTAATGTCGGAGAAGTCCTGATTTCCTTTGGCAGCAGTGTTTGTGTGGGAGCACCGGGGCTCCTCGTGATACCACAGACAGGTTGGAGCCCCACACAGTCCTAGGAAGGACTTGCTGTGCAAAGCAGAGCCATACAACCTTGCACATGGTACTCTGGCATTCCCCAAACATGACTTGAAGATTCCATCTTCAGTGTCCAGAACAATACAGAATTTTATATTTAACACATTTTTTTTTCCTAGTCATGGTTTGTATATTAATATCAATATTGCAGAAATGTAAAATAAAACTGACAGTTGCTTCTACTTTGCTGTCTGAGAAACAATTTGTTAATACAGACTTTTATTCTGCTAAACCCAGATATTAAAACAAAACAAAAGCAAAGTGGTAAGAGGGAGTCCTTTGGTGCTTTACCCCTCTAATTTAATCTCAGGTGTGCCATCTACAGTTTTTCTGTTCAACTGATGTCCACAAGATGTACATTTGTTCCTCAAGTGATACTTGTTTGTATTTGTCATTTTTATACATTAAAAAGAACAATATTGCATAAGCAATGCAAGGGAACAGGAGAAAAAGTGATTTTAAAAGTAGTTTTATTTTTCCAGACATTTGACTGGTTAACAAGAGTAAAATTTATTAATCATGCTCTAATTATAAATCACTGCATCCAGGACATTGAAAATAATAGTTGATTTTAGGTTATACAATATATACAGTTGCTCTGCAACTAAACAAAATAAAAACAACTGAATTGAATATTATACATCTCATAGCATTCTAAGCTGCATTTTAAGTGTCACTTGCTCCTTTTTAAACAGTTAACACAGCAACCTAATAGTCTGTCTATTAACAGGGGTTTTGAATCAGATTTAAAAAGCTGTATGAAATATACCAAAATTTTGGACTTAAAATTCTTAATTTTATATTATAAATAGATATCTACAGGCTCTAGAATTTCATTTTTCTCTGTCAGAGGAGAAAACCTTTTGAGAAACACAGAAAATCAAGAGATAAATTTTGCTTAGCTGCTCTTTATTGGTCCTCAGGATTTTATGTGCACTGTTAATGCTATTAAGTTCTAGTCTACAAGTTTCCTGCTTTCCAAGTTACCAGTGAACAAAGTTGTGACATTTTACTCTATTCCTCTTCTAGCAGAACTCAAGGGAAATTTGCATAATTTTTTAACTTTATGAATTGTTACATACACTATAAGATTCTGTGTTAAAAATACTGTACATTAGGAGCTCTGTGCAAAATAATATGCCCATTTACTCTCTAGAATCTATCAGGGATAGAAACATACAAAATAGTGTTGCAAACTGAACGTATCAGTAAGTGAATAAAACTGTAGTGCTAAACTATTACTCTATCATTTTACTGGGAACTTTGAAAATACAGACTAATTTGCTTCAACTTGCAATAAAAATATCTTGAAACATTCCAGTTTGTTCCCCATTTATACTGCAGCAACAGCATCTAGGAAGTAAAAGTTACACATCTATGTGGCTGTACCCACATGCCCAAGAGGCATCAACCAACGGTACCATTCAGGAAGGGTGACACAGGGTGAGATCGGTGTTGCTCTTCCAGCACTTTCACAACGTGGTTTTTCTCCAAAAAAGTACAGATGTTGGTGGCGGCCTGTTTTCCATTCCTTCCAATATGAAATGGCCAATTTAAGCACCATTTGCCAGAAATTCAAAGTTCTCTTGATAAATCTAGAGATACAATGTTCACATAATGTGATCAAAGCCAATGTGACCTAGACATTGATTTTTCATATCCTATGCCTCAGTTGTTTCCTGAGCATAAGCAAAACCTGGTACAAATTCACAATATACAAACATCGAAATGATGTCAGATCTGTATTGGTGTTTTATATTCCATCAACCAACTGGGAACTATCCATGGCCTAGCCTTTGTTCATGAATCAGTAAAACAAGTTTAACAACAGTGTAGCTACCATAAATGTGGGTATACTATATAAATACAGAGTGAGTTGGCAAACTATCATTGTTTGCAAGGTAGTGGCACACAAATTTCATAAACCAGAACATAACATAGTGAACTCGTGAGCTGTCAGATACCTTACTGACCAAGGATAATTACCTAAGTGTTCCACCAAGTATGTTCTCTCTGTGAACACATTGCTGGATAATTTAAAGAAAATTCAAGAATTTAAAAACGAAGTCTAAATGCTATAATGAGACAAGTGTAAGAAATGCTCTGCAATCCATCATCATAGTTAAGTACATCTCAGGAAGTGCAGTTTTCAAATCCTTGAGTTAATGTAGAAACTCATTAATATTGCCATAGTTTAGTTAACCAGCAGTAGTCACATTAAATGACCAAAATGGATGTAACATACATAAAGAACATTCAAAAAACAGGTTCTACACACGTGCAGCATAGAAAAACGAAACAGTCTCAAGCTCACAAAATTAGAACTAGAAAGTTCAACGACTAACACAGATTTCAGATAACTTTAAGCAAATATCTACATCCATTCTGAAAGAAAGAAGTTTCTCCTGTGGTAAACTGAAATACTTTTTCACTTTTACCTGGCCAAAGACATATGATTAAAACAATTTCTTCTGCAACAGTTGGCATCCTTGATGACATCCAGTATGGCAAGATACTGAATGAGTCCATTTCAGAACTACACAGCAGCTTGCACGTTTTGGTTCCAACACTTCAAATGGTGTCAAGAATTGGATAAATTCACTGCCCTGGTAGATGCACACAGTTTCTTTAACTGGGGAAGCAACACTGAACTGTTGTACTGTCATGTTACAAAAGGGAGACTAAAATTACAGTGAACTGATTGATAAGAACATGCATAATGTTGTGATATTCACACGTGGATTTTGTTAAAGCTTTTCAGTTCACCTTGAAAAATACAGGAAGAGTTGTTTTTTTTTAAAAGTCTAATCTGCTTATGAGAAGTTTTCACATATAAAAAAGTTTTAAAAGTCCCAAAATCAGAACGATGGCAATAAAAAAGTAAGCTACAGTACCTAGGACTTGGGCAGTGCTCTGGCACGGTGGCTGCAGATAGGTAGGTGAAATGAAATAGAACAAAATTTATTTCTGTGACCGCTGGAAATGAGAAATGTCTCCACTTATCAGTAGGAATCTAGTCAACAATAAAGTGCACAAATGATACAGGGAAGGCTCCTTTCCGGCTGGGATCTCCATCAATATGACCAATCTGAAAGAGTCCAGATATTTTTCAAGTTAAATCTCAAAATGACATTTCATTATCACCAAAATGAATTCCAGTGACCTTCCTGCCTGTAGTACAACAAGCCTCCCACTAAATCTTTTCTGCAGTAGTGCTACTTTTCTTCTGCCAATAGGAAAATTCAGTCCTACAGAGTGCATGTTTTTCAGCTGTAGGTTGGGTTTTTGTCAAACGCAGAAGTTTTATCCAGTTCTTTGAATATAAAACCTCTTACTGCAGTACCACCGCTGCATAATTCCAGTGCAATCTGTAATGCCTGGCAGCCCACATTCGGCCTCTGTTGAGTTGTTTCTTTAACCACTGTGAGGCAAAAGGATAGATCAAGCTTCAACAGTTTCAGGTTTTACATGAATATATTTGTGTTTATACAGCATTATTGTCAATTTAGATGCAACCTGAAGCTCTGTTCTTCACTAGCTAACAGATTAAGGCAAGTGTTTTCATGCACAACAATTTTCCAAGATTTTGCTTTAGCCAATGAGACTCTAGAATGTAAATAGTTGAGATGGTTTCCCAGTTCAAACAGACTCACTCCTAGTCATCTGAAGACTAAGGATAATACAAAAGCCCTCCTGTGAAGCCCAATACACAGCACCTGTAATAGCAGATTCTTAAATTGCTGACACTCCACCAAAAATTTTCTGGATCACGCAGACCATGTCCCCAGTGTACTGTGAACCCTACTAATCAGATTTCTTCTTTTTTTCTGAATGAGAAAAGCTAAAAGTTCGTCTGAAGTTTGACTTTTGAAATTTCATCTCAGGTTTCCATGAGATGAAACATTTCTTGTTATTTGGAAACCCAGCAGGGGATCTTCTGAAGTGAGTGTCAACCGCTAAGATTTAATTTCTTTCTTTCAAAGTGTGTTGTCACAAAATGCAAAATACTCACCCACCACTCCTGGTCTTCTTCACCATCAACTACAATAATATCTCCCTCTGAAAAAGTCAGCTCATCTGGGTTATCTGCTACACAGTTGTAAATTGCTTTTACTCTCTTGGGTTTAGTTTTTGACTGAAATGAAAAAAAAGACCCTGAATGTAAATAATATAGCACAGAACAGACAGAGTAGACTTGGAGTTATCAAAGAGAGTTTCAGAACTGCTTCCAACTGCTATTTTTCATAGGTTAGAGTTCAGCTACATCTTATGCTGGGTGCTCATGCTTCAGGCTGAATTTGGCACCACCCAAAGCTTTTTGGAACCACAGCGCCAATAACATAGCACATGCTTCCCTTAGAAGTTTTCCATTTTGGCTCACCCAAACCTGTCCTCAGAGCTCTACATCACTGCAGTGAGCATGGTTTTACTCAGAAGATGGGGTGATCAAGTTCTGTGCAAATGTAACAGCAGCAGCATCATCAGAGGGAGGCTGGAGCCACCTGCTAATGTGCTTCTTCTTAATTTGCTAAATCCATTTCAATAGTGTACGAACCCACAAAAACATCCTCTGCCTCCCAACAGTGCTCTGAGGACTGTCAGCCACAGGAGGCTTTCGGCAGCTCTTTCAAAGGGAAAGTTTAGTAAGCAGTTGCAATATTCCAGTATGGCAGTGGGACTCAGTCCTAGCCATGCTCTGTGCGGAGTGATACCAAAAGTGTTTCGCTTTGGTTTCACAGAATCCACCATCCTCATCTCACACCTTTTCCAGTGCAAATCAGTCTGCTGCTGCATTTCTTTTCAGCCTCGTCATTTTCTGTTGCAGACCCACAATAATGCTGCCTACACATTGTTTCCATGCAAAACAACCTAGCAAAAGTGAAAAGGCTCAAGACCTGGAGGCAGAGTGTAAAGCTTTCCACTATGAGTCCACCCTTTTCCCAGTCATAGGGAGCAAAAATCACTCCTTTCTACCTTAAGATGTCAGAGCAGAGCTGTAAGTGCCATTGAGGTCTGAAATGGCTGTTAATGCAGTGGCTGTTTGGGACAGAAGTTCCACATGGCATAAGGAAAAGATGGCCTCATCACCATTCTGGAGTCCCCCAGTGACTGGTCCCAGTCTCTAGTTAGGTCAGCCATGGAGCAGGAAGCTTGAAAAGGGACAAGTGACTCCATTTACAACTCTCCTTTTCTCCATCAGCAAAATGCTCTGCTGAGGACAGTACTGCCCAACAGTCTCTTACTGTGCCATTTTGTTAGAGCTGAGCATCATGCAGAGGAAAAAAAGGGAATGTGGGTGGGGAAGGACGGAGGCAGCATGATTGTTACATTCCTCTACAAGCATCCATTTGCATTCTAGTATAAATTCTATATAAATTCTAATATAAATAGAGGGCAGGCACACCCTGAGGCTCTCTCACCCCTGTGAGCTGCCAGCCAGGCAGGCACTGCAGCACAACAATTTTTCCAGACACTCCCTCTCAGACAAGTGACAGTCTGAATCACAACCACCTTTTAAATTAAAAGGTAAAAGCTTCACATCAGTACAACAGTGATACAATTACTAACTTCAAAGTGCAGTAATTACAGGTATTTCTTGTTCTTTAGAAGGCAAGGAAATTAAAATAGATCTCACTCCCAGAGGAATAAAATCTTCTAGGGAAGTTTCCCATGTACCTACAATATGGCTTCAAAAATCTAAATATCACATTGGAAAAAAAAGAAAACAAAAGGTGAATCAGGAATTTCCACCTGATAAACAGGCTATTGGGTAAATGCACTGTGTAGGAGATAAGCCACTGGCTAAATGTGCATGTACAACTAGACCCGTCTTTTCTGTACTCAAGGAGCATTTCTGCAATCATTTTCTAAATCTGGGCTGGCCTCTGGATTCCCTGGCAGGGTAAAGACTTAGCAGAAAAGCCAGGAGTATATGGCTAAAAGGAGCAATTTAGCCAAAGAACTTTAGCGAGACTGAACTAGCTAAAGCTCTTTAGCTGAGGGGCCCTTGACTAAATCTCAGCTAAGATGCTTTAGCTAGATTGATTTAGCTAAAGCACCTTACCTAGCACACACTCCTGAGCCAGGTGTTCCCTTACTTCTCTGTCATATGACAGAAGAAAATCACCCAGCTGATTTGCTCAGTCACAGAACTCACCTTACTGACGCCCTCCAGACAGCTGGAGAGTCAGACACGTTCTTCATATTATGTGCAATTAATATTACACTCTGAAGACACTGACCCCAAAACTAGCCAGGACAGCCCATTCTTTCATAACTAAATCAATTGGTCCTATAAAATTTAAAAAAAGGAGAGAACAATACAGAGAAACTACAATTTCAATTTATACAGAAAGTCAGGTAAGGAGCTGTTTCAGATGTGCTGAAAGGATGCAACCAGTGCTCACACTTGAATCCATTTGAATCCCAGCACACACAACAGAAATTAAGATCAGAATCCAACAGCTTCACAAAGTAAATATGACAACATAAACAATTTACACTACTTAGACCATTTAATTTCGCTGTGGCCTAAAACATGAAGGCTATTATAATGCAAGACAGACAGTAACTTGGTTGAACAGAATTGGGGAAGGCAAGAAACCAGAAAATTTTATACTCCCAACTAATGCAAGTTGATGTCTCTGAGGCTTCTCAGCCTTATCAGATGAGAAACAGCTAACACGGCCTCTGTGAGCTCAAGACCAGTGTGCAAGGCTATGCACACAAACACACTGAACCCTGTCCTGGAGAGTTGCTATTTCAGTGGACATGGGTAAGGAAAAACAGATGAAGGGAGAGAGACAGAGGACTGAAGAAAGCAAGTCTTTTCATTACAAGCCATTAATAAGACCACTGCAGAGCCACAAACAGCACATCTCCTACCTCTGCTTATTATTTACCACTGAACCACACTCCTACACAGAATGTATGAAGCAGCCCAGACCTAGTCACACACAGCATCTCAGGAAGTATGGGCTCTCCAAATTGAGATTTGCTTCCTGCAGAGATATACTGTCATGATCAAGGATATGGATCTTTTACATCTATCACACAAGAATGCAACATAAAATTGAAGCAAGGACCAAAGACCAAGCTAACTACACATACTGTACAGCTCCACTGACATCTGGAAATACATCCCTTTACCTACACCAGTAGATGATTGCAGGTACTGACATTAATATTTGTTACCATTCATGGTCCTAGATTAAAAATAATAAATAAAGAGTTTAAAAAGGCCCCGCAATCGGATCAAGAGTCCATCTAAATCCAGTATCTCTTTTCTAACAGTTGATGTAAGGTTGGGGGAGGGTGGAGAAGAAAAATATAGAATTAACTAACTTCTGTTGGGGATATGCTTACCAAGAGATTTTTCTTCTGCCACCAGGTGAATGCTAAGAACCAACAGCACAAAGAGTCAGTTTCTTTTGTTTTGAGCTTGACTCCTGCTAGTCTTGTCTGAAGTCATTTCACCTACCTACATGAACAACTGCCAGTGTATCTGTGTCCATTATAAAAGCACAACAGTTCCCTTATTACTTACTTCACTGGAGATTGAGAATGAAGCCACGTGCTACGTTAAAAGTGATTCACCAAGCTCACCTACAAGTCACTAACTCATAAAGCTTATCTATCTTCAGTAAGTCAAACTATACATTCTGTGGATTGTGTTGGTCACATTTGGACATTAGCAAAGAATCCAGCTGGTTTGCTTTGCTTTTTTAAATCTAAAATTACATACTCTCCTATAAGAAATTCAAGAAAAACAAAGCTTTCATAACTATTTAGTACAAGTCATACACACACTTAAACACAGGATACAGGCCTTGTGTGTTTCACGGCTCTCACACTTTCTCCATAGCAGGACACACTATCACTTCTACAGTGTGTTTAATAGAATGCAGAAGATTAATAAAATCAAATGCCAACTTTTGTACTTACTATTTGTGATTTCCTTGGCATTGGTGCTGGTGGCTGGATTTGTGCCAAAGTATTTGCTGTAGAACCAGACTGTGTTCCTGGAATTTCACATACCGAAGATGACTCTCCTGCTAAGGGAAGTAAACCAAGTAAGTATTAGGCATGCTTTCAAAAAAAGTAAGAGCGATGGTATCAATGAAACCAAACTAATTATTCTTAAAAGTATACAAATCATTTTATATCCCATGAGTATTTAACTTTTACTGGTTCTTTCTTAACAACTGAACAAAATTTTTCTATCCTTTTCCTTACCAAAAAGGCCACTTTTCCCAAAGACAACTACTTAAGACCTTTAACACTGCAGATATGCTGAGAGATAAAATAGATGAGACCAGAACCAAATATCCTATTCCCCCATTTCTTCACTACAGACTGTGTGCTGTTAGAACCTTTCTTTCCTAGTAAAAACCATCATTATCAAGGTGTATCCTTCACAGGAGACTCCTGACACAGATGGCAGACAGCCATTAGCAAATCCCCCTGGGATATGTCAAGAGGAAATAAAAAAGAATCACAGTAAGAACGAATGAATATAAAACATGCAGTAGAAGGGAAAACAGGTACGAGAAATTCCACTACAACCACCACAGAATCTGCACAAACTTTACTGTAGAGATTTTATGGAGATTACATTATTGTCATGTCCCAAAGTAGTAGTTACTTTGAACAACAAAAAACACAAAATGAGTAATGAACTCTGAATAATGAACTCTATTAACATGAAAAGAGCAATATCAATTTGCAATTTAATTAAAAATGACACTCTATAAGCTCTGGATTTTCATGCCAGAAACACATTTTTCTACTCTAAAATGTGCATCTAACACCTTGTTTATGACATATGCAAACAAAAGGGCAAGCAAAAATTTTCAAACCCACTTTGTTTGAGTGTGTTTTAAGGTGAGGTTAGAAAAGCTAAAGCCTAACTGGAATTGAATCTGGCAAGGAATGTCAAAGACAACACGTAGGGCTTCTATAAATCCATAGGTAACAAAAGGAAAATTAGAGAATATGTGGACCCATTGTTGAACAAGACTTGATTCTGGTTACACAGTACATGGAAAAGGCTGAGTTACTGAATTCATGAGTTTCTTCTTTGCCTTAGCTTTTACTAGCAAGACAGGTTTTCAGGAATCCTACTCCCAGATATCAGGGGAGAACCTAGAGCAATAAAGTGCAAAGTCCTGTACCTGGGGACGTACAGGCCATGCACCAATATATGTTGGTGGCCAGCTGGCTGAAAAGCAGGACCAGAGGCAGTGGGCAACAAACCGAAACACAGGAGCCTCTGTCTGAACATCAGGAAACACTTTGTTACTGTTAGGGTGACCCAGCACTGGCACAGGTTGCCCAGAGAGGTTGTGGAGTCTCCATCCTTAGAGACACACCAATGCCCTCTGGGCACAGTCCTGGGTGATCCACTCTTGTTGTTCCTACTTGAGGAGAAGGGTTAGACCCGATGACCCGCGGAGGTCCCTCCCAACATCAAACATTCTGTGATTCTGTTTATTACGTGGCCCCATTATTGACTTTAATTGGTCCATAGTTCTGTTCATGCTAAAGAACTTGAGGCAGCAGGGCCTACCCAATCACAAGGAGAAAGAAGAATAATGTTGGTACTGATTATATTTAAACGCGTAAGGTAAATAAACAAATTAAAGAAAACCTCAACAAACCCACACTCTCTCTTTGATTGTTACAATGACAGCTTAATTACAATAAAATAAATCTCTAAACCACAATTACCAGGTTGTTGTAGAGACCCAAGTCCTCTGGTCTGCCCTTTGTTAGTTAAGCCAGACGACTTCTCAGTCCTGTGCAGAATGTGAGAAATTGATCCATTTCAGAAACAAACAAGAACTCAAAAAGCAACAATACAGAGTACTTTAAAAATTAGAGAAGCCTTGGCATGTCTTCAGTATATTCTGGTGACAGTTATTTTGCTTTTAAAATACTACTTTTCTTCTGTATTTTTTATTAAGCCAATTGAAAGTTGCACTTAATTTTTAAAAAGGCAGAAAAATAATAGAGCTTTGATTATTGCAATTTGTGTCTTCTCCTGGGTTTTGAAGTTCCTTTCACTGTTATTTTTTTTCTTAAAATTATTTATCCATATTAGTCTGTGCATTTATAGCAAGCATCAACAAGTTGTGTCTACCTTCCAGGTAGTATGATATCATGCAATAAAAGGGCTAGAAGGGAGCCTAAAGGTCATCTTTCAGTCCCAATTTGCAAATGAAACCTTATTTCATCCAAAATTTTCTCAAAGGTCCTATTTTCTAGACTTCTCATTACCTTATTGATCTCCCCTGGTTCCGACCTCAGTATTTCATTTTACTGCAATGCCCCAGACTGAATACAGCTGTGCTGCTGAGGCACCATTGATGTTGAGTCAGTTGTGAAAATTTGTTTCTATCATTTGCAGGCTATGGTAAAACAATACTATTTCTCTTGAACTCTTCTACAACAGCACTAGGTCGTCTGCCTTACTTACTATGTCCTTACAGATCCTTCTTCTAAGGACTTTTGCTTACCCGTACTCTGCTGTTCTCCACGCTTCATTCCTGTAGTTGATTGTTCTTAATTACTAAGGGTTGCTTATTGAATGACACCCTTCTTCTCCCTTGACTACTACTCCAGTTTCTCAAGGCCACTTTGGATATGATCCTGTTTGCCAGTGCATTTGTCCCTCCTAGCTTAGTTTTCTGCAAATTTAAAAATTATTTTTTCTTTTCCAGGTCTCTCTACTTCTGCCACAAATGAAAAGATTGAATGCAACAGAACTTACGCAAAGCATGTGAACAATAAATGGCACAATCAGGCATTAGATCCCATTATCTCCTATTTGTTACTAGATGAGAATTAGGAATTGAACATTTTTTGTGGTTCCTTATTTCCATCATAGCTAAGCGTTCTGGAGATATTCTGCAAGTCATATAACCTTAAATCACTAGGCTAAATTGTTTTTCCTGTAGGAATCTCTGTCATCTGCTCCCTTAGCGTCTGCCTTCTGTTCATTCCCACACACTAGAACATATCATTGGCAAAAGCGTGCATGCTTTATTGATGACTTGCATGTTATAGATATATCATAAAATCAGTAAGTTACTAAAAATGATTAAGTATATTAAATACTAAAATCACATCAGTTACCCAGGAATAGGCTTTCTCTGAGAGATTCTGCTAGGAGGTTGTGGGGGCAGTGGTGGTGGGGTTGGCTTGGTTTGTGGAGGAGCTGGCTGCTGTTTTGATTGCTGGTTCAAAGCTTCTATAATGCTGGCTGTCTTTGCCACTGGAGGTGGTGGTGCTGGAGAAAGTACATCTATAGAGGAAAGTTAGACAGCAACATGGAATAAATTTCTATTTACCATTTTCCTTCTTGTGTTCTCATTACAGGTTCCCCTGTCACAGGACTTATCCTCATTTAAGAAAAATGCTTTACTACATGTAATGGAAAGAGGACCTCTTTGGAAAGCGGTTTACCTTTTGTTTCACCTAGTCAAAGTTGTAGAGCTCACAAGCACTTTAATTTATTCAAGCTTTAAAGTGCAGGCAAAGAAAATTCTTACCAAAGTCAGTCATATTCTTGAAAACAGTAGATCAGAATATATTTTTAAAAGTGCTAGTATTATTTGCTCCATTCAAGGCCTTCAGTCTGTGTTTTATGGAAAAGTTACTGAGTGAGTAGTATCTGGCAAATCTTATTTAGAGGAACACCTTTTCTTAAATTCCTGTTGTGATTAACAACTAACAGCAGACTAGGTTTAGCAATTAATTAAAATTGCTATTGAATTCTTGAATTCACCACAAAAGCAGCTGGCAGTGCATTAAAACATCCTTTTGCATTCCAGTGGTCTGTAAGAATCAAGCATAACGTGGAGATGTGGCCCCAGGCTTACATGTAACACTCACCTTTACAACTAGTGAGAAATGCAGCATTAAAACTATATATATATAAAATGATGAGCCCTTTAGCTCTAGTAATAGATGGTGTTTCCTAATGACCCTGCACTACACCATACAGTCCTCACTGGAGCATCAGAGAAGACAGTTTTGTTACTGGATGGGAACGATAGGCCAAAGCTACAGTCACCGAAAGAGGAAGTATGAGTTGTGGAAATGGAAAAATAAGCCAACTATGATTAGATACAGTAGAAAGGAAAACAGGGGAAAGTGGAAACATACTTGTAGATGTTACACGCAATGGCGGCACAGGGGGATGAATAGCTGGTGGATCTGATGAAGACCTCTGCCTGCTTATACTTTCCACTCCTAAAGAATTTGTCTTCCACATTGCATTAGATGAAGAAATTGTCTGAATACCACTGCCAAGAACTGAAGGCTGAACTAAAAAGAGAGGAAAATACTGCATTATTATTATTGCTTACCCTAAGCACAAAGTGTTAATATTCACACCTGTGCTTTCAGAAATGGTGTGGCTAGACCACTACATTGAGCAGTACTATATTCAACAACTATATTCACTCCATTCTAATGTAATACCAGAGCAGAAATCACTCTGGTGTTAAAAATTACACAGCAAGACTTCACCCAGAAACTTCTAACACTTTACCTAAGCAAAATTTGTCTCCAGTCACTGCTTTAAAATATGCCAATACTTGAAAAAGCACAGATTTCTCAGTAAGAAGAGAGAAAGCAAGTCTTGCTACCTTCTTTAATCCCTGACTGATAACTGTAATTTTATCAGGTACTGCAAGAAAAGGACCTCACTCTTCCATAAGCATGAGCACACATTGCTGACTCAAAGTGAAACATCAGTTTTGACTTAGAAACAACATAAAACTGTAAATCTGAATTTCACTCAAGCAGGAAGCTATAATAACTAGTCGTGAAACAGTCACAAGGTACTTCTTCAGAGCCTCTCAAATGACTTCATTCTGAAGAGCTGCCTCCTCATTTCCTAAAAACACTCTCCATGTTTTCTTCATAAAGCCAGTATTTTGCACATATTTTGCCATTTCTCCCTGCTCAGCACATAAGCATCACATTAAGAAAAGATGAAACAGAGTAAGGTATGGACAAATATTAGGTTGCAGGGAAAAGCATAAAGGGCTCAGAAGACTTGAAAACAGCCTAAAGCTATGAGGATAAAGGAGTAATAATATACCATAAGCACAACATTAACACCATCAGAAATCGACAAGAAGCTATGGTCAATTACACTACTATAGCTTTTAACTAAATATATAAATTAATAGGCTAACACATTGCTAGAGTAAAGACTATGAGCTAATCATCTCAGGCAGGCAGCATGTCTTCATGGCATGAGTTGTATTACAGCAATGCCAAGAAGTTTGGGGTTGGGAATGAAATTAAAATAACACTTTTTAAAATGTGTCATTTAATCAAGGGCAAACTGTGAGTAAGGCAGTATGATTGGCCAGGATTAAAATAATATCAAAGAGTAAAACAGTCTTTTTAACTATTCAATTGTATTACTAATTCAGAGACAGAATCTAACAGTTAAAAAACCCAGGCAAGCTCCTTGTGTCAATTTTCCTGTTTGGTGGGGAAAACATTCCTTTCCATCAAGTAAAAAAATGTTGTCTAGATATTAAGCTTAGAGTTCATGTGAAATGTTAGATTAAAGTAATCCCACCTTGGTTAAGTTTTACATACTACTAACTTGCTGCAGTCCCATGCTACCCTTCCCAAGTAACCCAAAACCATGCTTTTCTGTTCTCAGTTTTTCTGCCCCTTTTATGCAGCCATTCCATAACTGACTTTTCATATTACACAGAAGACCAGCTTGTCATCTCAGGCGCAATCACTGGTGCGTGGAGTCTTGCATTCTGACCTCTGCACAGTGCTCCCAAAGGCAGAAGCCACCCATGTGTGCCTAGAACATTTCCTGATTATATCTCCTCTTATGGAGTCTGAATTACAGCACCATAGGAAACCATGTGTTTAACAGTAACTTTTCTTTAATTGAATTGAATACATAAATTTAGCCTCCATGAACGATGGTGGATTAATAAAGGTATTAAAACAATGAAACACACCAAATATGACCGGTACAAAGAGGACCTATACAGATTTCTCTGTGCTTCTTTACTATGATGCAAACAGATTACATACGAAGATAAGAATGAAGATCACAGCAGCAGCTTTAATGGTAGATTTTGCAAGCACACAACCCTTTGAATCAGGATGAGACATGGACTTTTACACTGTTCTAATGATATGGGGACAACCAGTAACTGGCAGCAGTATTTTCAGTCAGCTATCAGGTCTCTAAAATCATCCAGTTCTCCACATCATGACACTTACAGTTTTATTTCAACAACCCTCAAGCATGTATTTATTAAGAGAAGAATTTGCAAGGTTAAAATCTCATACACTCTCCATTCTCTGAGGTCTTAAACAAATTTTCACAGCAGACAAATGCTATTGAAGTTTTATCTTTACACTGAACTCTGATAATTACATCTTCAAGAAATAGAAGTATAAAAAGATTGAATGTAACAAAAAAATTTGATGAGCTACATTGGCTGCAGCCCTCCTTTTCATAAATGGTTTAACTCTGGTGAGGTTATCTGGGTATTGTTTTCCCAAACACTATTGTGTACGTCTTGCAGGTATACCAAAAATGAAACTCAGAACAAGTTATGTAGATTCACTTCAAGGACATAACATGAGGTCATCAGTAACTGTTCCAATACTTACCTGTGCAAAATAACTGTAAGAGAAAACCTAAAAATTAAATAATTTTTAAAAAGAGTTATGATCCAATTCTTCTAATATACAATGATATTTTCTAGTACCTTTGCCAATATTCCTTGGAGGTAGAGGAGGTGCACTACTTGTAACAGGTACTGCAGGCTGAATGGGAGGTGGGCTGCCACTGAGTATTGCTCCATACGTTTCATTCTGTAATATACTTGGCATAAATCCTCTTTGCTTGTCCTTAGCAATGTTCGCTGCATCTCTTGCCAAGGATGCTACATTAGGCTGAAGTTGGTTTGATCCAAGCTGGTAGAAGCTGACAGGCCTGTCCTCTCTCCTGTTGGGACTGGGTTGCTTAAACACAGTAACAGAAGTACGCATCGATACCACATTAGTTGTACTCATTTTATTTATTAGTTGAGAGAAAGTTATTGGTTTCTTGAAAGAAAAAATGACTTCTAAAATGCATTTTCGTTGCTTTTAATACATAACCTTAACCCTACAGTCTGCCCTTTTCAAGACATAGTAACTATGTACACTAACAACAACAACAAAAAGATAAAAGGTGAATTGCACTTCAAACAGTTAATATATTCTCATTTCTTCTGTATACACTGCTACAGGATAATACTGTATCCCTATATACACAAGACTATACTTCTATAGATAACCAATATAGATTTTCAGACTGGATCAAGTAAAGTTTCCTGCATCAAAATACCCAGCAGTATTTTCAAAACTAAATAAACAACTGAAGGTCTTAAGCCTCATCTGAATTTCAGCAGAGCTAAATCCCAAATGGATGATCATGACCTCAAAACCCAGACACAATTTCATCCAAGTATGCTACCTGTAGCTCAGCCTACAACAAATGAGTAGCCAAAACTTCTCATTAATTCTTTTTAGCTCACTAGTATCACTGGATAAGTTTGGGAGATTACTTCAATTGGCAGCTGGGATGGAACATTGCTCATCCCACTCACATTATTGAATGATCTCTAATTAGCTGTCTTTGAGATTTACAGCAATCATCTGCACTTAGCATTATTCTTTCTGTTTCAACAGCAAGCATAGTCATTACTGTTACCAAATGATAATTAAAACAGCTGGAGTTACAAATTCATGTGGCTAGTAGAGGAATGGGCTTTAACAATCCACAGCCCAGAGAGCATAAATATACCTTCAGAAATAGTGCTAGATAAACATGTCATACTGACATACTGTCTGTATGAAATTAAAATAACCATTTATAGTAAGAGCATTTAGTCAGAATAAAGATTAACATCAACAGTATCATTAACAAGCAATTGATTTTCCTCTGAATACACTCAATGCTTACTTCTGGATTGGTCATGTAGGGCCTTTAGATGTGTTATAGCATAGCATTATAGTTCCAAGATTGATCAGAATGATGTACATGATAGTCCCTACCCTTACTTTGGCTTAGCAGCCTCACTCCTCACTGGCTGACACTCTCCATTCCCTAACCTCTCCACTGTCTTAGTTCTGGGACTTGTTTCAGCCCACAGTTCCTTCCGCTTTCTAAGCCAGCAGAAAATTCTTTTTCATGTTTATGATTCAGCTTTCCACTGGCTCACCAAACTGAAGAAGTTCACTACAGGGACAAATGTGTGCCAGAGTGGAGGCAAAAGCTGAGGCAGGACCAGGCAGCCAGAGTGTACAACAACAGCAGAAACCACTTGAATTCTCTTAAACTTCTTTTAGGTTAGACTCTCTTTTACACGAAATATTCTGGACTAAAAGAACTTAAATTTCAGACATGAACTTTTCTGACATAGATTACAAAATCTGTTCAATTGTCTTACCAGCAAGACAAACCCATTAGCCTGACATTTATAAACAAAACTCTGATATCATCCTAAGCAACAATTCACCCATGTAGTCACACAATGTAGTCACAGACTCTACTCCGTGATTAATAGCCCTTAATCTCCTTTCAAAAGTCCCTGCAGTATAAACCTATTGATAGTGGGCAGCAAAGTAGGGGTTTCATTACGTAAGCCACACTGCTGAGTAGTAGATACCTTCCTACATGAGATGGAGCTCAGGGACTAGTCAAAAAAAGAACACTCAAATGCAGAAGGCAACTGGCAACAATGAAGAAAGTGAAGGAAAAGAACAGATCAAAAAACAAATTTAAAGCATACCAGAAAGGGATTTTGACTTGCAAATTACCAAAAACTTTTACAGCTGGAAAAAATGAGAACTCTAAAGGTTTCAATTTGCTGTATCAAAATGATCATCATTACTGTTTTTATTATCTGGAGTGTGGTAAAATATATAGGAATACATGAATATGGGGATAGAGTATGAAAGCTCATGCAGAAGAACTGGATCTAGCAGCTCATGGATTTCATATTCTTCCACAGATACCAAATTTTAAGGAAAAATCTTAAGAAGATTCTCAGAAGGTAGAAATCGTGCCTTGAAAGGGATGGCCTGTGACACCTGTTGTTGCTAATTAGGTCAAGTCAAGCACCACAGGTAACAGCTATCTTGGACTAGAGACAGGACATGGGGAAAAGAATCCTATGCACACACAGTATTGTAAAAATGGTATTTCACAACAGAGGAATTATTGATGTCAAAATTAGTCTCCAAAACATTTAAGCCAATTTAATGGTCTGATGACCTAACAATTTTAAAGACATCCTATGAAGATAATGGAAATTAACCTGAGACTGTCAGGTTTCAATATTTCTGAAAACAAAAAAAACCCCAGCACATAAGACTTGGTTTTATGCTATTAATTCACTGTTAGCAATTCATGCCCTAGCTGAGATGGGGAATTTTGCAAGAGAAGTACTAAAATGCTAAAGCTTGTAGAAAGAAAAAGTCAAATTCCATTATCCAGAGGAAAAAGGGGTTTTTTGTTAGCTACTTTCAAAAAACGTTGTCTGAAGACTAATATAAAGTCTATTGTGTATTCCTTGTACTTTATAAGGAAAGCAGAAAAGGCATAAGCAATTATAATACCACACTCACACAAAGAACAAACACCTGTTCAGTACTTACATGGAATACTTCAAATTATGAAAGCTTCAGGATGTCATTAGTATTTTGGAACCTATACATAATTTCAACTTACTTGTCCCCTAGAAATTCATGCCATTTTTAGGTGTCAAAACATGGTAGTTTGTTACCTGTCTGTTTAGGTGCTTAAATACTTTTTCAAGTTGGGCCCTAAACTGGGAAATTAAATTTTGAAAATGCAATGAAATTCCTGTGCTATCGGAATGTTTTGTAATATGACCATTGTTCAAGCCATCTGGACATGGGCCTGGTCAACTGGCTCCAGGTGATCCTGCTATAGCAGGGAGGTTAGACTTCCAACCCCAACCATTCTGTGATTCTGGACCTAAAAGTACCACAACTCCACTAAAAATTTCATGTATGAAAAGCACAAAAACTAAAATTATTTTATATGTGAAGATTCAGAATTAAGACCCTACCCTGCTATTAATGGATGTAGCTTATTTAATGCACAGGTTCAGTTGAAGACAAAACAATGCATAAACTGTTCTAAAGTTAAAGCCATTGACTGGAGATGTTTCACAAACATGAGGAGATAGTCTGAGGTGCCTTCCTTTGTAAAGGCAATTTTCCCAGTTCATGTTAGATCTGCTTCATGATCAGCAGATCTAAATATTCCTGATGTATTGAAACCAACTATTGACTCCATTGAAAAGAAGACATAACACACGGCTAATTATAATTTGGCACCACATGGTCACGTTTTAAGAGGAAAAAGTAGACTAACTATAATTTCAGAAACAAAAATTCAAGCTACTGCATTTTACTACAGAACTTTATTTCCCAGTATGCTTTTTACCTATAGTAAAAAGCAAAGTTATTGAAATGATTATGAACATCACACACATATATGTGTACAGAAAAATAATGCTGACACAAACCTGCAGCTTTTCATCCACATCATCATCACTTTCATCCAGATCTTCATGAAGTAACCGCCATTCATATTCTACATGAACATGAGAATTAAATCTTCCAGACAGGGCTTGAGTAAGCTAAGGGAAAAAAAAAGATGACTGTTGACACTTTACGTGCAGTACATATTTTAAAACAATACATTTAAAACCAAACAAAGTCCACATATAGGAAGAACCTTGCTTTCAGCGATCTGGAAGGTTACTGCACTGAAGTAAGTTTAAAGAACTAAGCTGTGTTACCAAATACAACAGAAATAAATCAAAAGTAACTGGACATTTCATCAACCATTGTAGATCCATGTTCCATTTTCTGACAAGAAGCACCACATTGTATTTGCTTTCATTTAGAAATTGCAATTCAAAGAAATTAAAACTGCAATGGCAGTTTTCTTGAATCAGAGTCACTTATTGAGAAGCCTTGACCCCCCCTAATATGATGGGGCATCCACAATTTCTCTGGGAAACAAGATAATGGCCTTAATCCATGGCCTTCACCCATAAAAAGTACTTTAGTAATTAGATTTCAAGGAGATGTCAGACACTTAGATTCACAGAATCATTTAGGTTGGGAAAGACCTTTAAGATCATTAAGTCCAGCCAAGAACCCAGCAACACCACATCCATCACTAAACCATAGCCCTAAGTGCCACATCTACACCACTTCTAAATACCTTCAGGGAAGGTGATTCAACCACTCCCTTGGGCAGCCTGTTCCAATGCTTGACAACCCTTTCCAGAAGAAATTTTTCCTACTATCCAATCAAACTCTCCTCTGGCGCAACCAGAGGCCGTATCTGCTTGTCCTGTTGCTTGTTGCTTGGGAGAAGGGATAAATGCCCACCTGCCTACAACCTCCTTTCAGGGAATCGTAGAGAGCAGTAAGGTCACCCCTGAGCTTCCTTTTCAACAACCTAAAGAATCCCAACTCCTTCAGCCACTCCTTGTAAGACTTGTGCTCCAGACCCTTCACCAGCTCTGCTGCCCTTCACTGGACTCACTCCAGCCCCTCAAACTCTTTTTTGTAGTGAGGGGCCCAGAACTGGACACAGGACTCGAGGTGTGGCCTCACCAATGCCAAGTGCGGGGGACAATCACTGCCCTGGTCCTGCTGGCCACTCTATTGCTGATACAGGCCAGGATGCCATTGGCCTTCCTGGCCACCTGGGCACGCACTGGCTCATGTTCAGCCAGTGCTGTTGACCAGCACCCCCAGGTCCTTTTTCACCACGCATCTTTCCAGCTACTCTGCCCCCAGCCTGTAGCACTGCAGAGGGTTGTTGTGACCCAGTGTTGGACACAGGACTAGGCCTTATTGAACCTCATACTGTTGGCCTCAGCCCATTGATCCAGCCCATCCAGATCCCTCAGCAGAGCCTTCCTACCCTCCAGCAGATCAACACTCCCACCCAACTTAGTGTCACCTGAAAACCTACTGAAGGAATCTTACTTGTGCACCTGTGACTAATAGCTCAATAGAATCAACCCCTGGCCTCAAAAATTTTATAATAGCTCAATAGAATCAACCCCTGGCCTCAAAAATTTTATAATTTCTGACGCATCTGAAGAAAAATACAGTCTTCTTCTTAAAAGCATATAACTTTATGTAAGCATATAATTATTTCTAAGGATAAAACTATTTCTAGTACACCACTATTGCATCTGGAATATATTCACTGAATATTCAGCTGTAAACTGTAAACTGTTAAATGATCAGTCATGACATTCACACACAGAATGACACGATACTCACCAACTCTTCACAGTGAGTATGTTTTAAACGTTTAGCTATATCAAGTGGCGTCTCTCCTGCTTCATTTGCTATATTACAGCAAAAAAAGAAATGTGTGATGAGAGGTGTCACTATTTACATGTCCATTACTAAAGACAAACCTGCAGATACACAGTGAAGTACTAGACCAACACACTCGAAAACTCATCTCCTTCTTTCATAGGTAGGTCCAACTCACATCAACCCTCTGAACATGACAAGCAGGAGCAATTCAACATGCCATATATATATATGAATGACAGCCATGAAATGGCAGGATATAACTTGACAACAAAACAGCAATTAAAAATCTAAATCTGTTTAAAAATTAAGTGTAATATATAAGTCAATTTTAAACTTGAAATAAACAGCGAATACTCATTCTTTAATAATGAAGATTTTATTTACAGAATTATAATAAAGAATGGAGGAGAAAATGCACTTATTCCAACTTCACCATTTCTTATCTGAAGCAATGACAAATAGGATATCAAAGTACACATTACCCTTTTACCTATTTCAATAGAAGCCTTCCCTCTCAGCAGCAGTTTGAGGCACTCAACGTTGTCTGTTAGACAGCAATAATGCAGGGCTGTGCTACCTTTACAGGTTTGCTTATCTAGATTGCCACTGTTGGAGTACAAGAAAGAAAAAGGGTAATTAAATTTAAGTTTTCTACCCTAAATTATTAAACCACTCTCATTAGAAGATTTTCAAAGAATAAAATTACATTTGCAAATACAGCTTTAGTACTTAAGTATTTGTATTTATTTAGTACTTGTATGACATGACACAAAAGCAATGCCAATATTTAGCTTGCCATACACTTACCTGTTCTGCACTAAAAAGTCAACTATATGAAGGGATGTTCTATCAACTGACCTAACAGCAAGGTGCAGTGCTGTTTCGTCTTGCTCCTAAGAATGAAATGAAAAAAGACATTAGTTTCCTCTGAAGAAGAAGCAGAAATTGTAGTAAGACATTAATTACATCAATTAAAACATGTAATTTCAAAATATTCAAACAAGGTGCCATTAAAACATCTGTGAAGACTTACTGTGTCCCCTTCATTCCTTTAAAGTAAATAAATAAATAAATAAATAAATAGGTTGAAAACTAACAGATTATTGAATGATTTAATGTTTAATGTTTCAATAAATTTAAAATACGATAGTATTTGGAAACAATTTTATATTTAAACTCTTTAGTATCTTCTTTTGTTATTGTTAAACTACATCATCAAAAGGACATGCATTCAGAAGAGTGTTTCAGATGTTATTTCAAATGATTTTTAACTAATGAATGCATATGGTACTTAGAACAATTTGTCTAATAAAATTTACAACACTTACATGGCCATTGGCCAGTGGAATTTTTTCTGTGAGATCCACGCCATCAGCATACACTTGAACTAATCCAAGAATGTCTCTTGATTTGACTGCTTCACAAAGAGCATGCAATTTAGCTGCATTGTCAGCATGCTTCTTTCTTGCGTATTTTCTCTCAATATACTTGGCAGTAATGTAATCTTTTCTTGCATTCCTGAAATTGAATATGATTTACTTCTATAACTTTCAGCAGAAGATAAACATTAGCATTTCTATAAATACATGCAAGTCATTTGAAATCATTCATTATGATAATTTTTCTTTTCAAATATGCATGAAACCATGCAGTCTCATATTTCAAGTATGAAATGTAGTTACAGAAAATGAATCAAATATCCAATCCAAAGACAGACAATGAATTTCTTCTTCCAGACTCTCTGATGATGTTGAGATCAAGACTACCCAGCTCTATGTACAGAAGATACACCAAAGCTTCATAATGCTGGTTTATGTTACCCTGCAGGTTTATGTTTATCTGACTCGGTACTCCTACACATGCTGGAAAGGGATGGAAGGCATGGGATACAAAAAAGCCCCCAAACAAATCCCAAAAAACCCCCCACAAACTATCTTGTACCTCTGCACAGACTATCCAGGCCTTGAATTTGAATTCACAGCAGTGAGTATGTTCTTTAAACTCTTCACCACAACTGTAACAGGGAGGATGTGTTGGAGCTTTCAGTGACATTTCTAAACCAAGATGAAATCTTAGTACACCTGACTCAGCACGAGTTACCACTTTTTGCTGTTGATGCCCAGTAACACATCTACTCCTCTTCCCATCACAGCAAGACAGGAGCTTGCACGCCTCCCAAAGGCGTAATTTCTTACCAGCTCTTGGGACGTACACAGCATTGCACAGAAGACATTTAACAAAGTCATAATTTATCATCTAGATACTATGTAATGGGCAACAAGTAAAAAACCCCAATAAATGCTAATAAATTGGATCAATGGGTAACTCTTGTTCATAAAGCATTTGATAGTATTCAGGTTCTCATTTCAATAAAATAGCCCCAAATTTGATAAGGAGAGTTACCAAACTAAATGATCTTTCTAAATACAAATTTTTAGAAGTATTTTTATTATATTGATTTAGAATATGGTAAAATTATCAGTAATTTTACTTATTAATAGTAACACTCTACATTATTATTAATAGTGGTAGTCAAAAATTATCTAGACTGTCTTGTTTAACACTGTTTTTGTCAGAATGCTGAAAGTCCATATAATGTAAAATCAGCTTCAGCCAGGGCAAATTCTTCTGGGTTTGTTTCTGCATTGTTTACTAGCTCTTCTATGATGAGTAGTATCCAGCCAAGTAGGCAGCTATCCTTGCTGTATCTCTGCCTTCACTGTTCAGTGCTTTCAAGTAATTCAGTTAAATGTTCTGTCTTCATTCCACAGAGTTACGGACTTCGATCCCACGTGTAGTTTCTAAATGCTGTTCAGTATCTTTCAGGTAAATGTGCACTTTATTACAATTTCTATTTTGTTTTCAAATAGCACAAAATTAATTGCTTTGGTTTTAATCCCTATCCTTGGATGTCTTTAAAGTTCCCAGCAAGTCACAGTTAATTTGTCTTTGTCCCACAAACCACGATTCAAAGAGTTGGTAAGATATTCCCTACTATTAGGGAAGGTGCAGTCAGATAAAACTCAATAAAACAGACATGCAAATCATCAGAAGAAAGGTTTACTCTTCGGCTATAAGACCATAAATAAGACATTACACATCTTCCATGGCCTGCCAGTGCAAACCATAATGGCACAGCCCCTTAGCAACATTAAATTAAATGCCTGCCTTTTCAGAAGTAGTGGCTCTTTACTTACATATCACTGCTTGGATTGGGTTTGACCATCTCATCAAGTGGCAGACAGAATTCCATAATCTCATTAAATCCAGCATTCCCAATATTCTTTGCAAGCTGTTAAAAAAGAAAATCCCACAGCTCACTTAATAAACGTGTTCAGTTATTGGCCGCACACATAACAAGGGGATAACAAGGGAAAATGAGTGCTGGGACCCCTTATTTTTGATTCCTTGGTCTGCCACTATGTCAGCGATAACAAACAGATTAGGTACTTTCTTTGGATGTGAACTTTAAACTGGGACTCAGTACATGAACAAGTAACTGCAGAACAATCCAGCAAGACACCAGTTCATACAATAAATGCAAATACTTTGTGCTGGGTAAGAACACACATATGAACTGTCACATAGCAGCTGATAAGTGGTAACTTCATTGTGTTGCAAAGCTGAATACATTTTCTTTCTTTGGGGATTAAAGTTCTCTTCTAAAATAATGCTAAATAATTAATGGGCTAAGTATTTGTGAAGTCCTTCAATTTTTACTCTGAGGCACATTTCTATGTCAAACAGCTGCGTTCTTTTAAAAAGCAAGCAAGGATAAAAAGATTTGAAAACACAGAAAATATGAAGCCTCTACTAATTTGAATTCTAAGATAAGAAAAAGTTTACAGTAGGACAGTATGTTCCAGGAGGTTCCCTTAAACTTCAAGAATTAAGCTTTCTTAAACGATGTTTATCCAGAGACAACTTCAGGATGGGAATATCTTGCTAAAGTGACAAAAATATACTTGTGTTAGAAGTATTTTACAGTACTATTTTTAAGTTAATAAGAGCAATTTGATTACCAGAAGTTCAGATGTTCCCAGCACATCTAATGTAAGCGATTGCATTCTGGAATAGTGAACACCAAGTTCTCTATGGATTCCTGAGCATTCAATGCAAGTTAAAATTCCCAAATTTGTTGAAAGCCAGGTAGGATCTGAAACAGAAAGCACCCACAAAATTAAAATTTATTCAGGCAATCGTTTCATTCTAGAAAACGTAGAATATAGAAACGAAATACTGTAAATAAGATTCTTGTGCATTGATTATCTTTTTTTTTTTTTTTAAATTTATGTCTTTACATTTACACTACCTGAAAAAAACCCAGGATTTGTTTTAATGCTGAAAGAAGAGGAAAATTTTTATTTTATTTTTGTGAAGGACATTGCTATCCAAGGAAGCTCCTCAACCACTCCAGTTTGTCATTCTTCAAACAACTTTCAGGAATTGCATTTTCCCACTACCAATATAACAGTGTCACATTCTCAAGTGGGAATACAGGTGCAATTTAAACTGAAATAACAATGTTTACAGGGTTGGGGTTCTTGTGTACTTCAAAGCGACTTTAGACTAAGTGAAGCAGAAGTGATTCAGAAGTGCACATACAGCACACACTACAAGATTCTCACTCAACTACTTGCAAGATACAAAGGCTCATCCCTCTCCTTTCATAGCCCTTGACTGTCTTTTCTCCTGGTATTTTGCATTTACTACATTATTCCATCATCTTCCAGTCAATTCATTTATTTCTGAAGATTTAGACAGCTTAGTAATTCATTTGTTTGATAAATGTTTGTTAGTTGCCATTTACGCTCTTATTTCTTATGACAGCAGGCTTGACTCTTCCCGTAGTCTTATACAATATCTATTGCCAGAAGCAACTATCAATTTGTAAAGTGCATAAAGCATCAGAGCTGATGCTTTCAGCCACAGTTTCACATCAAAAAACCCTGAGTCCAGCAGTGCCCCCGTAACATAAAAGAACACCGGAAACAGCAGGATTTTAAAAATAATTTGAAGAGGGTTAAAGTCGAAATTCATTGATCAACAAAACCAACACTGCAAACCATAGTCAGCAGGTGCATTCTTCTCAAAATGAGTACAGCCTTAGACATATTCCCTGTCTCACTTAGTCAAACATGATTAAAAAAAAAAAAAAAGAAAAAAAGTGTATTAAGAAAATGCTTCAAGTAACTTATGGCTGCTCGTTTTACCTAAATCTTATATTATGAACCCATATTTTATGTAAGTTCATTTGATTTACGTAAGCAAAAGCTACAATTAGCAAAATACATGGCACAGTATTAGTAACTTCTCCCCTTTGACAACAACCATATAGCAAATCAATCTTACTAAAGTAGTTCCATTTAAATTGTTAGCATATTCTACTATGTGTATAATTTTAGTGAGATAATGAGTAAAAGTGAAAGCATAAAACATTAGTTTAAATATTCTCATGAGACAAAGAATTTTTACCAATTAACAATATGCTTAATTGAGTCACCTTGTGCTCCACAGTCACAACAAACATCATTTCCAGTCATCCTCTGGACTTCAGATATAATTTCTTTTGTCAGTTCCTGGACAATATTATTTTCTCCTGTGTTATCATCTCCTTTGAATGCATTATTTAAAGCTTCCTCTTTGCTGTTTTGTAGCACAGATGTCCATCTAAAATAGCAGTAATATTTTGCTAGTGAGTATTTTGGCACTTCTGAAGTTCAAAGTCCCAGTAGAACACCAGTGTCAAAAATAAAATTAGCAAAGTAACTCACATTTGACATTCCTGTTCATCCTCTGCTTGAAAGTGGTATGTTCTGTCATCTGCACAATAAAGAATTCACATACTGATTAAAAAAATTATTGAAAAACTCATCTTGCAGAAATCTCTCAATGAAATCTAAAATTAATTGATTCCTGAGGTCTCTATTCTCATCACTGGAGTGTGTTGACAGACAAAATGTCTATTTAACAAGTTTCACCTTACTACCTACAGTTTATCTACGATTACATCCATGTTTACATAAGGTGGCTTATTGCATTTTAAACAGAAGCTGTTTTCTTCAGTGCTGTGCTTTTATCACGAGCAGCAGGAGAGCAAAGGAAATGCTCTGGATATGACCTCCGTAATCACAAGTTTAAAGTTCTGCTGGGAGGAAGGGGAGTAAAATATAGAGTCCATATTTGAGTTTGTCTGTGTATGTAAGAAAGATTTAAAGAGTTCAAATGAGCTCTTAAAACCCAGTAATCACAAATGGCAAAACAAATCTGCCAGACACAAAGTCCAAACTACAACCAGCATAAGCCCCAAGCTGTTTCAATTAAACCAAGCTCACAATTTTCAGTTCACTACTGTTTCTCTAATTCTAAGCATTGTTATCATAGTGTACTATTACAGAAAAAAGCACAATACATTTTAAGTCTGTGGAGCAAACAAGATATGATACAGTTTAATGACTGAGTTGGAGTGAGAACAGTTGATGAGAACAACAGAGGTAAAGCTACCGGCAAAAAGACATTCTAAGATGAAAATGTATAAAGTTTGAAAAATATTCAGGCTAAAAGGTATTAAAAGATAGCTTCAAGCATGGAAAATACTAAGACACTGAAGACATATGAAAGAACAGAAAGGAAAGTGCTACATAAAGAGATTTTATCTTTCGATGATACAGCAATTTACATTTTGTAAAGAACAAGGAGCTTTTTTTTAACTCTGCAGTAAAATGAACAAGTCATCTGGAGAAGGCTAAGAGGCCAGTTATGCCTTGTCAAGTATGTGATAACATTGCAATAAGCTGATACTGGGCAAAATATGACACGCTCATCAACAAAGAAAGAAAGTGCAAAAGTAAAGAGGGAAGCCCAGTTGCTTGAGCAGAAATTAATTAGCTGTGTGTTGCACACAAGGATTCAAGTCTATTCACATAAGCGGCATAGCTTATATTTACAAATGCAGAAGAACTTTATGCTTAAATAAAGGAACAAATGAGGAATACATTTGTACTCTTCTCCCCAGATAATCTGAGACACATATTTCAGTAAAATATCCTAGTGAGAAACAAAGGAAACATTCTACTACACGATTTCGTATCATACCCTTCTGATACAAAAATTATTCCGTTTTGATGGGTTTAACATGTAGATTCTTTATCTCACCTTTATACCTACTATGAGATAACAAAACCAAAAAATGTTTTCAGTATTTTCTTCACAGTTGCATAGCAACCACCAGAGTTACATTTTAGAAAGTTTTAAAAGCATCTTTTGATCTTGTGCAAAAGTTGTAACTTTTCAAGATGATCAGCTAGGACATTTTCAGTATGAAGAGTGATTGTCACAGCAAAAAACAGTTACTCTACTGTAAGACAGCAAAAAATTATATAGAAAAAAGGCATGAAGACAGCTTTCAAAAACCAGTGGTTTTCCAAAGAAACAGGCACAGTTAGTTGCATTATGCTAAAATAACTGAAATGTCACATTGTCAAAGGAAGGGCATTTTATAAAGGGAAGCATTCTACAATGGCAAAAATGTTCAAGTGGATTATTGACACATTTACAGAAATAATGCAAAATTCTGCTACGAGCTGCAAGTAGAAAGACCTGAACAACAAACCTACGTGATATGAGGTCAAAACACTTTTTCTCCTCTGGGTTTGTTTTCACTTGGCAGGTTAACAGATTGAGCTTTGCTGGAGGTCGGTTAGCCTATGTGAAGATAAAACATACACATTTTAGTATATCCATACTGACTGAGCCCTGCAGATTGAAAACACGGGATAACTGGCCAAAAAGACTTGACAAATGCCTCCTTAATTTTTAAGGTCACCCCCATGTTTTCTTCTGCATCATGGTTTGTAAACCACTAGTATTCGATACGGGGAACTGGATAGACTGGAATTTTGAAAGGAAGAAGGGTAGAATCTCTTCAATTACCACTAACCAGGGACACTTACCTGAAGGAACTGGGTATGAAAAAGAGACAGGTTCATCCCTATGTTTAATCCCCTAACACTCAGACATTTAATTTTTAAAAATTACTGGTTTACTTTTCAATACTTAACTATTTTGACTCCTGCTAATATCTTTAAGGGGTCCCCCATTAATCAGTTTAGAACAAATGCTGAATTTTTAAATCAGTAAAGGGACACAAGTGAAGGAAAATAAGAAGTTTGCACAGAGAAGTCTTGCAGAAAATGTATGTAAAAGTAAACTGAGCTAGCTGATTACTAGTGAAAAAATCTAGTGAAATAAAGTATATTTTATAATTATATATGTTTTCTAGTCAAGTTCCTCTCAAGCTATTTCAGTTCCTTTTTGAATAGAAAGTGACAGTGTTCTACTAAGAGCAAAATTCACAAGGAACCTGCATTTTGAAAGACTCGTAAATGCTACAAAGACTTTTCAAAAGCATCACTGCACTAACCTCTTCTTTCCCTTAACCTACGTGCTCTACAGACCTGAGGTAGGACCTAGAAAGGTATGTTCGCAATCTTGACTTGAGGAATGGCCTTCACTTCCTACAATTAATAACTAGTTTCACTCCTCTTTTGGAATAATTAAATCATAAACCAGATTTAACTAGTGAATCTTCGCTCTAGACAATAATAGCTACAAAATAGCACTTTAAACCATTAGGAAAGGACTATCATAAAGATAGCAATATCCACAAACACATTACCACACTTATTGTTGCATTCTAACAATATTAATAGACTGAGTTGCTAAAATAAGATTTAAACATCTAAACAAGAACTGCTATCAAAGGAAGCTGTACTATCACATAATGTAATTAACTTGCAATGAAGTATAAGAAATGCACATATTCTCACAATCTCATCTAAATTTATTAATGAAAACATTTAATTCCAAAAATCAAGGGACAAGTCAAAAGATTACAGATTCCCTTCAAACAACCTGATAAAACAATGTAGTTGGCCAAAAAAGAACAGTATCATTATATCTGAAGAACAGTTTAAAAAAATCAAAACCGTGAACAAACATAAGCAAGGAAACAATTATGTATTTTTTTCCTGTTAGGAAAAAAAAGAAGCATGATGTCCTTGAAAAATAGCAGGCTCATGTTTTGCCCAGCATAAGCAGCAGACAAAACAAAGTCATGCAAGCTTTGAAACAATAAACGTGCAGGTCACTTGCTGGGCAATGTAAAACAAATTATACCCAAGAGAGGTTTTGGAGGCAGCAAGATGACAATTTATTGACAACCACATTGTATGCTCTGCCTAATAAATAGTTTTTCAAATTCCAGGCTTCCTTTTAGTAGTAAAAGTGCATACAGTTTTAATTATTTAGTTATAAATTACATATAAATATATATAAATATTTATCAATTATTAATTATATAGACACTGGGCAACTCATATATACGTTTCTCACAGGCTCTATGAGAATGTAAAAATGCAATTCAAGTTAAGAGAGAACCCCCTTGCCCCAGGACTTCGGATCTGAAGTGCATTTGGGACCTAATTAGTTTTCTCTAACTTGTGAAATATGAAGCTGTAAATGAATGCAGTAAAATGCTTCAGAGAGGTCTGAAGGACCAATGCACACAGGACTTGTCCCTCTGGACAGGAGAATGCAGCAGAAGAACTCAGTATCACAATCTGAGAACCCAAAGAAATGGCTGCAACAACAGTAACATATCCTGGGCCAGTATGCTGATCTTGGAACCCATACATTTTCTTGAGCTTTTATCTGAGGAACTCCTAACCTGAAGTCAGCATTAAGAAAGGTATTAAAATCCCTTTGCATGTGGCTGATAGCACCTAATTCATGTTTCCATCCTGCTGCTGAATAACAGTTTATCTCCACCAGCCTCCCTGACCTGTGCCTGCTGCTTGTGCACAACACACTTCCATCACATGGCAGGTGCTGCTTGGGGAGAAGATGAATCTTAAAGATAAAGGGAGTTAAGGCTGTGTGAGCTCTTTAGCCACACTAATTCAAACACTTGGCAGGATTAGGAGACACTAGACATGGAAAACACTAACAAACTACTATTACACTACTTGTTTAAAACCTGTGAGATTCACTTTCCGCATCGACAATTAGACAATTAAATTTCAGACTACTGATGAGTTTTTGGACACCCATGTTAACATGTCAACACCCTGAAAAGATGTGCTGCCACCTTTCATGCCATACATAGACTTGAGCATCAACTCATGTTCCTTCCTGCAGAAATGGCAACCCTCTATCCAGCAAAACTGACTTATAATCTATTCTACCAACAAACAGAAGTGTAGGAATCAAGAAGTTAGGCCTCTGAGACAATGCAGGAGTGCCATGATACAGAGCTGGTTTTATAAAAGGCATGAGCAAGTATGTCCACTTAACGGACTGGTTGGCTGATTTCATCATGCACTTTTTCTGGTTATAAGTGATCAACTCCTGGATAAAAACATGAAATCTGACTGTTTTGCCTTCAGATTGTCCTATTAATCATCATGGTACGGTATTCAGCAGTAAAGAAAGAACAACAAAAAAAGGTTTGATAATGAGTCTCTCTTATATTCCTTTCTTTGCAGACAACCAGCAAATGTTCTTTAAATACAAATCCAGCTTTGAGGAATCTGATATTTCTGAAATCTTTTTGCCTTGTGACTTCTTCATCTGGAAAGCACTTAGGAATTCCTAATTACATGTTTCAGTCTACTTCTATCATGGGTTTTTTCATCCATATATGTTAAATGTATGAATGCTGATTTCTTCAAAGCTTTTAGTTGTCTAAAAGTATAACTTCTGCACGTATGCCTATGCAGGCAGCACATACAGGGTCACAGCTGGGTGACTGACAGAGAACCAAACGTATTCGCTCCATCCATCAGGAGAGCATTTGGCAGGCAAGTTTAAGCACCTGCAATTGCCTGAAGATAGTTGTTCTACAGAAGTATTCCTTCATAAAGAGAGGCTACATGACCAAAGAAGGGAATTCCATGAAAACACTGAGCCTTTAAAGGAAAAGCATTTACGAATTTGTGTTTGATACAGAAAACAAAACCGACAACTGAATTTCTGAGATTTTGATGAACTGCTGGAATGAGAGAACAACACATCGTATTTCAGAGACCAGGAGATATCAACCCCGAGAAGCTTGGAAATCAATGTTGCTCCTTCCGAATTCTCAGAAGACATTCAGAGCAGCCCAGAAAATTTTTAATGAACAAAAATCACTTCTACCGGCTTCAGTATCTGTGAAACATTCAATAATTTTTTACATAAAGCTGCCATCAATCTGTAAGGGGGAAGTGAGCAAATAAGTGATAATACCTTTTTGGAGTATATTTTAAAACAATAAGGGACTTTTCTAATGCTGTAATATAAAAACATCGAAACCAAACCTGTGAAACCCACCCATCTAAATTCACATTTGAGTATCTGCCTTAGGAACAGATTTCCAGCTATGGCTCCACTGATTTCAGTGGGAACTTACTGCTTCTAAAAATGTCAGACCATCTGGTAGACAGCTTATAAAAAGAGAAGAAAACATTATCTTGATAGACTCAGTAATTGTACTTGCAAGTGAAAGTTTTCAAATTCTGCTCCACAAGTGGATTTTGTAGCCTCTGCCAGCTCTGAGCTGCCCCAACTACATTCCTACTGGTACCAGTACAACATGTGCAATATCAAGCACAATCACAGCACATGGAGACACCAGCATGGAATACACCAACAGACTTTTCTCTGACAAAGACACACTTCAACACACCCAAATGAGAAGAGGAAAAAACAAGTGGACAATTCCAAAGCTGTAGTAATGACTCTGCTGTGCAGGGCTGGCTTTACACTCCTCCTTAACTCCTGATTATCAATTCTGATAATGATTTGTGGTTAGATGCACAAATGAGAGATTGATTCATTTTTGCTGCCAGGGTCAACTTGTAGTCATAGCAACAGGCATAACAGGATGAAGAACAGAACAGTTCATAATGCGACCAAGAAACAGGACTGTTTATTAGACCAAGAATGGGAAATACTGTCACTGAGTTATTTTTTGCCTAAAGAAACTTTCTAAAAAGTTTTGAGAAAACAATATAAAAAATTTTACAGGAAAGCAAAACCAAGTTTAAAGCCAAGTGCAAAAGGTCCAAAGTGTGAAAGCATAAAGTTTTAAAATTTTAACAAATGTTTAATAGTTATAGTTAATGTGTTCAAATATTGGTAGCAGTAATAAAGAGAGATTTGTAATTCTCTATTTCCTGTCATTCTGGTAGAAGTTGTTTTTAGAGTTCATTTTCCCCAACAGCTACTCCTAAGGAGCTAACAGACTACCACACAGCAGCAAATCTGGGGGAGAAAAGAGATTCAACATACTATCAGTTTATTTTGCAAATATAAAAAGTTGTTTAACTCATATCTAAAAGATGGCTTAATGCCCAACCATATCTTTAAAAAAAAAAAAAAAGTTAGAATTTGTATTTCTAGGTAGCCTCGTAAAATATGAACATTTACATGAACTGAGTCACTAAAAAAGCCTTTTTTTCCCATTAACAGTCAGGAACATTAAAATAGCTGTATTTTTAGATACTGTGTATGTCTTGATATATTTCTAAAAGGCTGCCTTAAAAAAAAAAATCCCTCATATTCAAAATACTGCATCAGGAATCTAGCTAATTCCAAATTATAAATATAGACCATCAGAGCTTGACTTTCTGTATTAGCAACCATGTACATAAAATACTGTAAACAAATACTTACCGTACCATGGGAAATTGTAAGAAAACCATTTTTAACTGAGCACTTCCTTTTCTGCCACACTTTTCTGATTCTAGTTTAAAGGGGAAAAAAAAAGGTTGATAGTTTAAAATATATTTTGTATTGAATTGCTTGAGCTCTTAGGACCCAATATTTTTCCCATGAAACTCCAGCAGTACTTACCCATCACTTTTCTTGTATAGACTGCCACTCCGTTCAGTGCCATGTTCCTTGTTTCCCTGAGGCTGATGTAAACTGTAAGCTGTACTCTGACGAAGCTGAGAATCCTGAAATAATCAACAGCAATTTGTAATGCATTCCACACTTTCAACCAAACTACCCCCCCATTAATGAGTTTCAGAGCTTCTCCTTCCTGCTCTAATCCTACAGGCCAAATGAAGTACACTTTTCCTTCTCAATGAGAGTGAACAAGACACATTTCTTTTTTCAGAGTGCTCCAAAAACATTTGAGAAGTATCTATTATCAGCACCTGCCAAAATCTTCTTACTTGCTTTTATTTAGATTCACTCTTGGCCTTAATATATAGGGGTTTTAACCCAAAACTTAATTGAGCAGAGGACTTTCCAACTCACATAAACACTGTAGGGTATAAACACTAAATATTATTATTACCTGCAATTTATAGTGCACTCTTCCATTGAAAAAAATAATTACATACATCAATTTGAAGAAACAATTTTCTTTGTGGAAACGAGTCAAGTTATTGTCTGAAAAGCAGAAGAGACCTCCTGGAAATATAGTTCAGGAGTCATACAAGAAAATTGAAAAGTCCTTTCCAAAAAGAATAATTTAAAGCAAAACATCTACAACAAATTAGAATTCTGAGACAGGAGGAGACAAGGATTAACTGAACCCTTCTCACTGCTCTCAGAACAACCCAGAGGCAGGACCCACTGCTGCGAGAGTCCAACTCCTTAAAAAATAAGAAGCTGAAAATGAGGAATCTGAAGCATCACACTATATTAACAGCAGTAACATGACAGAATGGACTTTTAAATGCATAGAGTAACAATGACTATTACTTAAAATTTTCATTTTTTTCTTTTCTACTGTCATTGCTCTATGGACATAATTACTCTTGTGCTACATATGGCAGCTAATAGAAGTATAGTAAGGAAAAAAGCCACAAAGCAGATCACCAATATGACTATGAACTATGCTACACATGATGGTAGGGATGGAGCTCCCACCTACACCCCTGTTCAGAGCACTCCACACCTCCAAGCTGCAGGATTTCAGACTCATCCTGAATACACTGCTGGAGCTCAGTGGTCCTGAGAACCATGAGCTGAGCTCCACACAGGCTGCAGCACTCCTTGGTGCTCCTTTCCATGACAAGCAACCTGTGTCCACTCCCTGCCTCTCAGCAAGTGATGCAGGAAGCCATAGCAGGTAGCTACATCATCATCTGAGCCTTTTAAAGGCGCTACAGAACTACCACTTAGCTGTCTGTGCCTGACAAAGCATCCCTTCAGATTTAAACCAGTCTGCTTATCATTCCTTTCCAGTTTGTTTACATAGAATTATTTGGTTTTGCACTCTGGCTGCACAACATAAAGCCAGAACAACATTTTTAAAATATTCCTGTTACTCATTACAAACCGCTGCACGCATACATTCACTGACTTCTGAAGAAAATCGGATCTGACACCACCTATTGTGCCTTACTAATGCCTTGATCTCTGCCTCCCACTAGTCAGTAAAGGAACTCCATTTCCAAGATTAGAGGCTTTACAGGAAACTAATTTCAGTTCTCCCCATCCTCAGTTATGTAATGATTACAGATGACCTCCAACACCTGCTCATAGCACCATTCCCATTACTTTAGTCTGTGCTGCTACTTTTTGTGCATTATTTTCTGCCTCATTTCAGCTACCTCCCTTCATCTGTTTAGGCTCAGCTGCTGTGTTTGGCCAAACTGGCAAACCAATAATACAAGCTTCCTGCCTTATTTCAGCAGGAGAGGAAGCTGCAGCAGCTCACGTGTATTTCCACACATTCATGACTATGAACAGTATCTAAAGAAATTTAATACTATTTCATGAAAAGAACTTAAGGACAAACATATTGTCCATTTTAAATTCTCAGCTCAGGTCAAGTCCAGACCAATACTGTCCAACCTGACTGCCAAATGATGGTTTTCCACAGCTGTCTGACAAGAAGTTCATGATTTTGATCTAGCTCCTAAGAGACAGGATACCACCCCACAAACCACCACTACAATTAACATCCTTCCGGGCAAGTTCAGCATGCCTTTCCAGATGCAGGCTCTCCGAAGGATCTTCCCTTATTTCTGGTTTGCATACTGCACAAAACAGAGATACAAATCACACATAACAGGGTCAGACCCAATGGCCTCATTGGAGGAGCAGAAACAATGTACATTACATATGGGAGGAAATGGATCACTGCAGGATAGAGGACACACACCTAGTGCAGATTATTGTCATTTTAAATATATATTGAACATAACAAGATCAGAACAGGCTGAGGTACACAAGCCTAAGGAACTGAACTTTGACCACTTTATCAAATTTTAAATGCAGACAGGCATATAAAGAGAGGTGAGTGATTTAAAATTTGCAGCATGTTTTTAGTGAATTCACTAACCATAGAAAAACTTGAAATTCTTTCTTCCAAAGTCTATAAAGACATACTGACTAAGTCAAGCTGAACAGCAGAGCTAAAAATGAAAGAAATGTGAAAACAGTATTCTCTAAAGATGGTCTGTGACTATTGGTAAGAGATAGTCCAAAATCCTGTTTATCAGCCCCACTATGTGAACACAACAGAACTTTTCATACAAGGTGCTTCAACCTATACACAACGAATTTTGGCCAGCCATTCCACAGCTCCCATGGAGCAGGATTTTTAGACTGTTTGGATCACTCCTGTGTGTAAAGCTACCAAAAAAAGCTCTTATAGCTCTCCCAGAGCCTGGGCTTCTCTGACATTTGCAGGATCATTGCCAAGAGCACGTTTCAGAGATCCATCCCTTATCTATTACAGCCCCACAAAGTCTCCAAAAGATGTATCTATCAGAACGCCCTGCAGGCAGCCTTTCCTATAGCACAATCACCATAATTTTTGTTAAGAAACAGAAAATTTATCCTATTTTGCAGTGGCCTAAACAGATTACAGGTTCCACCAAAGAAGCAGAAGCAAATCTAAACACTACAGTCACAGGAGGTGACCTCACCCAAGGTCATGGGAACAAGAACAGTTAAGGCAATACAACTCTAAGGTTGACTCTGAAACTTGCAGAACTGGTACATTTGAAAAATAAAAGCTTAAAAATTAAAAATTACAAAGGTGTACACAAAATGACATTTCAAAAAGAAGCTTCAATACAAACCAGGTTTGAGAAAGCTGTGTGCAGGAAGAAACTATGCATACAGGCACAATGAAAAAAGGTTCACTAAGAGTGCTTGTGTGTTCAGTTTTTTAAACACAACAGAAACAATATTTGTCAATGTTCTGTCATTTCATACATGAAGTCCATCTTAATTAAAATACATATATCTTCAAAATCTTGCAAGAACATCAAATCAAGCAACTGGATTTAATTTCCAAAAGAAAGTACAAAGGAAACCACCAATTTGTCTTACAACAATTTTCTTTCCCAAGAAAAATCTGATAAATTTTTTGGTAACGTTTTTCTTTTTTTTTTTTTCTTTTTTTTTTTTGTAATAAAATACACCAAAGAGGAGAAAGAAAGAACCAGTCTTTTCATGCCCATAGACAACAGCTCAGAGGAAAAATCCAGTTTCTTGAAATCTGAATGGAAATCATGCCACTATTTTCATTAAAACATAGTAACACTTACTCTCCTAGACTTCGGTCACAAAATGTAAATGCATTTAAGGAAGGAAAAAGAAATCAGTTATAGTAAAGAAAATTACAGTGCAACATGAATAATATTAGTGGGTTGAACAGTAAATTATACAAGAACTCTTTGGCATCCCACTGATTGATATTTTCAAAACCTTTAAAAATAATTATAGTACTTCTCTGCAGGTAAGCATCTATATCTAAATTTGCACAATTAATAAACAATGACTATAGTATAAAGCACTTATTAAACTTGAATTTTAAATGTGACAAACCCAGTAGAAATAATAAATTTTTGTGTATTATTAATATTTGAGTCTGTGAAAAGATGTGTACTTGTCACATCTTCCATATACATTTAATATCAGTATCACTGACAAACATTCCCAGCAACCATGAAAGACAACTACTTCTGGTATCTCTCTTGAGCACAGACCCAATTAAAAGAGGACGCCTGTTAACACACCCTAAACAGCAAAGATTCCTTCTTCAGAGTGGGCAATCAATGGCTAACCCAAAGTAGTTACCATTTCTACAAGGGTCCCCAGTCTCTCATTCTACCACGCTCAAATTTGGAAGTTTTTGGCAAATCAGTGAGTCCTGAATGCCAGGCAGACTCTAAGGTAAAGTGCCTGCTGATCTTATGGGACTTTGTACACAATGGTCATCGTCACAAACTTCCCAAGGTAACAGAGTGAAGAGTGTTCAAGACTGTTCCAAATGCCTGTCAGCAAGTCACAGAATCACACAGGTTTGGGTGGGGAGGGGCCTTTAAAGATCAAGTCCAACCCCCATCTGTGGGTAAGGACATCTTTCACTAGATTACATTGCTCAACAACCATTGTCTGTCACCAGTAAAAGCTAGGAGTCATCGTAACTTCTATGGGAAGATCAAAGCAAGACCGCAAAAGATCAAGGAAGTCTGAGCTCCATAGACTAAACTGTTTCATTGTGATCCCTCTGAGAAAGAGAATCTGAAAGGGGGAGGGGGTTCATTCATCACTTACTCATGGCCCAGCAGCCACACAAAGGAAGCTGGCTGGCATTTATTTATATGAAGAGGAGGCACTAGCAATCTGAAACAAAAGTAGACCCAATATTTAGGATTACATTATACAAAAGATGCTTATGTCCAGATCAGTTTGCCAAATGAAACTACTCCAGAATTCATTAACTCTAACGGCAATCATAATTAGAACTCAAAAAATACTTATTAGATTGCCAAACTGACCCAGGTCTTGCACACTTGAACACTGGCATTTCACAGAAGAGTAGCAAACTTGATTGTCATTTTTCAAGATGATGACAGAAGTGTTTTGGGATTTGAAGTTCAGTTTAACATAATCTTTATACAGTTTGGAATAGTATTGTGAGATAAGGTTCTACGAATAGGGTCTTGATACTGCCCAAGTTCTTTCATTCTCAGTTTCAGCAACAGTGCACCATCTGAAGTATTTTACAATACTGGTAATAAAAAGAAATTACTTTTCAGTAAGTCTCGTATTTTTAGTGGGCATTCATTTTTTTAAAAAAATGCTTTTGTCAGAAATATTCAATATCAGCATCAAAACAAAGATGAATGAACAAAAGGAATTAGATGTCTGATAGAAGTTAAAATAACTCAATTTTGAATACTAACATTACATTACAAGTAATTAAAATAGGTGTTTCAAAGTTAAACCACCTTCTATGCTCACCTCTTTCTGATCAACTTGGAGTGCTGATTTTAAAATATCTCTGAGCTGTGTTAATTGTCTTCGTTCTTCATCTTGTGCTTGTTTAATCTCGAAAGGAGAAAAACACAGGTTAAAAATAACATTTTTAAAAGTTTCAATGCAGGTCTTTCAAATTTGCTGCTTAACTGATTCGTTTTTTGAGAAATGTTCAGTGAGAATGAAAGCAAAGAGAAAAGATAATGCGATCAGTTTATTTTCCTTTGTATCTTCAGAAAACTTGATAATGATTAGGATATTGCTGGGTTAAGACTTTGATATTGCCGGACAATGCTCTTGCTTCCTTGTGTTCCATTTGAAACCACACGTTATTTTACACTTAATAAACACTTTAGAGCAAAGGCTGTTTTCATAACATTTTACACAGTGGGGTCTTGAACGGAAACTAAGGCTTCTGAATGCTATATTAAAACAAGATTTTACTCAACAATCTACTCCAAACCTTAAAGGCTGACTATTGAAACAGTCAGGCAAGTTGAACCAAAATGATCATTCTTCTACTGTAAAAAACTAAATTTACCACACAAATATGAAAGGTTGCTACTCACTGTATAAAGATCTGTCGACAGCGTCTCAATTGAAGGCTTGAGACTTTCAACTGCTTTTAACCCATCCTGAAAGAAACTTAAAAAGAAAAGCAAAAAGCAACCTGTTATGAAACTTTACTTTGTATTTTCTGCTTACAAAGTTGCCAAAGGAAGATATGCATATTATTATGCCATGCCATAAACTTCAAAACAGTAAACTTTTTTAATCCATCTTTGACTGATCCACTTCTTTATTTCCATCATAGCTTATTCTAACACGCAAAATCCCCAATTAGACTCAGAACTGCCACAATCCACTGCCACATAAATATTCCTCATTCTCACCTCAAATACAAGTTCTCATCTCATTATCTGAAGAAATCTTGCAGAACATGCAAGATCCAGTTGCAGAACAGCAAAAGTTCTAGTAGGTATAAAATAATTGTGATTTCTTGAAGCCACATAATTTCATGTCTGATGCAATCTTTTTACTAAAGGAAAACCCCTTTGTTTCCCAAGCATTTATGGTCTATATGCAAACTGAATATGCTACATCTTTCTGTAGTACATGTATTTTGTATTGGCAGAGTAATGCTATCTATGCCAAATATTCCAGTTCTTAAAAAAAAAAAAAAAAAAAGAGATTCAAAAAATAAATTTTAAGTAATCCCAATGACATGCATATTTCATTAAATATTGCTGTTTGCACTGTTTGCAACACAAAATATTTTCACTCTGGGAAGCAGTCATGAAAGTGACAACATAACACAGCATTCATGTTGCTGAAATTTTATTAAATGGACAGAGCACATTAATGACATACTGCAAGTGACACTGATTTTAAAAGCAACACAGCTATCTAGGGAAGAAATACATAAATGCAGACTGCTGTTTTAAGATGAAAACATACTGATTTCAACAGGTTAGCAGTGGTTCGTTCAAGTTTACAGCTGTGACTTCATTGCTACACGACAGATTTGTAAGACTACCACAACAAAAGCACATAATTCTAATAATGAGAACTATGTGTTTTATTACTGGGTCCTCCTCCAATAAACTAGAAAAAGAGTGATTTTTTCAATATAGTTTTATTCCACTGCTTATGGAACTTATTTTTTTTGAGCACAGAATTAATGTAGATCATTGTTAGATACACTCAAAGAAGTCCATCAGAAATAATGGATCACTAAGTAATAGATCAAACTAAAAGCCCTGTTTCAAGAGTAGTTTATAAACATGGCAAATTATTGTTGGCATTCCTTTGGAACATACAACCATATTCAATGTAACAAGCTCAACCTCATTACATGTTTCAGAATATAGTAACGAAAGTAATGACTAATGTGACAAAAGCAATCTGTCAAAAGACATCAGCAAGAACAGCTGAATCTTTAGAATTATTTTGAAAATTCTAGAAAAGTGTTATGATGGTGTCAAAAGTTGAAAACAAAACATTGTTCCAGTTATGTAGATATAAAGAAAAGTAAAACATACTTGCACTGAGCATGAAAATACTTGATCAAGTTCTGAAGCAAGTCCACTCCTTTTTTAATCTTGATTTCATTGACTTTCAGCAGGTACTGTTAAAACAGTAATTCACAAAAGAAATTATTTATTACTGCTACAGGGGTTTTTTTAACACTTTGTTTTCAGTTATATTTCAACAAGTTTTAGCAGTCAAAGATTTAAAAAACCTAAAAGAAAATGCAGCAAATAGTGGCTTCAAGAGCTGAATCACACAAAAGGGATTCTTGTCACTGCTGATTTTTGATATCCTGTGAGGATATTTCACTATGATTTGTTCAAATTGTTAGAATATCCTTTGTAGCTTCTAAAAAAAGACCTCTGCTAAAGAAAGCATGAAAGGGTTTGTGTAGTACGTTTAGGAACTCATTCTTACACCTAGCAGCACATCTAAAACTGTATCTCACTAGTTGTTAAATTCATTGCTAAACAGATGTCATTAAACAGGACAGCAATTCACTAAAAAAAAAAGTGAGGGATTATTTTTAAAAATTTTAAAATATGCCTGTTAATTTTATACTTTTCTTTATCAAATCCTTATACATGGTAATTACAACAAATTACAGTTAGCAAGAGATTTTTCAAAAAATCTACTGTCAAGTGCAAAAGAAGTGTAATTACTTTTGCATAAGGCACAATCAAAGTCCATATAAAGTGGCGGCTCCTCCCCTCAATACCATAGCATAGATATGTCAGCCATGCAAGCAGAAGTATGATTGATCAAAGTCATTAACCGTCTATTAAATGACAACAAATTTTAACCCCAACTTAGACCTCCAAGCAAAGAAGGGAATCTCTTCTTAATGATGCTCTAATGTATCTGGTTTTCCCCTTCTCACAGTACACCCTAAATGTTTTAAACCAACAGCAGTATCCAGGTGCCAGCTTTCATTTTTTCAGCTTCTTATGATGGTTCAGGTGAACAAATGATGAGCCTGAATGCAGACATGTGCACTGGATAGTATTTAGTTACAACAATCATCTCTCCAGCTCCTGTTAATTTAAAATGGACCTCGAGGCATCTGGTATTCAGTTCACTTTCATAATTTATAGAGAACTAGTCTGTACTTATGATAAAACTTCAATATGTCACCCTTCTGACTTACTATCAAAACAAAACCAAAGTCCTCTTTTATGACTATTCAGAGTATAAACTTCTTTTCCTCAAAATCCGAAGAAATACAGGATAAACTTCAGCCATTCCACATTTAAGGTAATTTGATCCAATTTCACAGACTTCACCCTGCATTATCACTACAACTGACTAAAGTGAACTCTTCCTTTACAGGGACACAGCAAGAGAGAAGCACTTGTTCCTAGTTGTTTCTTAGGAAGGATATAGATGGGCAATTCACTGACAACATCCATATGTTTATTTGTTACTCAAATCCCTTTATCAGTTTTGAACACTTTAGTCTGACTCTGTATAGGAATGTGAAGCTTTTCTCTTAAGTATGAGTGCATGTAGTTACTAAAAGTGATATTCAAGACAACTGCAGTTATGCTATGCTGGCATATGAGTCAAATTAGCTATCATCATCACAGGAAAGCCCGTAGAAACACCCATGGTGTATTTTTGAGCTAATGCATACTAAAAAAGAACACAGCAACTTGAGTTCCCAACCACACAGCCAGACATATCCTTAAACGAACCGAACCAAAAATATTCACATCAGATTTAACATACTGCAAAATCACAGAGATTTTGAAGTAGAAACATTCTGAAACAACTTGAACTGGATTCCATCCTTAGCACTTTTTTTCTGCACCAACCCAGCAGTGTGCTAAGGCTAGAGCCTCTCCTCATAATAACGCAACAGCTGTCAGCACAGGGAACAATTTAAAGAATGATCAAGGGCTTAAAATAACTTACATTGAAGCAGCAGTGTAAAGACTTACTTATTATAATCTCTTAGTGTTTTATTGAGCTTTGCATTAATTTACCTGTTAAGTGAAATTAGAAATTATCTAAATTCCCTGCGAAGTTTGCCAATGAGGATAATAAAAAGACATACTTTCACAAATGGAATCAACAAATAACTTGCCATTTCCCTTAAATATCACAACTGATGTTAAACAACTGCATTTTTCAAAATTTTGCTAAAAACAGCAGCAGAACAATAATAATTTCACACTAAATCTTACCTCACACATCTGTAACTGGAAGAACCTTCTTTCTTTCTCCATCTCTTCTGCAATTTCAGCTCCACTTATTTCTGTACGAATCATCCCATGCAGCTTAGCATGCTCTTTTTTCTCCTTCTCTATTTTTGTACTATAAGGCAAAAAAAAAAAATCAGTCAATGAAGTGAGAAATCCACAGCCTCTCAGGAAATCAGATTATTCAACGTCTACTGACAGATGCAGAGCCAAACTCCCATAGCTTTGCATATGACTTACTTCCAGATGACACTTCATTTGAAATTTTACAATGACTAAAGATCAGCAATGACATACAGTAGCTGAAATCTAATTAATCATCTGTTTAAGTAATGTTCTGACAGATATTCCGAAAGAAGACAATAAATGAGAAGAAGATACTAAGTTCTTGCTCCAAAGAAAGAAAATACAGGGAAAAATAATGAGTTTTAATTGAATACATAGGGGGATGTTTAATCCCAACAGAGCAAACACTGGTTAACAAAGTTCAATTATGTCACCAGATTTATTGAGTCTTGCCTGTCATCAAGTCATCCTCTATATATACAGGGTTTCCTAAGCCAAAATCACAGTTGCTGTCTCTACTTGCTGCTGAGCCAGTTGGCACTGGGAATGCCGACCAGCTGGCTGTGTTGCAGACTTCGAAGTCTGTTAGACCAGCTGTCCTAATTCCCTAAAAGTTTCCATGAACATTTTCCAAGAGCTCTGAATAAAACAGGTTCTCCTGCAGAATATAAATGAATAACCAATGCCTGGCATATTCCCATAAACTCACTTCTGCATTTGTTAAAGCTATTCTCCATATTATTTCTAAATGCAGTAGCATAATTTGACAACCCAGTTAGACAAGTCTAATATAGAAAATAAAGATATTAAGGAAAGAAAATACACAAGGGTGTTTACTTTTTGAAGACTTTTAGTTTGCCACTCATACTGTTTAGAACCTCAAAATTCTGAAAAGAGCTTCCTGAGGAAATACTATACTGCTTTTGAACAAGAGGAAGCATTACACAGGAATACAGGAAGGCAATCAGAGGAACAAGTAACACACACAACTATCCTATCTCTTCTTGGGTAGTCAAGTGTCTCTCAGTTCTCTCCCTGAAAAGATGACATGTCTCAAGTACTCTCTTAACCTGATGTTAACATAACCCTAACAGCTTATGGGAAAATGTTTAGAAGATCTAAGGACTTCCAGTCAACAAAATATTCTGTTACTTACACTTCTCAAGAATGAGGAACTGCCTCCTATTACATCTCAAGCAGCAAGGGAAAACAAGAATTAATTCCATTAATCCTACCCCTCAACATTCCTACTGGGAAGCATTTTGAGTAGCAATTCAAAAAGCCCCACTGTGCTCTCAGCACAGGCAGGCACAGCAGAGCCAGCCCTGTGCAGTATTCCAGCAGCCAGCACATCCAGCCAGCACTTTGCTCCTCCTCAGCCCATCACATCCCGCCAGAGGCAGACGTTTGGAAGGAAGCTCCTCTCCTTTGAAATAAATATTCTGAAAACCTCCAGATTTCCCTCAACTCAAATTCCCAAAACTCAATTCCAGAATGTTCTATTTTCATGAGAAATAAATCTGTACTCTTACTCAATTACTCCCAATTACACTACTTCGTAGGCACAGAAAATAAGAGCACAAACACAAAAATTAACCAGACAATCCTGAACAAGAAAGATAAACCATTACAAAAAAGATTCACGGAAAATTATAAATATGCAGCTCCTTTCTAGCACACACTCTAGGAGAGTTTACATTGTATCATACGTGATAGTTCTAAAACAGTCAGACCTCAGAGGAAAGATCCTGGATGTTTCAGTTCTCTCAATTTCCAAATTAACCTAACACTTCTTGAGGCCAGAGAACTCACTGACATGTGACCAGGTGTGTGAATGCTAATAACTACCAATTACTACTGCACATTATTTTCATTGTTTACAGAGAACAATACTCAAGCATAAGATAACAAAACCACCTCCAAAATCTCAGGAATTTATTAGCATATCATAAGGTATCTCTAAATGCTAGTTAAACCAAAAAACAGCTAAAACTGCCAAAGAGTCAAACACTATGCACAATATCACAGCATACACAGTATTCCTCCTAAAAAAAAGCTAGATTTTGGTGAAAGAATCTTTTCTGCTCTTTTAAGGATAAATCATACTCCACAGGCAAAAAAAAATAGTTAAACCAAGACGAAAATATACTGACCTCTATCAAGCAATTCAGAGAAAGATATCCTTGAAGCTATTTGGTGGAGCTTCAGGCTACCTGTCTTCCAAAACTCAAAAAGATACTTTACCAAAAAACCCTAATCATCTCTCAGTGACAAGTATCAGAGATACATGATGGTGCATTTCACATTTGCATTTCCTCATTATTTATGCTTTTAATATCTAATGACATCTTCACCTTTGTAATTCAGAATTTATCCTGTTGTTTTGCTACAGTAATTTGCTACCTCCTACCTGACTGATACTACAGGACACTCTGTTTTTAGGGAAACAAAGAAACCCCTCATAGCCGTGGTGCACACAAATCTTCCGAGTGCTAAAGGCTGGCTGAGTGTCCTATCCAAATGCAAGGATCAACTCAGCTTCAAGTGTCAGTCTATTGTGACATTAACCAAAGTCCTTTTGGCAAAGACAATCCTGTAACATAACACTGGGATTTCCAAGTGTTGCAGGGTATTCCGGTTTTCCAGGCAGATCAATTAACCCAAGTTAATAAGAAAACTGTGAAAATTCTAAAAAATGCCCTAGAAGCCATAAGAAAGCAGCAAATGTTTTGTAATGCTGCTGTTCTTGAAGCTCATGCAGCACATATCACATATACAGACTTTGCTGACTAAGATTAAAATGTGAGCACACGTCAGTCCATTTACAACACAGCTGCACATAACTAATATACAGGTAGCTCAGAAGTGTGTAACAAACAAGCAAAGCTGAAATACAGGATGAAGAATTACAACAGTAAAGTCAAAGAGATACAAAGAGAATGGTCTCACCCATTCAGTTTCCAATATAAGACTATTTTTTTACAGCTTCAATTTGAAAAGCAACCTTCTTTCAATATAAATTATAATTTGCATTTCAAATAAATCAACTTTGTCATACAGATCATGGTAAAAATAAACACCAGAGACTTGTATTTATATTCTGCCAGTCAGTAAGGGTAAACAATCAGAGCACCCTGTGTACACGCAGCAGTAGTGAACTGGCTGGCTGGGAAGCAACTCTGTCATTCTTCCTCTCCTTCTCCACAGAGCAGTAAGCCAGGCTGAGTCTGGGTACGTACATGAGAAGGTGCAGAGACCGAGAATAGCACCTGGAAGGAACACACTTGAATCGGTAGCACTCTGGAAAAAGGAGTGCTTCTGAAGGCTATTTTGTTTGACAAAATAATACAAGAGATTTTCATTTCACATATCCTCTCTTTGTCTAGTCTTCCTCTTCAGCCTGACTCTCTAGGCTCTGGCCCTCCAGCTTTTTGGTGAAAGACCCTCCATTTTATTTCACCCTACTGCCTGTCAATGCTGACAGTAAAGCATGTCTCTCCTATCACTCAAGTCCTCAATGGAGAAGTCATATTTTCTCTTTGGAAATGCTGGAAAGGTTTTCCCTTTCATACATCCTGCTCTGAATGATAAAGGGGAAGAGGGCAGAAGGAGCAAAATGTGCTCAACTATTTTCATCATTTCATCCATGAAATCTGCAGATCCATTCAAAGACTTTTCCACTTAATGTGTAGGTAATCTCTTTCAAACTAAAAATACTTAATACGAAATCTTAGACTTGAGACAGTATATTGCGGATGTGGTTACCTGGACTTCAGTAAAGCCTTTGACACTGTTTCCCACAGGATTCTCCTGGAGAAACTGGCTTCTCATGGCTTGAACAGGTGCACTGTTCACTGGGCAAAAAAACTGTCAGGAGAGCCAGGCCCAGAGGATGGTGGTGAACGGAGTTACTCCACCTGGTGACTGGTCACTAGCGGTATTCCCCAGGGTCGGTGTTGGGGCCAGTCCTGATTAATATCTCTATGAATCACCTGGAAAAAGGGATCAAGTGCACCCTCAGTAAGTCTTCAAATGACACTAAATTGGGGGGAATGTGGATCTGCTGGAGGGTAGGAAGGCTCTGCTGAAGGATCTGGACAGGCTGGATCAATGGGCAAAGGCCAATGGTATGAAGTTCAATAAGGCCAAGTGCAACGTCCTGCACTTGGATCACAACAACCCCAGGCAACGCTACAGGCTGGGCACAGAGTGGCTGGAAAGCGCCCAGGCAGAAAAGCACTTGGGAGTGCTCGTTGACAGCCAGCTGAACATGGCCCAGGNCAGAGTGGCTGGAAAGCTGCCCATCAGAAAAGAGCCTGGAGGTCCTGGTCTGAAGCCAGCTGAACACGAGCCAGCATGCGCCCAGGTGGCCAAGATGACCAAGGGCATCCTGGCCTGTATCAGCAAGGTTAACAGGACCAGGGCAGTGACTGTCCCCCTGTACTCGGCACCGGTGAGGCTGCACCTCAACTGGGCTCCTCAAAGACACTGAGATGCTGGATCAAGTCCAGAGAAGAGCAGCAGTGCTGGTGAAGGGTCTGGAGCACAAGTCTGATGGGAAGTGGCTGAGGGAGTTGGGATTCTTTAGGTTGTTCAAAAGGAAGCTCAGGAGGACCTTATCACTCTCTACAACTACCCGAAAGGAGATTTTAGCAGTGGAATTTTAGTTTCCTCTCCCAGGTAACAAGCAATAGGACAAAAAGAAACTACCTCAAGTTGTGCCAGGGAAAGTTTAGATTGCATATTAGAAAAAAATTTCTTCTGGAAAGGGTTGTCAAGCATTGGAACAGGCTGCCCAGGGGAGTGGTTGAGTCACCATCCCTGCATGTATTTAGATGTGTAGATGTAACACTTAGGAACATGCTTTAGATGTGGACTTGGCAGCACTAGGTTGAACTTGATCTTAAAGGTATTTTCAAACTTAAATGATTGTATTATTCTATTCTATGATTCTATATTTAAGCTACCTCACTTAGCACTTTTGTTCTATGTCACCACTTTCAAGCTGTGACCTCCATTTTGTCTTATGTACTTGCTTTAAAAGGAAACACAGCAGAAATATCTAGGAGCTATGAATATCAATGATCTACTGAGTCAAGTTAGAGCTCTGAAGAAAAGCTTGCAGAATTTTCAGATAAAATTTTTTCATATTGTTTAAAACATGGGTTTATCAAACTGGAAATATCATCACTTAAATAGCTGTGCAGATATCTTAACAGATGACTGTATTTGACTTTGTTCATTTTTCCATTGACTTCAAATGGTTCAGAAACAAATCAACGATAGCAATTTCTAGACATGAGCACTTGTGTTTCTTCACAGTAATGTATTGCTAATGCCTGGATCTTAAAATGCCATAAACACATTCAAACAACTTGATCTCTTCACTCAGTTGCGCACAAGAGACCTCATGCCCAGTTTTTAAAAGGAGAACAGCAAAGGAGGAGATGCAGCCAGACTTCCCAGGAACAGCTCATTAGTTTTCTTTTAACTTTTACATTTCATAGCATTAGCATAACACTTATTAAAGAAGACTTCTGAAGATAATAGGCATTTACAGGCCCCAAAATAAGACAACTCCACTTTAAAAAACTAACATTTCTTTCTTTTCAGGAAAATCAGGTTTATGTCCGGAATACAGACATATTCAGCTAAAAAAAATTGTAAATAATACTCTTCAGTAAGTTTATGCTTCTATTTCCTATGCAAAATTGATACAAAGTCTTTACCTCGGAATCTACCACAACAGGACCGATTAAACTGAAGCATGTGGGTGAAATCTGGCTCAGCGCCTTGCTGAATCCGATCTGTCTGCTGGGAGAATGAGCAGTTTTTATGACATGTGTACTCCTTCCCCATATGGTCCCCCGGCACGCCTGCCATTAGTGTTTAAGTACACGGGGGAAAGCAACTGCCTCGTAACAAAATGAGCCCGTTCTGAAACAGCTCTCCCGAAGGACACAGACCAGTCCCACTGCACTGCTGGAGTGGCTGGCAGCATCTCCCAGCTCTTATGTAGCAAACTACAGCTGTAACTGAGGTCCCAAAAGAAGTGCATTGCTTTACAGCTTTAAAAACATTTAAAAATCTTTATGGCTCCAACTGAGTCATGTTAACGATTGATGGTGAGAAAAAATAAATTATTCATGAATGCCACCTCAGGATAGTCCCAATTTTTAACTGAGATAGGTCTGAAAGAAGCTATAGGTTACTTGCTCCTCATACTACCTTATTCAAGAGCAGCCCCAGAGTACAAAGAAAGAGTGATCCAGTTTCCCACAATTATTGCAGCTAAGGTGATTCTGAAAAAAATAGTCTGAGAAGTTAGGTGGCTATGTGTGGTGGGGAGCTAGCCTGTGGTACAAAGGACAAAGACAGTTCTCAGGTAAGACAGTCCTGAGTACCAGAGACTTCTGTATAGGTTAGGGTGAGAAGAGAAGCCTCTCCCAGACTGCTTTGCCCTGTTATAGTAATCTATTGCAGTTCTGCGTTCCTGGTTGGCCGCTGGCCGCCCCGCCCCCTTGCTACCTTATATATTTCATGTCTTAGAAAGTTCTCCACTCCAGGTTCCCCCCATTGGCCTTTGCCCCTTGCAACTCCCCCAGAACTTCCCATTGGCTCCCATTCCCTAGTCCCGCCTTTGTACCACCCCCCATGCCCTCAGACCATTGGTCCCTGATGCTCACCCCACTCCCGTACTTAAACCTGGACCCTGGATTGTCTTGTCTTTGCCTCTTGACTCCTTCACGGTGCGGATGCAATAAACCTCAGTCCGTGGTACTCTATGCGGAGATCCTTCCTGCGCCTTTGCCGTCAACCCATATTACTGAAGCTATCCGTGCAATAGTGCGCGCACATGTGCGTGTGTGTGTGGCTGATCCTGCCGAGCGGCTTTGCTAACGAGATGCTCTTGGAAGATCGCAGCACCTCACACTCTGGCACAGAAGCCATGGAGCCTGGGTTAGCAATAGCTATGGGGCAAAGAAACTGCATAGTAATCAACAATGACGGATGGTGATCCACGAGCATCAGAAAGGATCTTAACATCTCTCTCCCAAACAGGAACTAGAGACGTAGTAATTTTTAAACACACTTAATTACATACAGAGGTTGAAGCAGCAGCTCAAAAATTGTTATGCAAATAAAGCAAAGCAGATGCCATTTTAAAATTAACTTTATTTCTTTTCATATAGGTCACACTTGGGTCTATTTGCACCCAAGAGGTCATCACAAAGGTGCAAGTAAGAGAGATGAGACAATGTGACAAATAAGCTTAAATTTTTCCTTATAAAGACAGCAATCAATATGAAAACTGTCACTTCCCCACAGACTACAAAAATACCATTTCATTATCTGGCACGTAGCTTCACAGGTCTGTACTTGTGACTAGGAAATGCAGATGAACTATATGATGTTAAGCATATGATACAGAGGCATGTGCAGAAAAAGAGCAGACTACCAGCCTTGAATAGTTTGTTAACCCAAAGGGAAAAGTAAAAGAAAGAAAAAAAAAAGAAAAAACAGGAAGAATTTTAAAAATAGTTATTCCCCTATTTGAAGAAATAGCACAGAAAAGACAGCTCACTAAGCACACACCTAAAACTGGTTTTAGGCACAATCCAAACAAATGGTTATCTAAAGTAACAGATTGAAGAACGCTGAGCAAACCTCTGGCTATCAGCACCTACATCCACCATTCTACTCTGGCAATACAAGCTGTAGGTGAGACTGGCGTTACCTCTCCTGGTTCCTTTGTCCTTTTTATTAAAGCAGAGAGCATGAAGATACCACAACAAAACCCCCAAAATTCTCAATTCAGAATTCTTGATGTGAGTGTGCATCCACCCACTGCAACAGATGACCAAAACACACAGCTGTAAGGAAGTTTAGATCCATTTGGGACAGTCACAGACTGAGTCATTTGCTTAAGAAACCTCAGCAGCATGTATAATAGCAACCCAGAGAAACCTCCTTTTCAGAGAAACTGTTTTCCTATATCCAAAAATTAGTATGAGAAAAAAGCTGACCTGAACAGATTCAGGCTCAAATTAATATTCTTATCCTAAACTGAAAATCACATCATTAAACTTCCCATCTCTGGTTTTTAAAGACAAATGCTCCACAACAACAGCTCGTAACATCTCCATTTTTCTGGGAACTGATCTTATGCACAAGAGGTCTGACAAATCCCACCATCCTACTCCAGGGGCAGGGGTCTCAGGAAAGTTCCAAGACTAAATTTAACTCAACAAAACCATGGAAAACTGGTCTGCTCCTTGTTATAAGCAACACAGTTCGCACTGAAAAACAATATTCCCTGACTGCCAACCTCATGCCATGAAACGTAATTTCTGCTGTTGTAGAACGGCCTACAAAAAAGGCAAAAAAGACCAGCCCATTGTTTTAAAGAATTTTCTTGTACACAGAATTCCCAGGCTCCCTATCCTGAGCCTCAATCAGATGATCCATTCCTCTTGATCAAAGTCAAGGAGTCCAACAGGCTGGACTAAGAGCTTAAAACTCCGAAATATAGACGTGGAGATTGCATCTAACCACTTAAAAAAATAGAGCACTCAGTAATTGTACCAGCCCACCACATAGAAATACCAAAAAAAGTGGTTCATGGATCTGAAAGAATTTCCTGATGAGTATGTGCTACCTTTGACTATGGCATGTTGAATAACCTGACACATAAATGGCTTAGAAATGAGCATTGTGAAGGAGGTCTGCTTCATTTGTTAAAAAATCTTGCAGAAAGTAGAGATAACTGCAAGTGGTAAAGGAATCAAAACTCAAGCGTCTTATTTGAAAGCAAAGTCATAAAACAGGCTTTCTAAAGGATTGCCAGTTAAAAGAAAAAGAAAAAACTCTCATTATATCATACAAGTGGCAATGGATTCAATCCCACAGACAGAAAACACATCATCAGCATCACGTTTTCAGGTCCTGAATGACATAGCACAGAGAGCAACATTTCCAACATGTCCCTAACCTCAAATAAGAATCCCCAAATATAGAGATACATTTTCTAAAGAGATTTTTTACTTACCAAATAATTAAATAAAATAACAACTGAAAATATTTCTGGAATATCTGACTCTGAAACACCAGCTCTGAGCAAACCAATGATCAAGTACAAATCTTTACATCACTTCAACACACTCATCCTAGTGAATATTAGATCAGAAATCCTAAAAACACTTGAGATCTTGGTCCAGTAGTAACATACAAGTGCTCTTGGTGTATGTCCCAGCAGTGCACAAATTTATTTTAAATTCTGCACATAAACTTCATGGGATGTCAGTATGAATAGTCACACACAGGAAAAAAAGCTTTCAGATCCAGCCATCAAGCACTGGTAGACAACAGGAGACTGAATTATAGGACTATTCTTTAAGGTCTGTCCTCAGAGATCAACTGCTCCCATAGGCAATGATTAGAAATCTTAATGACTTCAACAGTCAATAACTGGTATGGCACCAAATGAGACTGCTCACTGGTCTCAAGAACATAAAACACTGGAGCCATCACAATATTCCATGGATTTAGAGTGTCAGACAAGAGGTTTACCTCAGTAATTTAGAATGTCTTTTTATGAAAATCCAGCTATAGCTAGGATTCAAAAACCAAAAGCCACACAGATCCTCCTCAAAATTTGATGCTAGAAAGCAATATTCCCCATTGTTACTCACAAAGGGAATAATGAAATTTAGCTAACTTGTTGCTTTTGTGAGTAAACCAGCTACAGGAGTACTTTCTGAAGACTTCAGACAGACTAACTTAGTGGGCACCAGAGAATCATTATAACTTTGTGCAATTGAAAAAACTATACAAATGCTAGATTTTCAGCCAGTCTAGTTGGCTGTGGATCTGCAAGTTATTTATGTTAAATAGTGTCATCACACGTGATTTTTCTGGACCTGTATTATCAGAAATGGTTTGATATAAGGCAGCAATATTTCAGAATAACAAAGATACATGTAACACAAAACTGACAGTCATAATCCAGATAATACTGTAATGTGGAATAAAACTCACTACAAAATTCTATTTCAGAGACCGTCAGCTGTGCTGATACAACTGACCAGGCCAACCCTGGAAACAACTGTCCCTGATGTAGGGCACTGAACCACTTAAGATTTACAAGGAACCAAAATCAATTGTGTTTGATATTAGGTGTTGAGCTTTGTTGACTCATTCAATTTATTTAGCTGGATATAAAACTCCATTTTTTATAAACTTATTTTACATCTGCTTATATAGTGTATCTGGTAACTTCAAACAAGTGGCTTTTGCTAAGTTGGGTTAGATCCACAACATAACACACAACTTACAAGCCTCACATAGGTGTACATCTACTTCTAGAACATGCACCTGCTGAGAGCATCCAATCTTGGCATTAAATAATAACCTCTACAGATTTCAGTTCCATTTCCCTCTTAAATAAAAGTTTAAAAGATACATACACTTTTGTTTCATAGTCCTTCCAAGCTTTATCAAAGGGTTTTTTCAGGTCCTGTCAAGAAAAGAGAAAAAATTACAGCCAGATTTACATGAAAAATACTATGGCTCTAACAATGAAGACACACCTTGGCCACTTGCAGTGCCTACTGGGATAAGGGACTTCACTCTTTCTTGAACAGCTCACCTAAGGGTTGTGCAAAAGCAATCCTGCACATAGGAAAAACAATCTTGTAAAGAGAATTAATGCACTCACGTTTTTAAAAGTGTCTCTAGGATGCTTTTTGCTATGATTTTTACAGCTCCATTTTACTCTTTAAAAGGTGTAACTACATGCTATCCCAAGACCATACTCTGCTATTAATCAAAGTAACTACTTTCTCATCATTCTATCTCTGGCTCTACTGGAAAGAAGTCCCTATCCTGAGGCTGCAGTATTGCCTTGATGCATCACACTAAAGTTTAAAAAAATCAATTTTCCACTGACTTAATGGGAACAGTATAGGCCTTATGGCTCAGCATAACTAATTCCGTGAGAATTCTGAATTACTTATATTCCAAATTCCTTTACCTTCTTCCCTCTGAAAAAGGTAATTTGAATAAAATTATCTTAACAAGTTGTAAAGTTATTTCACTGATGTCTAAAAATGCAAGAGTTGAAATTCTGGTGAAGTTCAAGAGAACAGACAACTACAAAAAAATTAACTGTCAGACACTGGAAAAACTTTGCAATTACAGATCAGAAACTAATTCTTACATGTTAGTTAATTATTGAGATAATTATTAAATTAAATAAAGCAGCATTTAATTATATTTTCCAGTCAGTGGGGCAACACTGTATTGCAATAAATGTATTTATTCTGACATAGAGAAGAACAGGAGTGAAATGTGGTAAGCAAACAACACAAAGATAATAAGCCTATCTTACTAAATAATCTATTTATCCTCCAGTAATTTACAGAAACCATTTTTAGTCTATGTACATATTTTTCTCCTTCCTTCGATGTCCTAGAACAATACCTACCAGTTGCTTCCTGTTTGCTCACTAGTAAACAAAGCATAAGCCAAGTAAGTTTGCTCGCCATAGGCTCTGAAATTTATTATAAACATATCATCATTTGAGTCCTAAGTTGCTGTTTCAAATAGGAAATGTCCTTGGGGCATAAACAAATAGATATCAGCTTCTTCAAGAAAAATCCTATGCTCATATAGTCTAATGTGTGTTTCTTAATAGTTCCAGGTAAGTTTAGAATGTTAAATAAATATACTAGTAATAATCCTTTTAAATATAGTACTACCCTTTACTCAACTAAGTAAATATCTAAATCTTACCCCTCTTTCTCTGCTTATCTTCTATATTTCAGCCCTGCTTTTAAAGCTTCTTGAATGTTGTTTTGTATACACAGTCAAGAACATGTGGTATGTGAAACCACAAACAGAAGGGATGACTCAATTCACCAAAAAAACCCAAAAAACAAACAAAAACCCCAAAGTCTTGTTTATTGAGCTAATGTGTTATTTGAGCATCCTATACCTTCCAACACATAAGAATAATACACTCGCTAAATGTATCTACTGTACCAACAACAATCCTATATATAAATAGGAAGAAAAACATACCCCTTTTACTCCTTTCAGATCTCCCTTCAGCAAACTGTCCAATGGAAAAGTGATTATGTTGTTCATATTCTGAATCTGTAACAAGAAAATTACACCAAATCAGTTAATATATTTAGACACAGAACATAAACTATCTTAATACACACATTTCAGAAAGTTTCACAAGGAAATCTTACATATTATTTTCCTGTCCCTGCCTTATGGAGATGTTTATCAGCACAGCCAGTAATCAAAGATGAAAGCAACATGAATTAATTAAACTCACTCTGGAAACACTATACCCCAAGCCAGCAGGAAACCTCCAGAATTACTGCTGATTATAAATATCTCATCCAATGGTAACTGCAAGATAAGACCACTAATTTTTACATTGCTTTATTTCCCTGTTTAAATTACATGAAAACAATCATACAATTTTCTAGCACTGATAATTTTAAGTTCATGAGCATATTTTATATTAACCTTGTTTACTTTCCAGCCTCTTCAGAACAGTTCCATTAAACATATTTGCTACTCTCCCAATACATGGCATCTTAATGTGAGAGAAGTTATAACGACAAAGAATGCCGGCCTGTAAAATAGCCACCATTCCAATATTTTCCATTTGTTTTTAAAAAGCAATACATCTGCCTTATTTATCTCTTGCGAAGTTGGAAATAAGAATTTTATGAGTCTTTAGTATGTAAGTAATTCAAGAGAAAATAAGTACTTCAAGAAGATAAAAATTATTTCAAATGAAGAGAGTGGTAAAATAATCATGGTTTTTGTTAAGTATCTTTACAGTAATGTTTTGATATGGAAAAAGAATGAAGAAAGACTGTAGGAATAAAACTGTTAGGAAAAGACGGCACATCCACTCCTTTCCGATTCTGGGAAAAAATTCAAGGTATGGGCCATAATGTCTAGGCAGAGAGTTTAAACTGTAACAATTCAAATGGATTGGTTGCTCTGAGGAGCAAAATCCAGAATACTTTAGAGTAACACAATGAGAAAAAAAATCAGAATAACTTTTGCAGCAGTTCAGTTAAAGCTGCCCTTGGATAAGTTACTTATTTTCTTGGTATTTTATGCTGTTCTTTTAAAATGCCATTTTTTTCAAGAAGCTCTGAAATCCCTATATGAACTTGGATTTCAGATGTTCACATTACAGAAAGAATTTTGCATCATGTAGGAACAAATGCTTCTATTTCTTCAGGAATAATGTCAGGGACATTGAAGTCTTTTTTAGCATAACCCACCCAGAGATGAAAAAATATTAAAATTTCAAGAAAAAATATTTCCAGTTATGGATGGTTCAGTCTTCCCAGAACCGAAAAATACAAAATATTATCACCCTGTAGTTACTTGGTAACCTTACTAGAACAGACTTGGTGATACAGAACAGCTGTTGTTAAAACAAACAAGCAAAGCCCTGATATCCCCACCTTTCCTCCTCAAAGAAACTACCTTACTGCATTTGCTTGAAATTTCAGCCACCAGTCAAAGTGAACCTTCATTAATTTTAAAGGTTACACAGATTGTCTCTGCATGGGAAGGCTAAAGAAATATAGAAAATCTGGCCTTTTGAACTCTTAACACAAATCACATTTCTCCTCCTCCACCTTACTGTTTCTCCTCCCCAACAAGCTGCAGGACTCAAGCACAGCCCTTCAGAACAAACAAGGTAAATTTCAGCTCTGTGTTGGTTTGGTTTTTTTTAAGTACTTCCTGTAAAAATTGAATGAGCAACATGTACACAAGCTTAGCTGGCAGTGCTGGAAACCATCCACCTCCTAAGCCCCCAGCAGTACTACCACAGGCGCATATCAACACAACCAGTCTCAAGGGTAATAAAATTGTATGTTATAAATGCAGGGGATAAGTGAAAAGGTTTAAACTACACAAAACCTAGGTAAAAAAACCCCAGACATTTCTAGAAGTTGCAAGTGCACAACCACAATGGTTATTCAGGTGGAAAAGCAGAAGAGGTCTCTTCCAAGATACCATTCCATGCAAAGTTTTCTACTTCGTTATTCTACTTTATGAGTATGATGTAGTCAAATCTCTAACTTAAGGATCAATACTTTCATAGCCTCCATTTAATTATTCTTCAAGTTTAGCAGACAGAAATAAAGAACAAAGTATTTCTCAACAGCAGACTCAAGTCAATTGATTTTTCTTTAAGTCAGAAAAGAAAAAACATCCAAAGTATTATCCCAAATATACTCATGTAATCATCAATCAGACTCCAAAACAGTTAAGGATATTTGCTAGAATTTCACATCACATGGCCTGGACTCCAAAGCAACTTAAAAAAACAGTAAGAGAAAATTTCTTTTAAAAGTTTACAGGATGTTTGCCTATTCAAATTAATTCCTTCTGTGTGCTATCACCTGTACATTACTATCAGTCTATTGTATTCCCTATGCTCCTATTCTATTTGTAACAAAAGTAAACATACATAATGCATGAACTTGTCATTATTAACCTACTTAGATGAATCATACTCCCTCATATTTATAAGTCAGCAAGCAATATACAGATGAAAGATCTTACATGTTTTTCCGCTCTTTCTTGAGTATCTTAAGCTGAACTATCTAAAAATATAGACCCATTTTTGGCACACAGAGAAGCATTAATATGCTGCAGTTCCTACTCTGTGCAGAGTACAAGGAGCTAGAATGTATGCAACAGCCTCTACATTTTGACTACTTTTTTAAAATAGTCTTTAAAAATATATATATACAAAGGTGCAGGAAATCTTCACAGAAATTAGAGTCATCCTGTCTCAGAGAAACACTAGCAAATTCCACATGTTAAAAAACAAAGAAAGAAAAAAAAATATAGTTGACCTCGTTTCCACTTCCAACATTGCTGCTTTGGCACTTGCGGTTTTCTTCTGACAGTTTCCAACAAGATGACAGGGTAAAAAATTAAAACTTCCTAAGTTGGAGCACACTCAGAAAAGAAGAAATGGCAGGGGAGAGAACATATAAACAAAACACATAGCTGCCAGAAGTGCTCGTAGAGGCAACAAGCAAGCCAGCATTTGTGAAGGGGAAAGATGTTCAAGTGGTTTAAGGGCCTATGGCTAAACATTTAAGTTTGCTGTTTGCCAGCCCTCCTGATTACTTTAAAGTAAAGCTCTTTTCCATAAGAGCTTTGGATATGGGTGCCTGCAGTACTTCTGTAGGTTTTGTTTTTTAAGTCCAACCAAAAAGAAAAAAAAAAAAAAAAGCCTTTTCAGTATACTTCAGAAGTTAAATACTTTTCTTAACATGCACATCTTAAAACCTTTTCAGTTTAAACTACAATTCAGGCAGTTGAACAGTATGATATGTCTCCTATTACCATTACTAAACTTTCAATGCAGTCCCTGTACCTGGCTGTGGGCTTCTCAACCATCAATGAGCTCAGGTGTGTGCAGGTGATGGCAGTACTGCCTGCCGACAAATCACTGTTTTGTTTTTTTTTATGGCAAGTGCTATTGGATTTAATAGGTTCCAATAATTTTCCCAGTGACAGGAGCATTAGTAAGACAAGGCAAATCAACACAGCAGGGAGAAGGTGGAAATCAGAACACCCACTATAGTTGAAACATTGTTTGTCTGAATTTTAAACTTTAGCATCTACGCCCAAGACTTCAGAAAAACACGTTTGTGGTGGCACAAACTTTCACCTTTGCACTGTGCCTTCCCCTTGCGCACAAGGTCACAGTGCTGCCCTTCCTCTGTCCTCACACCCTCTCCCCTGCAGCACAGGTGTGACTGAGCTGGGACATCACCCACCACTCATTATGCCACAGGGAAAATGACTCCAGCAGAACAGGAGCTGAGCACTACGAAGTGCCCACATGGAGCTGCTGGCACAGCTGCCTTGAAAAATGCCTTCACACAAGATACCAAGTGCTGCCACCATGCACTACTTAGCCCCGTTGCCACCACCAATACTCAAACTACAAACTGGGAACGTCTCTATTAGGAAGTACTTCACAGGAAATGCTAAAAGCATAAAATGAACAGTTGCAAAAGCAAAGGAAGGAAGAGACTTGTGGTTATTCTAGTCCTCCTTCCTCGCCAGTGGAGAATTCCAGACTGCACATTTTCTAACCTAGGTTGAAAGATGTTAAGTGGTAGGCTTCTATCACTTTCTCTGGGACACTTCACCTTGTATTTTCAGAGTGAGATCCCATTTACATGCAATTTATTATTTTCCTGCTCCACAATCAGAGTTATCGGTGAAGCAAACCATACATTTAAAATTCTTCTAAATTTTCTTCATAAACCAATCTATTGAAGCCCTAATCATATTTTGTTACTATCCTCCAGATTTCCTCCAGTTGGATCAATACCCTTTGGCAAAAAAATAAAGATGTGGTTCCAGGTGGAGCTGAACCCATGCTGCTAAGGAGGAATTATTACATCTTGGCTTATATCTCTACAAGTGTAAATCAAACAGTACTCTTTATTTTTTCCTCTCACCATTAGCCAAGTTTTCCCTAAGTGTACTGATGTAAAACAGAAAGCTCACAACTTAAATCATTAAGCTCCACATACAATACTCCAATCTCAAATATGTATACCTGTAGAGTTTTTTCATGGACTTAAGTGAGTCCTTCTAAACAAAAATATGTTTGTGAAGGTTCAGGTATCAAACATTGTTTTTTAAAACCTTGGTCTAAAACAAAGAAAGTTCTGGGCATTAATTTCTCAAGTTTATTACATAACACAGAAAAAATATTTCCTTCAGTTTTGCTGTTACCTTTTACAGTTAAGCAAATTTTCTTTCTTCTTACATTTAAAAAAGTAAGTAAAACAAGAGCATATGGTCATAAAAATATCATTACTATTCTTCCATTTCTTCTGACTAAAAACCCAAGGATTATTAATTGAAAATAGAATCTCTTACTCACAGCTACCTTCCACAGAGTGGAAATATCAGATCCACTCCTCTCAATCCAGACTGTTTCATTAGCTTTAAATTTATATAAATGAAAAAGAAAGGACAAGAGTATGCATAACAACAACAAATACAGAAAATGGTATTACCTAAATAGCTACTTCATCTTCACAGATCAAACCCCTTTTTAAGGAGCGTTGACAAAGATGCACAACTAGATTTTATTTCTTCTAAGTGTAGCAATTTAATAGGATTTGAAGGAGAAAATATTTAAAGTGCAAACATATTGCAACGATCCTTTCATTTTCCTACATTTTTCATATTAAGATGCACACCTTTATCCCTTGGCACTACATTTAAGAAGACAGAGTAATTAACACTGTAAGCAAGTGCTATACAGACCTAACCTACCTGGGAACTCCTACCACTCTTGTGGGTGCTCCAATTCCATTAGGAATTAGGAACAAAGTTGCCATCAAGAAGCAGTATCACACTTGCCACAAAAGGTGGTACGTTACCTCTGAAAATGGCCTCTAGTAATCTCAGATCTTTCACTACCAAAAAGACAAACAGATTGCTCAATCTTAAAAAACAGAAGTTGAAGAAAAATTTGTAAGTTGATATCAGAGCTATGGCAAAAGAAAATAATTGTACAGTATCCATCACAAAGTGATCCAAATAATGCAAACTGGGTTAGAATCGCTAAAATGAGTGGTTACAAGGATCTTGTACACAGTAAATATCAATTCATTTCTTGAAGATGCATTTATAAATCACTTCAAAAGTGAAGAAGAACTACAAAGGTTGGGGAGGGGATTTTTTCAGTTTTATATACTATTTGAAAGTGCACACATAAAAGCGACACAGCAAACTTATAAAAACCTCAAGACCTAAACTTTAACTTGAATAGTTCACAGGTTTCTGGATTAAAAACAAAAATACTTCAGCTGTTACTGAAATACTTTAAAACACTGATGCCTTGATAAGGCCATAAAAACTTCAAAGTCTTTTATGAAACTTCTGATATTGTTAAGGAAAACAAGGACCTGAAATTCCTGTTAAAGCAGAACAACTTTATAATGGCTTTCCTCTACCTTACTAAGGACAAGTTTAAAGAAAATCATTGTGCAGAAGCACTTTGGAGCTACAGCTCTAAATGCCATCCAGGCCAAGAGCTGACAGAACACATCAGCTTCTAGAAACAAAAGTAAAATATGACAAAGCAAAATTTGACAGTAGCCCTAAAGCTTTGCCAGTGTTAATAGCTTTGGCATCTGTTCCAGTCTGAACATGTCCTCTCACTTCCTTGCACATTCCCCATTCACTTCAGTTAAAATCTTCTGTGGAAATTCAGCACCCTGTGAAACTCCAGAGATAGGTCTATTTAAAGAGTACCTTCCAGAATGTTTTTTTAACAGCAGCAGGTTGCATGGCTGGCTACATTTTTGATGAAAATATTTACAACCAAAACATGTGGACTGCTACAAGGAAACACCAGAGGAGAGGGATGATTTTAATGTCAATATGTTGAAAGCATTCAGAGTTGGATACGTCACCTCACTGTGAGAATGCACATATGGCTATGACTTTAAACAAAATAGACCCCAAATTATTTCCAATTATTGTACAGAACTTTTTATACTGGTCAATACTCTTTTAACCTTTTAGAAAAATAGATCTCTATCACTGAATTTATGAACACATTTTCAAAGTGACCAGTTACTAAATATTTGTTCTAGTGGCATTAACTTCTAATAGGCAAAGGTATATAAATGTATAATTTTTCATTATTTTAGATTTCTTGTTTATAAATACGGCATTTGCAAGCAATAATGAAGTTCACATCTTTTCTTCATATGTATTTCTTTCTGGAGGAAACTATTTTCCTATTGAGACACCAAATTCAAGGACCATTAAGTTTCCTTTGCTAGTCAGGAAAAAACAAAAAGCTTCAAACCCCAACAATGTGAAGAATATTAGGAAGGAGCAGCACTTTACAGAGACCTGCTCTTCATCAGACAGTATTAAAGAGAGAAGGTGCCTATGCTATTGCAATGTTAAAAAAAAAATTACATTCACGCCTATGCAAAAATTACTCTTCACTTCAAAAACAGAGAAAATCAGAATCACAAACTGAGAAAAACTAAAGACTTAACTACTCTCTTATGACATATCCTCTTCTTATACATACAAACTGAAGCAAATGTACATAGCTGCTTCTAAAAAAAACAGTACACAGCAAAAAGAACTACAAATATTCCTTGGAGAAGACACACACAAAACTTAGGTGGATAACAAAAGGTAACAAAAACATGCATTCCAACTTCCCATAGATATTTATTTTGGTGTTTTTCCTTTCCAAAGTGTGGAAGAAAAGTCATTATTTTCAGAAACATTTTGCAAAGATAGTAGTTTCTGAGTTTAAGAGAACAAATAGCTAAGATTTTTGGTTAAAAAGCAACACCTTGTAGCTTTCAGAAGTGTTCTTGAAATGTAACATTAAAAACTTTTTCTGGGGAGGGGGTGTAGCTTTTAGCGGATTGCTTTTTAAAATCATCTAAACATCCCATTTCCCAGATCCATTTGCTTAATGAATTCATCATACTGCAATTAATATATGATAGAAAGGAGTTTTAGTCAACAGAAGGTATCAATTAGAAGACCCATTCCATTTTCCTTTCCATAGGAGCTGCCTGCCTCTGTATGAGAGACTTGGGATAACTGACTCACACTGAATCAGGATGCCTCTTCTGATACATAATCTCAGATAATATTTGTACTTCCAGAGAAGTTCAAATCAATATAACCAATGTGAAATATATTTCATTGTTGATAAATACATTTGGGGCTGTATTCATCAATGTCACGATTGGGTAAAAAGAGAGGATGGTATCAGAGAATGAATGGAACTGCCCTAAATCCCATCAGCTGGAAACATTCCCCAAAGAAGTGATTATGACCAGCTGGCTGCAAACTACAGACATTTGGTCTAGACTCACAAAAGCATTTGATGTGTCTCCATGCCACTGATTTCAGCAGACACAGACTTTTAAATGCTCCTGGGAATCTGGGTCATTTCCCCTTCCTAGCCTCTGGTGTAAGAGTTCTGTGAATTCAAGTAAATTTGGTACTTAAGATATGGGAAAGCTCTAGCTAGTAGGATGTAATCAGAATCCGCCCTTTTTGTACCCTCTGATTAATGTGAAATTGAGGCTGAAAATTCTCCATTCATAATTAAAAATTCTGTTCTTCCATTTGGTTCCATCCCATTTGGCTCACCAAAGAGGCTTTTAAGACTTACTGGCTTCAGCTGTAGGATTGATCCCCAATGGATGCGACTGTTGTTAGAGCATTTTGTTTGATTTTGTTTCCCTGACTCACTTCCCTGAGAAGCAAGAACACTCTCTTCCAGGGCTGCTAAAATCTCCCTTTACAAATACAAATGGAAAGTGGGAAAAAGTAAAGTAAAACAGCATGATCACACAGTAAATCAAGTTGGGTTTTGCTGGTTTCACAATTTTAAAGCAAATTGAGATGTGTGTTTTATTATGCATGTTATAACTACCTTATTGTGGGAAGCTTTTAGATGTGATAAGTGAAGAGGGAGGTTTGTTGTGTTTGTTTTCTGTGGTGGTTTCTTTGGTTTGGGTTGAGTTTTGACTTCTGCAAGGGGAAAGCCTAGGACATGAGACATTTTCATAAGCTGAGAGTTTTTTAAGAACAGCGGTTGCTAAAACACAAATTGTCTTCAATATGAAGAGCTGCTGTAATTCCAAAATACAGCCTTTATAATGGCTTTAAATTTTCAACATGTTTTTCTTAAATAATTCTTACCAAATTTTTGAAGAGTGCAGTTAATTCCTTTGTAAACACAGAAAATTTTAAAAATGCTGTTCCCAAATCTGGGTCATCCCTGCAAACACAGTTGCCACCGAACTTCTCCAGTGCTTGTGTATACTGTTCTTCATTTTCCACGTGAGCTTCAAAAAGAGCAAAACAGGAAGATATCATCAGTAGATAAAAGGTTATTGAAATCACAGTTGAGGGGTTTTTAAAAAAAAACAACTTTCCACAGGTATTGCTACAAATGTTTACTTGATACAAAAACCAGTTATTATTTACATTTTAACACTGGTATGCCTGAAGTGGTTTGCATGTACCTATCCACACTGTAAAAATGACAATGTGCCAAGACAAGACAAACATCTGACACTCTAGAAAGAGCCATGATATTTCTGCATCATAGCAGAGACCCCATAACAACTCCCAACTCCTAGAATGAACTTTAAGATTTCAGAGACTTTTATTAACACTTTCTAATTTTAAGTGTGTGCTGTTATGTTTTACTGCGTGCTGAAAAAGAAACAGAAGAGCTTAAGTGTGCTGGCAGAGTCTTGGATCGCTACAACAGAAGGCAATAGATCAAATAGTCTTGCTTCACCCTAAGAATAAGGACTATAAACCACATTACAAAGGAGGACAAAACCATATCTATGTTAGTTCTCTAATTCAGGGCAACAGTGGGGATCTGAAGCAAATACTAGCAATCTGCATTTACCACAGTCCAGTTCAGTTCTGAAAGCAATTTTGTTTCATGACAACCAGATTCCTTTCTGAGAGAACAAAACCAGAAGCTCTGCCCTAGAAGTCATCCAGTGCTCCTGGGCTACACCAGTGCAACTCATCCAGCACACACCTAACACCAATGTTCAGAAAGCTTTGAGCTGCACATATTGGGGGGTTATTCAGCCCAGGGAATGAGAAGAAATCTAGGCATAAAATAAATTCCCCTGATTCAAATATAAAGGAAATCTGAGAGGCTTCAGTCTTAACTACTTTGCCCAAGTGATTTACTCCTAGGTCACTCCTAGGTTACTTGCCTATATAGACAAGCATAAAAAGTCCCTTTATTGAAAGTCAATTTGACCTATGGAATAAAACAGACACAGAAAGTTTTTCTGAACCCAAGTTTAGTGACCATGTCAAGCTTGAGCATGTGGACAAAGCACACCAAGTCGGCACCTGACAAAGTTAACATTGCCTATTTCTTATTCTAGCTGTAGACAATTTCTAAAGCTTCAAAGGAAGTCAGGGGAAAACAACTCCACACCCTAGAAAACAAATTATGCATTAATAAGAACAAAGACTGTCTCGGTCATTACATGAGACTAGCATAAACCCTGAAGATTATTTAGAGAGGATTAATCTGTTCAAACAAGCAATGATCCAGTTTCATTTCAAGCCCATTTGTACATATCAACACATTTAATATCCAATGGATTTTTGATACAATGTCATTTCCCAATTTTCTGTGAATTAGTTATACAACCTGTTCAATAAACTCATCATGCTCCAGACTAAAAACAAGCCTGTGTTCACGTGTCCTATCTAGACAGCCATTCAAGAACTTTGTTCTCAATAGCTACAAATTTTCCCTAATTTCCAATACATGAAACTAAAACCCTGTGCAGCAGTGGTATAACACCATGTAATTTAAGACTGACATAATGTACATGCAGAATTGAAGCTACACAAACAGCATTAATTCTACAAGTTTTTACCTTGAGCACTTGAATTTACAGCCTGAGACAGTTTTCAGATAGCTATTAAATTTAAAAACTGAGTACTAGCACTGAAATTTACTTCTTTTCCTCACCATCAACAGCAAGGGCTGAGCACTTACCAAAATTTTTGCTGTAGGATGAAGTAAGGATGTTCAACTAATTCTATTGTGTGACATATATACACCTAACAAGCTTTCAATGAACTGGCACAGGCAGCAAAAACGAGAATGTGGCAGGTCACAGCTCCTCTAGATCTCACATCTATCCAGTGAGGTGAATTATTTCCACACTGCTTTCTGCACTCTCACTGCTTCCTGCATCCAGCTTAGCTTATGTGAACCCAGGTGAGAGAAGAGGTCAGGCCACAATTCCTACAGCAAAAAGAGAAAGCTGCCTCTGCATGAAAGCAAGGTGCAAAGGCTGCTACCATTAAGTGTTATGGCTAGATGTGCAACCAGTAACTGTGCCGTGCTGACTTTTTACCTTAGGAAACAAGCACAGCATCCATTCCACATGGCATCCCCAGGAGTCTTCTATTCCCCAGCATCCTAGGGACTGTTCTTCTGGATTCTGAGACATTCCCCAGAATGCTGATGGTAGTTTATTGCAGCAGTACTATTAACTGAGCTGGTACTCCCCAAGTGCTTATGAAGAACACAAAAATCTACTTTTCCCCATATTTGAAAATACTCTTCCTGTCCTATGATTTTTTCCTGATGGATTTTAAAAGTTTCTCTACAAACAAAAGGTATGAAATCTATCAAAAAAAGAAACTTGATCCAGTTTTGAGGGTTTAAAGGTTTTCTTTAAGCAAGAACCCAAGCTATATACAAATTGGGAGTCACTATGTAATCCTTAACAATGGTTTGTAAACTCTTACATTAAAAAAGAAATACAGAACATGTAGATTTAATATTTAGGGAGCCTATACTAAAAATCCAGTCACTGTGCTCTTAGGAGTGTAGGACCATGGGGTTTGTTTTGTCGAAAGAAACCCCAAGGGCTGACAGGTGGCTTGGTTAGTGATGTTTCTGCTGGTGGAAGAGAAATGCCTCCAAACCTTTCTTGTCAAGATTGGGTGGGCAGCACAAATTTAAAATGTGGGCAAGGTACTGATTTTATACAAAGACTAGTGATTTGCTACAATGCTCTAACAGGTACTCTGATTATGAAGCATAGTCTAGCATTCTAGAATAAAATTTTAAAAAACCCCAGCAGCCAAAAAAAACCAGCCAAGCAAGAAAAAGAAGAGAACAAAGGATGCCAAACCAATGAAACAGCTCCTGATGAATCTTAAACTGGACCCTCCACAATCCAAAGATAACAGCTTCATTACATTCGACAAGGAACTTCCTTTCAATTAGCTGAGATGAATTATACCACAACAGCAGTTCTTGTTCTAACCTTGTGTCTGAACACCAACATGGCCACAAGTTCTGTCAGATATTGGTGGCTCTCTAAGGTTGACAGGCCTGTCTATTTTTCATTTAATACAGGTTTTGTTAGCTCTAATTGCTATGAACTGCACAGTGAGAACAAAAGCCAACCAAATGCTGTTTCCTATCCACAAAAAACAAATGCTGTTTCTTATTCACAAAATGCTGCTGATCCACAAAAACAAAAGCTTCAGTTATTTTTTTCAAAGAAGATAAACATACACAATTCCAAGAGATTGGCACACATTTAAAAAGGCATGCAGCAATAGTTCTTTGTATTTTATTCAGCATTATAAGAAAAATATCTGATTTTTTACATCATGACAATAAAAAGTTGCAGCTCATCATCTCTCTCTTGTCATGAAGTTCTCAATATACATAACTGGAAGCCACCAGGGAGAGTGAGGTTTCACAAAGCAATAGAGCCAATGTAGCTTACTGCTGCCAAAGAGTAATTTCACCCCTCCCACACCCTCATCTCTTGATGATACACATGGCCCTACCACTTCAGGTGCTCATCTAATCCCGACTAAGTTGATCTCACTGCATATGCAGCTTTATACAAGCTTAAAAACTCATCTAGGGATCTGCCAAACAGCAGGCATGACACAAGGAGCAGGTAGCCCAGACCCAGTGGAAAGAGGAGAGCACAGCTTCACCACTTGGTACCAGTATGGCAGCAAGAAAAGTTTAGCTACCCCACAATATATCATCCTTACTGAGCTCATGATCAAACAGCTAGTTCAAGATTGACACTTAAAATGCACATATTTCTCTTCTCAGAGTTACCCATATAACTCCTTCTGATTCACTATGACATCTGACTACTTAAATCTTCCAATTTCACCAATATAAACTAAAGGAATTATGTACTTACCCAGACCAGATAAGTTTATGGCTTTGACAGATTTCTTCATTTTATAGAGAACAGTTCGGTCAACATCCAGAGCCTAAAAAAAAGAGAAAAATGCAATAGTAGATTGTCCTCTGGCAAATTTCTGCCCTGGAAACCTGCTGTAATTACAACTATTACATTGTTGACTTTATTTCCCTAATTAATGAATTACTTACCATTTGCTTCCACCCCCATTTATACAACCTATTCTGTCCCCTTGCCCAAAAAAACCACCTCCTCCGTCTTTGGCTGGTGACCAGCATCATGTAAACTCAGCAGGAAACAATTTACACAATACTGTCTTTCCATGCTAAATTATTAAAAAAGCTTAAAACAGTTTTCACCCATCATATGTTCTGACACTGCTGAAGACACGAGCAATATCACTTCCTCAGGCAGAATATTGAAAGTGGAATTTAATTTCAGTTTTCCTGGATAATTTAGTTAATTGCATTCTCAACTATATGAACCTTCTCACTGCTATGCTGAACAAAATAAATGGCATATCTCTCAAATATCTTTCACAAAGTTTAACATTAGGCAAAGCTTCCCCCAACACTATATAAAATTCAAGTTTAAATCTTTCCCAGAATGCTCAAGCATTTATAATCAATTTGTTTCAAAGAAAGAAGTAAAAGCAGGCAACCATTTTGCTTACTGAAGTGAAATATGAGCAGACTCAAAAATGTAGAATTGTTCCAGAAGGGAGAAGCAGAATTATGGTTATATAAATTAATTTTAAAAAAAAGAAAAAAGTTGTGAAACTTGGAGAAAATGTATGTTCCAAAGATGGTGGTGTCTTTAGACACCACTGAAACACAATACTGAACACTACAAATTGTATTATGCCAAGAGCTGCTTAGCATGCTACATGATAAATCAGTGAAAACCCACCGAATTCATTCCAGTTTTCATGCAAAACATTTCAATGAATTGCAGCAGTTACACATCTGACCTACCCTTGTTTTATTGTTAATCATTTGTGTAAGAAACACAATGCGGAAAAGTCAGCCCCTAGGAGTCTATCCAATTATTTTAACACAGTGAATGCAAAAAGAATATTAAGCCCTCTGATTCTGGCAGTATTCTTAAACTGAATCTATTTAGACCACGAATAGCTGGACAAAATCTTCACAGCATTCCATGGAAACCAGTCAATTTAGACAATGCCTGAACATTAATGTTACAGTGTCACGGTACTGCTGTATCCATTGGAGGTTTTGCCTCCAGCATCTTTATATTAGCATGTGTATATTTTTACATCTGAAACATATTAGCAGGAGAAGTGCAGAGGCCTTTTCACCTGGAATTCTGAATTACAGAAGAAGGGAAAAATAAAACAATCTAAGAAAGCCCATAAAAGCCATGCCAGCTTTGTTCACCCTCTTCAGCAATTTGAATTCCATCCACTACAACAAATCTGTATCTAGTATGATCTCCAAGGTTAGATTAGTCACCTGTTTGGATGGGAGTACATGAAGGGAACTCCCTCATTGTGTATTTGGTGATTTCTAAAAATAACCTCAGAAAAGCACCCTCTGATCAGCTGCCTACAGAGGAATGATAATTTCGTTGATGACTGCATCAAAGCGCAATCACCCTCTTGGAGTCCAAGCAAAAGGAAAGTCTCCAACTACAAGCATTACAAGCAACAGTCTAAAGAGAAGGCTGACAGCCAGAGACTAATTCAATTCTTAGCTAAATCTTAGATTTGTGTGTGCAGCTGAGAAAATATTAAATCTCTGCACCTTAGTTTGGGGGAAATAATTCTTAAGGAAGAGAAATGTTGGAAGGATAAATGCATGGGATTAATTGTACTACTGTGGTCAGGGATCCAGACAGATCTACAGATTCATAAAATCCTCCGGCCCAAGGCTGCCTCCATCAGAAAGCACAAACTCCCAGTAAGGAAAAAACCTCAAATCCTCTTCCTCAACTCAAGTCATCATTTTGGTTTGAAATGTCTCTCAATCAACTTCCATTTTAGCCAGGATCAAGCAGTAGAGAAATTAACCCACAAGGCACAGCATAGCCAGGGTCCAACAGAAATGGCAGCTAATGCCCCTAATACACCAGTGACAACTCAAGCATCAACCCATTTCCGACAGCTGGTCCACATAAAAATTCAAAACAAAGGATAATGGGGAAAATACCCCACAGAGAGTACCAAGCAACACACAACAAGCAAAACCTAAAACCTCAATGTGTTGAAACTGCACAGGTCAGGCTTTCTTGGGTCCTCTCTTCATCCCCTGCCTGTCTTTTCAGCTGCATCAGTGCAAAGCTATACCTGAACCTGAAAAAAATGTGACTAGAAACTGGGGGGAAAAATCAGTTCTGGAAAGCTTTCCAAACAGGAAACAAAGGATAAAAAATATCCAGCCATTTTAAGGGAGACCTTAAATAAATACATAGATAAATAAATAAATAGATTAATTACTTAATTAATACATTTATGAAATACAATTACTGTATTTCCAATTGTGGTAAGAAAACTAGACTTGCTCCTGTAGGAGGTTTTGTCTATTCCTCCCTTCATTGGTGTAAATCTTTTCATAGTGTGTGACATTTAAGAGTGGCTATGTGTGCCTACAACTAATAGGCAAAATACAGAAAAGCTTTGCACCTTTAATACTGTATTTCAGTCTTGCTTACAGACTAAAAATTAGAGAGGAGGACTTTGCCTTTGTTTAATTGAATAGCATTGGTGTTTATTCACATCCAGTGTTTCAAAGGAGTAATTTCAGGATAAAACTTGAAAATGTCACTCCTTGTCTTTAGTGCTGTTCTTCATATTTTCTTGTCCTTTTCTTTGTCCACCTCTTAGCACTAGGAAATCAGTTTAAATCCAGCTGTGGCTTTATTATAGTTCAATTTCTAAACCTGTGTTTGTTTCATAAATATACACACACTATCCCAATGCACACACATGCACCAGAATGCACCCTCATTCAACTTCTTTGTGCATTCTCAGTAGTGTCAGAAGCAGGGAATTTTAAAAGGGCTTCAGATGTTGCATATTCTAGCATTTCTTTTTATTCACTTAAAACACCCAGTAAACTCCTGAACAAGAAGAAAAGTGACCATGCATTTCGTACGGTGGAATCATTTTATCCTCCCATGTAATGTTTCTAGTTATGCCTCAAAAAACGATATTGTAAGACTGCTTGTTTTAGCATCTGTTTCAGCACAACTGAGAGTCTATGAGACCATATAAATAACTTTCATAGCCCCACTCAGTTTCTACTGATGAGCACTCAGACTTCTCTGTTGTTAAAAACAGTAAATTTAACTTTGACTTAAGGGGAAAAAAAACCAAACCAAATTCTCTACAGCACATAAGAAAAGAAGTTACATTGTTGTGGAAGTGGTGTTATGCACATGAACTGAAACAGAAATTCAAAAGTGACCTCCTTGAGCATATCCTTGTCAGTGCAGTCTTTTTCCAAATACAGTATTTATGTCTTCTATTCATTTACTTTCATGTGATTTCTGATGGCAATCTGATGAAACCATTTTTAAGGTAAATTACTTTTTAGTCAGAAGCATTGTAGGGAGGGCAACAAGCATATCAAAATAAAATGCAGATTTTCAAAGGAACGCAAGAGAGAGGACCCAAGCTACCAGTGATAAGTAGCAAAGCTTTTTTTCACATGTAGGAACAAGGTCCAGTTTCACTTGTCAAAGGCCAATTTCCATTTACACTGCTTCAAAGGTTTCTACTTTGAACAGTAAAATGTGTCAGCTAACTAGAACCAAATCCATCATACGAGGAAGAAATCAGTCTGAGATTACTGAAACGTCCTGAAATGTTATTCCACATCCTACTCCTCAACCTATTTTAAAATAATAATAATAATAATAATAGAGCTGTTAAAGTCTGTTTCACATTGCCTAGAAAGATTTAAGCTCACCAGGATATACAATTTTCAAACATTCAATTGCACTGCTTCCCTCCCCACACCAAAAAAAAAAACAAACCCAAAAAAACAAACAAACAAAACAAAACAAAAACAAAAAACAAAACAAAACAAAACAACCAAACAAAAAACCCACAAACAAATAAAAAAAACACCAAAGAGGAAAACCAATTATTTCCAATTATTTTTAAATAGTGCAAGNCTAAATCTAAATAGATCTGTGCAACATAGATGGTTGGCACAAAAGATGAATGCATTATTTGCTCTTTTCAGTGGAGAGAGAAGAAACAAACTGTTCTATTATTAGCATATTTAACTCAGCAAGGAAAAAAAGCAGGAAGACAGAAACTCAGAAACTGAACATCCCAGAGATGATTTTGGCACCTTTTACAGAGCCAAAGGGTACGGGGAAAACCAGGGCAGTAGTAGCATAAGTGGAGAGTCCCCAGGCTCTAGTGGTTCTTTAAACATCTTTTGTGCCAAACTTACAGCAGAAGTCTGGGTCTTTATCTTATGCAAGTGTCCTCACACCAGTGTCTTTTTCCTTTGTGGCCCAGAAAATAATTAATTATCTGTGAAGGAACAGAAAAACAGCCATACTGGATCAGATCAACACTCCATTTAACCTGATATCCTCTATCAGGAGCAGCCAACAGCAGATGTTCGGGGCAGCAAGCAAAGAAAAGCACGTACACATCCCTCCCCAGGATAATCTCCCATTTTCCAGTAATGAGTTTAAAAACAAAAGACTAAGATACTCTCATCCAGAAACACTACATAGCCCAACAGGCTATTCTCAAGAGAAACAAGAAGCCCAAATTTTCTAATTCCAGAGAAGGGAAAGAAAAAACCTAAACCTGACAGCATACCATGGGAAGTAGTGACCGAAGAAGAGGAAGGAGTCAGCTATCAGCTTTACTTTATTTTGCATTTAAAACAGTTCAAAATCTCTAACACATTCCTTCCTTCTTACCCACAGCAGCTTTCTTTTTGGAAAGCATAAAGTAACTATTTCACATTTTCAGCTATTTGGATGGGGTTTCACTGAAAGTATTCACAGAACTGGATCTGAATTTGAGGAAAAGTCTCAAGGTTACCATTCTGTAAAATAAAGAGTCCATTGGAACAACAACAACAGATGCTTGGAAGTACTGCTAAAGCAGTAACAAAATTTTGGGAAATAAATCCTCGTGTCATTTGAAAAATTATCCTGGAGCCAGGAACCTATGTGTTCTTCCCTCCACTGAACACTTACCTGACAAATATACAAAAAAATATTAACACACTGATATTTGATCCACTATACACAGTTATCTTAACATTATTTCTTTAAAACAAAATCAGATCTCATTCTCAATTTTAGCAATTTGCTTTAAAACATCAGGCTACTCAACAGCCATAAATCCTGCACTTCATCCATTCCAGTACTTCAGAATAAGTAATAATGCCAGAGGCTGCTGCAGATGCTGAACACATATAGGAACATCCTTCCCAAAAACAAAAGAGCACAGGAAGAATCTTGGTCAGATAAGGAAAAGAGAGGCAATCAAGTAGTTACTGTAGAGACAGCAGAACAAGAAAAGGCTCTTGTACCTCACTGGACTGGTCTTGTTTAAAAATTAACAACAGCAAGCTTTTTATACTTGTATCCAGGAAGCACAATAGTTTGGATTTTCTGGTGTATCTTTACAGGCAATCTGATATTTGCTGTAATTAATCCTTGCTGACTCAAAAGATCAGAATATCCACAGACATTCTGTCTCAGTTTGTTATTTTTCCACTAGAAATGAACTGTCAACACCGCTGGCTTCAATCCACTTTTCTGCTACAGAGTGTGGTAAAAAAACTTCCTAAATTATGTTATTCCCCTCCAGAATCCTCTTTCCATTCTCCTACTGTTATGTCATTTCCTCCTACAATGTATTAGTTTCTTTTCTAAATCCTCTCCAGTTTCCTTCCACTGATCACCTTGCACATTCACAGAGGAACTGATACAAAGGGTGGAAAAAAACCCTCGCAGGCATAGTCTGGGGCAAGGCACTGTAGCTTCTAAATGTATCCTAGAACAATGGTAATTTTAAAAACTTTAATTTGGGGCAATTACTTTACTTGGAGTACGTATGTGAAAAACTGTAGCTATGACAGTTAATTTGTATAAATGAGCTCTCTGGTGTGAGACCTGTCAGCTAAAGAGACTGAAGGTACGGAGACAGACCTGAAATAAAAAGGACAGAGTTTATGGCAGAATCATCTCTGAAAGGTCCCTTTCCACAAAAGCATTATTTCTTCAGCATCTGGGTTTGTGGTTCTTGTGGGCCCAATGCCAAGGCAATCTGTTTAAACAAGCACTGGTGTATTTGGCAGAAGAATGAAGTAAACTATTGAGCTAAGGATATGCACGGTGGAAAAAAGTAATACCACTGCTTTGGGACATTAATACTTGGAAGTGCACGGTTATTCTGCTGCAAAGGTAAAGGATGGGAGAATTTGGCACTGCTCTATGTTGTGTATAAAACCAGACCTGAGCATGATGAGTTTGTACAGTGAATTCATTAAAACAAGGGATGCCTAAAAATCAGAATTCTCTAACAGACTACTTCTATCAGACGAGAAATCCCAAATGAGAGGTTCAGAGCTACAAAATGTTACATCATTAATACAAGTCACTGAAACTGTTTCACACTAAACAAAACAGGTGCTGTATCTGTGTATTAATTGATTTCCACAGGCTTCCCTCACTACAAAAAGTTAGAAATGCGACCAATACTTAACTGGGAGACAGACATCAAGCATTTTTGTGAAATAAAATCTCTTGCTTGTTGTAAGCACTAGGTTTAGCTTAGCAGCTGCAGCTTTCTCTAGGAGCTGTGCTGGAGCTTCTCAGGGCAGGCAGCCATTCTGCCCCCCCATAGTCCATTCCGGACGGCCCTGCACCCTTGCTCCTTTAGCTGTCAGCCTTACAACCCAGTGATAGCGAAGGAGGTAGAGAAGGGACTCCCATGGCGGCCCCTCATGGATTTATTGATACATCCTGTCCAGCCAGTTCCCAGGGGCCGAGAGAGCCCATAACCAGCGAGCAAGGGCTTTTTCCCCGGGACTCAAGGGCGGTACATGGGCGGAGTTGGGGTACAGGAACCAATACGGAGAGCCCGAGGGAGCGGCCAGGACTGGGGCAAGGGAAAGGTGGGGGAACAATGTAAACCGAACCTCACACTTTAGCTTAAGACAAAGAATGGAAGCTGCTTATCCTAACTATTTCTCCAGAACATATCCACCTCCTGCATTAACCAATTTTTACACTGAGAAATATATTTTCCTTCTCCAACATTGCAGCTATCTGCTTTCAAAGATGACTGGACTTTAAATACAGATCTTATAAGCAATGTAATAGATGATGTATTTTCTCTTTACAGTGGCTCATTTTTAAACAGAGGGTGTGTAAATAAAACTCCCTTATTTAATATTTAATTGTTGTTTATTTTTCAGTTGCAGTAGCCAATTCTTGGTATCCATCTCCATTTATTTAATATTACATGCTGCAACATCCTAAGATATATCACTATGTAAAATAAAGTAGCACAGGCAACAGGATTAAAGTTGCAGTGATGATTGTCTTAAATGGATGAGAAAACTTTACCAACCCTTTAACCGTGACAAAATTCTCTGGTCTTCACCCTGCAAGAGGCTTTTTTCTAGCTTCAGGTTTTTGCATTTCTGTCTGCTGTCAGCATCCATCAAAGCCATTCATGGTTCGGAGTCCAGCTGTTGGAAGAGGCTGATCCTCACCCTGCATCATTCAACAGCATTATGATGAGCTGGGCTAATGGGATTTTCCTTTTGCAGTTTTTTTCAATCCAGTAACTCTTTTCCCCAGTATTAAACCTTTTTACACACCATCAGAGGCAACAAGAATTAATCTTTGCAGAACATAATGCCCTTTTATTCTGCATGTGACAAGCTTTCTAAAAAGAGAATTTTTGGTTATTTATGGGAGCAATTAACAAATTAAAACACTTCCCAGATACTCAAAAATTAACAGACTAGTTTGCTATTTGTAGTCTTCAAAACCTCTACTTGAACCAGGCAGACACCCCTGTTACAATCTCTATAAAACAATGAAAAAGTAAACAGTTACATTTTCCCTTATGTATGATGTACTTACTCTATGCTAAAAATGAGAACCTTTGCGGTGTGTACACAGATCAACCTGGATGCCATAAACTGATCTATCCCTCTCCATCCAACACTCCTTTATCTTCCTTATGTATCCAATAATTCTAGGGACAAGAAACTAGCCTAGAAAAGAGAAGAGTCTACAGCAACAGAGCACAATCAAACTTCAGTCTTAACAGGCCGCTGAGAGCTTCTTAACAGAAATAAATATATCAGTGTCACAAACATCTCTGGCAGACACATACGAGGTGTCCATTCTGAAAGGGAACAGAAGGTACACAAATTCTATCTAGTTTATGATACACCTGAAACTCTTAGGACACCATATTCCCATAACAATGGCAGAGGTACCTTAGAGGGGACTTCAGGAGAGTAAGACAAATCACCTCAAATGAACCATCTATTCCTAGGGACACACGGAACCAGCTGTCAAAATAAGGTTCATCAGAGGTAAAGCAGCACATCAGACATCATCTCTCTATTATTAGGGTAGAAATTTATGAACAGCATCTACCTATAATACTAATGGTATATTAATTACACATAAAACTCAGTGTCAAAGGATAAAACTTATTTTCTCTTGAAATACTATAAAATTATTTCTGTTCTATAGTGGCTTCCAAACTTCAGCCTGTGATTTTCACTCCAACTTCTCTGTGATTCACTATACCTTTGAAAATCTCCGCATGATCTCTCAGTATCAATACACTTTTCCCCATTAAACAGTAACTGCACAATGGTATAATTAACAGCAACTAATTCCAGTATAAGATTTGCAACTTATGGCAATCAAATATTTGATAATACCAGTATCTTCCTCTTCTTTTTGTTAAATGGAAAAGAAATTGCATGCATTTAATTTTGTTGATGTTTTGTCATGCTGTAGCTATCTGTAAATGGTTTGAATCTTGTCATATAAATGCATAAACATAATATCCTATGAAGTTCCATTTGGGAATTTGTTTTTAAATGAAAGAATGCATCTGAACTGTCATATGTTGTCATTCATTTTAGGTGCCCAACTCGGAAATCACAGGACTATTACAATCTTGAAACCAATGATCTTAAATTCTACTAGAATTTCTACAGCTTTAAGTGTAACTAAAATTAACAGTTCAGACACTCCTGTCACTACAGACAGCTGCCCCAAAGTGTAAGTGAATCTTAAGTGATGCAGTCATTAGTGTACCAAACAGTAGATATATAATACTCATTTACATAATATTGATGCAAAAATAAAAGCTTTATCCCCACAGTGGACTTTGCCAAAATAATTAGAGAGTTCATGTCATGGAAGGTATCTATGAAATGGAATAGATAGTACTTCCCTGTATCATCAATGAAGCACCAGGAAGGTAAATTCGTACACAGCTGGTACCTAAGACAAAACACTACCTAAGACAAAGAACTTCTGCATTTAAAATTGAAGCAATTTAGAACACAGAAGCATGTCCAGGCCTATCAGAACTTTTGTTGTTCTTACATGGAATAGGAAACAGCTACTGAATCAACTGACTGAATCAGAAAAGACAAACACCTGGATCTATATGTAACCAAGCACCATGCGTCCTTGCACCAGTGCCACATCCACATGACCTGGGGGACAGGGAAGGCAGTGGCAAACATGACCACTCCATCCCTAGAACAGACTGGGCTGGAAATACTTACATGAAAAGCTTGTCATCTACATCCAGACCATTTAAGCAACAGAAGAGAGTGAACTAAGCAGAAGAATGAATGAAACCAAACAAAAAGCAGCTTACAAAAGATTTACTACTTCATTGCTTCTTCAATGCTGCTCTCATCAGCCCAATTAGCATCTAGTTCACATGGAGCTCAGAGTGTAGGAGGTCTCTGCTGGCATTTTTTCTATTGTTGTGTAACATACACCTACAGCGCTGGAAAATAAACAAATTATTAAAAAACATGTGCTTTGCAAGACTCCATACAGCATGTTCTGCATGTGACAACAGACCAGGAGTTCTGCGCTTGCAAGTGCTAAGGAAATTTCTACTCCTATTGCAATAGCCAAACAGTAATCCTGTTTGATTGAAGGGGCTTAAAATGATTACTAAATACATTTGTTTCTGAGTTGACTTCCCTAGAATACAGCCTAAGTTTCCTTGAAATTGCATATTCTAGGAAAGAAATCTTTCACTAACAATGAACAGAAATCACAAAACATGAGAAAATAATCCGTAAGAACGTCTACATCTCTCCCCTACTATTTTCCCTTCCTATATGCTTTTTAAATGTAGTACAAAGCTTTCAGGAATGTGAAAGTAATTTGTTCAGCTCTAATCACTTCAGTTGTTTTGATGTATCTACACGCATACTTAGCATAATGCCTAGACAGAATTATAGATTTCAGACTAGAACTACATTGATAATCTGATCTTCAATCAGGGATAGCTGAGGGGCCCACAAACAGCAGATGGTTCTGAACACCACACTGTTCCAAGACAATAAGGTGCAGAGTTTCAGCCGTCTCTCTCAGTTCTCTATTTCTTCTTGGTTTAACAAGTCAGATGCTAGGATTTATACTATAGCTTCTTTCATGTAAACTTTTACAGCCACCTCTTAAAGAATATACTCCAAAGAAATACACTTCACTGCACAGCATGTCACTTGCATAGTAAATATTTTTGTGAAGCAGAGTTCACACACACAAAGAAGCAAATTTTTCAAATTCTGTCCAACACCTACTCACTTGAAAACAAAGCCTACTACTTGAGATGAAAAGTACTGAATCACACCACCCAAGCTAATTTCCTGCAAAGCAGCATTGCTCATGAGAAAAAGCCTATTCAGTTACAATACTGTATCTTGGTTTCTCCATCAATAAATTCTCCCCCGTAAGGTAAATTATTTTCTCTTTCCAAATAAAATTGAGATGTGTATAATATCTCATAAAGTCTGCATAACTCCTAGTATTACGTCCCATTTTCTGGGGAACATACAGAACTCTTCTTCCACTCCTAAACTACACAGTAGGATGTAGCTAAGAGATCAGCATTATTCCCTGTCCTCCCCCACTACACCTTCCCTATATTCCTGCCCTCTTCCTTGCTATACTGATTCTTTTCACATTAGCCCTGCCCCCACATTCTCAGCCCTGTTTTCATCCTACTTCCTGTGTGAACAGTACCACACTCCCTCTTCCTCTGCAGTTCAATTCCAATTCCTCTGAACTTCCTCAGATTTTTTTATGCATTTCCTTATCCCCTCCTTAATGCTTCTGCTCAAATGGCAATTCCTGACCCTTCAATTCCTCATATCCCATTACAGTACTTCTGCTTCTGGATAACTCTCTCATCTCTCAGTTGAGATCTGTTTTCAATTCAGATTTCCTTTTCTTGTTCTTCACATTTGATTGATCTTCACATTATCTCTTGAACATTTCAGATGCTCCGTACTTTGTGAGTCTTCCTTTTCTTTTGTTATCATTTTTTGTTGCTTTCCAGCCAAATTTACTTGACCACTTAATCCCTAGATTGATGTAAACTTCAGAAAAGAAGTCTAGATTTAGTCCAAACAAAGGAAGCTTCTGGTCACCTTAATCACAGAAAATCTCACCTCTAATACAAAGACTCTTTGAGCTGATGTCTCTGTCCCCAGAAAGAGCAGCTACACACAGTAAGCATTCTGTTTACAGAACAGCTTAAGCTTTGTGCTAACAAACGTGAGACTGTGTGAGGAAAAAGCTACCAAAAAAATGTCCTGCCATCAATTTGCAATAAAGTCAATAGTTACAAACTTCAAACTTCTGCTTGTCCCATAACTTGAACTACAATTTCCAGCTGGGTTAAAGAAAAAAAACTCTGTCTCAGTCAAAACAGACCAAAGGAGAGATTTTAATGCTATATGAAACCTGCGTGTAACCACCTTGTACAGCTTTACAAGTATGATTCTCAGTAATTCTGTTTTCCCATAAGCAACTTCCAGCAGTGATGAAAGAGTAAACAAGGAGACACACAATTTCTCCTAATGCGAACCTCTTGCACATTTGACTATGCTAAAAATGTGAAAGTACTGTCGTCTTGCATAGCAGTGGTAATTGCTGTAAATGCACGTTTACAGTGTTTTTCAAGCATTTCTGGAAGCAGGAGGGGAACTGGTTACTTGCTTGCCACTCATCCAGGAATACTTGCAACCTTTAAGAACACCTCCTCAATTTAACAGTCATGGTCTGCATTTCTGCATTATTGCATCGATTTTTTTTAGATATAAATATTTTTCCTCTTCTTTCCATCCCTGCCTTTTTAACCCTCTGTGCTACATCAGATATCATTCTAGTCTTCACAGGATTTGTCAGAAATATTTGCTAGTTACCATCTTAGCTCTTTCAGAATCCTGGGAATATGTTAACCAGCCCCAACAAACTGAGTGCTTTAAGCTCACAATTTTGTTTATTGCCTTGCTTACTTGCATCTCTATTCCTGCTATCCATTCTACCTTCTCCCACACTTTGAGCTCAAAAACTGCAGCCCAGCACTTGTTTAGATTTGGCAATACCTACATTATCTTTAATACTACTACATTCTAACAGCATATTATCTCTTATTTTCCTCCTCACAACTCTATGTGCTTAAGAGTGCTTTTGTTTTCTTTACTGCCTCCTGTCATTCCTTAAGAAACCTGACCTTTGCAAATTTGTCTTTTATCCTTACACATATTCTTTAATACAAAACTTTCCTCTGAATACCTGGCTTTTTCTTCCCATGTCTGACAGGTTCAGATCATTTGTGACATTCTTCCTGGGGTGTTTCAAGCCTGTAGATTTCCCAAAAATTTTGCCCTTTCCCGGGATATTTAATGAACATTTTTCAGGCTTTAGGACATAAACTCTCTTCAGTTCCATCAACCTCACCAGCTCTCAGTTTAATGACTTTTCCCCTATATGTATATATGTATATGTTTTGCTTTTAATGACTTTGTTTTGCTTTTAGTACACAATTAATTCAGCCCCTACTATTCAACAAACGCTTCACTTGTTTCTACAACATCTACTTGATTCCTGCCTTTAAAACAGCGATTCTCACATTAGCCTCTCCTGCTTCTGTTTCCTTGTATAGAAGTCAGCATCTTGGCTTGCTGTGACAGATGCCTGACTATAACATGGCTTCTTCCCTCTCTAGCAACTTCATGAAGAATATAAGATGTATTTGGAGACAGCAAGTACTGAGAACAAGTGAAGGCTCTTGCCACTGGCCCATCCATGAGAGACATTTCATCTTAGCATGAAGCCCACCTGAGCTCCAGCCATTGTTCCAGCACCTTGGACAGGGCTGGGCCAAGGCAGGGACATCCACAGAGACAGGACAAAGCACCAAAAATCACTGTAACAAAGGAGTTTCAAGAAATTAAGAAAGATAAGGAGACTGTAAACATTTAAAAGGATAGAGAAGCTTGATACCCAAGAAAAGAGAGGGAAGAGTTGGCCTAAACAAGGCTAGACCTGACTTTCACGGATCTTTAAGTAGAAACATTGTTTTTGGGAAACTGGGGCAGACAGATCGTGTGAGCTGTCAAGAGTGAGGCTCAGAAGGTGCAGTGCTGGAGTTTACACAGGAAACAGCTGTATGTAATACATACGCATACTTGCACATATGGAAGGTGGAAAACACTAAAAAATAATAGATTTAAGAGTTGAAGTAAGTGTTTAATAACCACTATTCCAATGCATATGAATAAAAAGAAAGCAGTTCACAGTGGTTCAGCTACTAACACACTACACTAGTCAGGTGCACCAAGTTTTCTTGCATTTCTCCACCTGTATTTATCAGCCATATCCACTTGGCATGTGGACTGTAAGAATTTTGGAGCAGGGATTAGGCTTTTGTCCTGGGACTTTGCAACGCCTTTCAGAATAAAGGCTTCACCTTTACCTAACATTGCTGCATATTATGGAATACAGAGAACAACATAAAGATAAGAAGTGAAGGTGGGTTAAACCTAAGCAAAAGTAGCCCCTTTCTACATTACTCTCTTCTAGCATCAGCATGAAGTGCACTAGATTCAGATAAGATGGTTCTGAAAAATACAGCAACATTACAGAAAAATCAAAATACAAAACCCACAATTAGTAAAATACTTCAGAAAGATACATATTTTTCATTCATCCTCCTAGAAAGAGTGGGGGCATTTGGTAATGTGAAGCAGATTCATCACCAAATGCACCAAGGTAAGGTGCACAGAAATCTATTTATATGGTTTGACATTGTTTTAACTGACTGCACATTGACTTTAAAGGTTTAAGGTTTAAACTGTCTATTTGAAAATAGGCACAAAGCTCCAGCTGAAGATGGACAGTTTAGCTCCTGTATTTCTGCAATTTTCATCCTCTATATTCCTCTCAAGAAGAAAACAATTCCCACACTCCTTTTGAAATCATCATGCCTTTTGTGTTATAACGACTTTTCCAGAAACCTCCTGGATGCTGATGACAGAGCATCATGATTCCAGAAAGGAAGCAGAAGTGGAACACAAATAAAGTTTTAAACAACATATATTTATGGAAGTGTATTTAGTAATGAGGTAAGAAAAGTGTGCAAATATGTTCAACTAAAAAGCATGCTATAGTGGGCATAAAGATACATTTTATTAAAAAGAAATATACAAGAAACAGTAGTAAATTTCTCAAAATGCACTACAGTATATGACATTTCCTACTGCTTCTCAAACTATACAGAAATATCCTCTTCATGTAACTTTTAAACCCAAGGTACAAACATAGACTATAGAAAAACAGAATCCAGTCCTATAAATGTAGCAAGCAAAAAGTAAACATGCAGGTGTATCCATGTATCCAGACTCACATTCCCCCACCCTACCAAGCTGTTATTACATCTCCCCCTTGTTAGCTTTGCAGAACCAAAATGCAGAAGAGAAAATTACAGAATTGTACCATACAAGAGGGAATTAAATTCAATAAGCATCAATCCCTTACACCTCTCCAAGCCAGCTGAAAACCATGGATTGCCTTAGGCAGCAAGAAGATGTTGCCATTTCTGATAGAAAATACTTGCATTACAAATGACAGTGAGGAAGAAAAGGATTTTATACTGAAAGGACATGCTGCATTTGTAGGAGTGGTAATTAAAAAAAAAAACTTTTAAAGTGTAAAATAACATAATTATTGAGGTATAATAATCATGGAATGGGACCTACAAAACAAAGGCAAGTAGACACCTGAAATTACGAGTTATGCCTTTAACATTAATTTCTCAGCTTTTACAAAAATTCCTTGAGAGTGGTTTCCAAATAGACTGTAAACAATTGAAATCTGTTTCTATGCAGAGAACTAAAACCGTCTTTGGTACCACTATACTATACTGTTTCCTCTGGTTGTACGCTTTACATATTTCCACCATGTGTTTGTCCTGTCTACTTTTTAGAACACATTTATTCTGGTGGCAAATGCCACTATGCTGTCGAGGTGTTCCAGTAACTGAATAAACTTCTCTCAATGTTTTCATTCTCCTCTCTTCATAGGGAAATCTGTGCACACAGTGAAGTTTAAGTGGGTAAACTTGGTACCTCAAGTCCTAACTTAGACAGAAATGCGTTCAGCACAGGGACTGCCTGCTACTCTCTATTTACATATCAGCCTGCAAAACGGCTCCCTATCCTATTTACTTGGTCCAGCACTGGACTCCAATAAACAGTCAGAACAGAAATACAGGCTTCACTTCCACTCTTTATTGTAAACTTTAACCCATGCTTCAGAAAAAAAAGTGGCACAATTACATTCTAGTCATTAAATTTCTCTTTAAACTAATTTCTAAAAATCTCTAAAATTATCACACCTACTAGGATCACTTTGCAGGTTTCATTACAATTTAGGGACTATTTTATTTAACTTACAGCATATAAAAGAGAGAAGTGTGTGTTCTAAGTAACAGCAGTACTAAAATCAGATTTTTAAGCATTCATAGCTTAAGAATAGTCACCACAAATTTTTAGATCCTGTGCCCTTTAATAGAAACAGACAATTAAAAAGGCTGCAGTTGTCAGACCAGATTACTGATTTCAAGCAACCCCTCCCCCAATCATGTGACCATGCTCTGCACTCTATCAATTAAAATTTGTTTAATCTTAGTCACTATCACACATGTAAAGATTAAACAATAACCTGTAAGGGCCTGTGACATATGCCTCACTAGTAATTTTGTTTCAGGAGAAGCTAAAGATTCCCAACATTTTGCTAAGCAACATCCTAATCTGAGAACAATGCAGAAATTATGATTCCTTTTCCTTTGAAATCACTTTGTGTTCCACAAGCATGCCTTCCCTAATCCCTTTTCCACTACTGAGAGCAAAGAAACAGATTCTCTTTCTGCAAGTGTCTGAACAGGCACCAGTTCCCAAACTGCAATGCAGGCGCTTCTGGTGATCTCCAAAGCCATGATCCATGGTCTGTAATCAGTGTATATAATCACATAAAACAGTAAAACTAGAAGTATTTTCAACTGATACTAAGAATCAACCATACTGTGAAACTGACAGAGGTCAGTTAATCCCAGTTCAGATTTAAGGCAATACCACTGCCCACAAAGATGTAAAGATAAATTACACACTTTTAATTGTCCAACATCTTATTGATTTCCTCACTTAACAAGCCTCTTCCACTCCACCACCAAAAGCTTCATTCACTAAACTTTTAAGACACTATTAGACACCTGCTAATTAACTAAGACAGAATTACAAAACTAGTAGATAGCAATGCTAAGTGCAAAAGACATCCCAGTGGGATGTGAAAAAATATCTGTGTTTGCGGAGAGTTGAGCTCAGGCTAACGAGTCACAGTAGCCTCCCCCTCCTGTGCTTCTGCACTGCCTCCCCAGCTCCCAAGGGAGCACCAGACTTGGGAGGCTAGAGCTGGCTCATGCAGGTAGGTGCACACACCATTCCAGAACCAGACTTTTTGGGGATAGCAGTAAAGAGACTTCCTCTAAGTATCAGTTAACCACTTAATTTGTTGATTTAATAAATGTATACAATATCAAGCAAAAATGTGTCTTCAGTAAATAAACTAGCTCTTACAGTCACTTGTTTAAATCAATGCATACACAAAGTCAGCAGTCAGCCAGTTTCAACTTACCTATTAACTGCTTTAAAGTAACACATTCCCTCAATCATACACAGCCAGACTTCCTAGTTCCCAGAACTACACTGCCTGCTGCAAGAGAGCAGTGTGCTCTGGAAACCAATGCTTCACAGTACCAGTGCCACTGGAAATGCACAAGTTCTTTGTATTCCCTGTACATTTTTAGATGCATTCTTTAATAAGCTTTAGTTCATAACAAGCTCATGAACTACTTCTTGCCCAGCCTTCCAGAAAAGAGGTGCTGAGCCCTGGCTTCTCTACTACAGAATTTAAAGATAGCTTTTTATCCAAGAATCACATTTAACCTGAAAAACCAGGCACATCATGCTAAAGGACCTGAGTATTTCCAAACCAAAGAAGTCTAAGTCTGAAAAAAAATTTCACCATTTTGAAACCATGAATATATGTTTGTTGTTCTTGACAAATCACAGAGAAAAAGATTCTGCAGTCATTTCCACACATGTTTTCAGACAGCAGCACAAACAGGCAGGAACTGCTGATATTTTGCCAGAAGTGCCAGATAGATCAATACTATTAACAACTACTGCCAGTCTCTGCAATCTCTCACCTCCTGCCTTGCTAACTTTACTAGGCCCATTCTTTATCATCGTTATTACTAAAGATAATTTTGTACTAAGCTAGCAGACAGCATCTAATACCAGAAACATACAGATACAAGCAAAGATTTAACATTCTGATTGAGTTCCATTAAAAATCTAACACCAATCCACTAAATTCAACCTAGAGAAAAAACAATTTTTTAAAACTGTAATAAAAATCTCTAAATCTTGCAAAATTGTTTTTGACCCAAACGCTTATACCAACTTCAATCTTGTATTAATAAATTTTTAAGCAGTTCTACCTTGAAATTAAAATGATTCACTACTATAAATATTCAAGAAGAGGTTGTCTTTGTTACAGAATTGTTGATCTTAAGACTATCGGGTTAATGAAGCATAATTAAATCCAGGCATTTAAGTGCAAGCTTGCATGGCAGAAAATTACCTCAGGAACAAGATTATTTTGAATTCAACTCCTTGCTTTAGTGGTTTTGGGAACTGGCAAAACAGGAAAATCCTGAAAAGGGTGTTTAAACACCTAAGCTGGGTTTTGTTCACTCAAGACATGTTAATAATCGATTGCTAGTGGCAGTTCTTTTGTATGAAGGGATATCAACTACTGACAAGATTCTTTTTGCTGAAGAGGCTCTTTTTAAAATATATGCTTACTGCAAAACAAATCAACTAAACACACACTGTAAGAACTGATGTAACAGGTAGATGGAGCAAATTAATCTGCAGCACAAGTAAGACTCCCCCCTCCTACAAGTTACTTCACAGAAGCTGCTAGAGGAGTCAAGATACATAGACGCTTCTCATTTCATTGTGCGTGTATGACTGGGATGTGGAATGTGCTCTCACTGTGTTCAGACCTGTCCCAGATTTCCCTCTGATTTGAAACAGGAGGGAAAAGAGCCTCCCTCTCCCGACTGCTGGCAGACATCCCCCGTGGGAAGGAGGGTGAGCTCTCGCCATCAGGTTCAACGGCACGTTCCGAGTATCTTCAAAGACGGAGAAACACCCAGCTTTTGGCGAGACAAAAGCGGCTCACGCCGGCACCCGCAGCCCGGCTGTCCCGGAGGAGGCAGGGAAGAGGCAGCTCGGGATCCCGCACACCGAAGGGCGGACACGGCCCTGAGGGATCGGATCCCCAGGGAAGGCTGCTTTAAACAGTATGCCCGGGGGGAGTGCGTTTAAATTTCTGTATGCGGGAACTGGAAAGAAGATTAAATCCCACCTGTGCCCGGAGGCAGGCAGATACACACTCAGGGAAAGGTCAGACAGGGAAAGCCGAAGCTCCAGATGGCACCTGGTGAGGCCAAGGCGGTTCAGGTGTCGGTGTGAAGGAAGGGGCTGACGGGGGAGATTGCAGAGTTCAAGTTCCGCCCCCCGCCCCCCCCC
>VZTI01005603.1:678865-724703 GCA_013397865.1 Struthidea cinerea | reverse complement strand
CAGGGAGGGGAGGGCGCAGGGACAGTTCCCCCTCACATCGCTCGGCAACCGGCGGCGGCAGCGCCCTCCTCGCAGCCCCGCCGTCTGGAGCGGTGTTGTTCCTCCGCCGCCACACAAGGAAATTCCCCGCACCCACACTCCTCCTCCTGCTCCTCCCGCGCGGTCACGCAGCACCGGGGGCCGGGCACACGCCCTGCCGCGGGAGCTGCCTCCACACCCCGCCCTCCCGTTCGCTTTCTCCCTCTCTCTTTCCTGCTCCTCCCTCGCTCCTTCACACACTGGCGGGGTGGGGGCACGGCCGTACGACCCCCCGCAGCCCCCGGAGCGGACCTGCCGCCGTGCACTCGCCACTGGCGCCCGCCCTGAGAAGATGGCGGTCCCCTCCCTCCGTCCGTCGTTCCCGAGCCCCGAGGGGAAAGGAGGTGGCAGGCGCCGGCCGGGTAATCCCAGCGACAGCCAGGACAAATCCAGACGTGTGGTTTGGATAGTGTTGAACAACAAAAACCCAAGGGCAGGGGAAGGTGAGGCGCGGTGCTTGTCTGGTGCGAGGGGGAGCAGGTTGAAGCCCACAGGGCAGGTCTCCGCACTGTCCCCTCCGGGACTGCCCGCAAGTGCAGGGACAGTCTCTTCCCTCACAGCTCATAATTTGTGTTTCAACAGTTTAATCTGTTTTACGAGTTCAGTGTCTAGTTTCGAGGAAGCTGAAGAGAAACGTCGTTCCCCAGAGGTCCGTGCAAAAATACTTTTAGCCTAAGTAACGTTTAAATCTTAATTCTTAGAAAGCTTTTTCTGTACTCGAGGAGGAAGAGCTATCAGGGGAGGTGCTTTGTTCTTCAATATAAAGCCACAAGGATTACTCGAGGCAAAAAGGGTGAAACTCAGCCCAAGTTGTGGCATTTGTGACTGATGCAGCAGAAGGGACGCTGGCAAGGTGCCACTGAACGAGCATGGTGCTGCTTGTGTTGGGAATATGGGGATGTGATCCATGGCAGTGGTTTCTTTGGCCTCAAAGCCCTTAGGACTTCTAGCTGGTTCCTGCAGAAAGCTTCGGAAGTCTGTATTTTGGCCCAGAAAGTCTCCTGTGGCTCTTTCACTCCCCTCTGGTGATACAGTTATTAGCTTTCTATAAGTGATTCTTCATTACCCGGTTTTAAAACTCTTCAGGGAATTCAGATGAGTAAGCAGGTACTCTTTTGCTGCCATTTGTAAAATGTCCAAATAAATAACTGCAGGCCTGTCCAGTTACTGCCCTTTGCGATCCTTGCTAGATCCTCTAGCATAAACAGTAAAGCTTGTCAGCCATATTTATTTTACTGGTTGCAGTAAATCAGATGAATGAACAGGGACTATCTGGATGTTCTTTCCTTTTTCTTACTCTTAATAGTTTTTCCATCCTAATAATTCCTTATTTTCTCCAATGAAAGTCACCACTGTTGTTTTGGTTTTAACTTCTTTGCTACTCTCCTTGTTAATACTTGTGCACTATCAGTTAGTATGGCACATAAAGATACACATTGTTCTGCTGCTAATGCATTAAACTTCTTGTCTGTATTTGTATGTCACATAATAAGTAAGTATAATTGAGTATATTCATTCTTGCTAAAAATGTGTGATCTTACATCTTCATTTTTGCATCAGCTGATGGTGCTACCTTTAAAGCAACACTTACCACACTATTACACAAACTTAGTAAGCACTAGCATTCTTAAACTGCCTACCATATCTTCCAGTGTGGCATATTTATTTTGATATTTTGAAGGGGACAAAAACTTGGGGTCTGAAAGGCAAATACTACTAGATTTTAACTTTCTGCAGCAGCTCTTCTGTCAGATATAGTCCAAATCTGCAACATAATAATGCAGCCTCTACTGGTTGCATCCTCAGTTTGATATTGGAGTATATACAAATGAGATGGTGTCATGGTTTAATTCCAGCCCAGTACAAAGCGACAAAGTACGACACAGACACTCATCACTGCTGCTCTGTCCAGTGGGGAGAAGAATAACAGATAAAGAAAAAACTTGTGGGTTAAGAAGAATTTAATAATGGAAGCAAAATAAAATATTATTATTATAATAATCATTATAATAGTAATTTTATTGAGAAAGAGAGAGAGAAAGGACTGAAACTGAAGATAAGTAATACACAGGACAGTGCTCACCAGCTGCTGACCGATATCTGTCCCACGGCTGAGCAGTGGTTGATTCCCCCAGCCAACCCCAGTTTATATGCTGAACATAACATTCAGTGGTTCAGAATATCCCTTTGGCCTGGTCAGATCAGCTGTCCTGGTTCTGCACCCTCCTGGCTCCTTGTGCACCTGCTTGCAGGCACAGCATGGGAAAATGGAAAGTCCTTGATTTAGAGTAAGCACTACTTAGCAACAACTAGATTGGTGTGGTATCAACATTATTCTCATACTAAATTCCAAACACAGAGCTGTGCCAGCTGTGAAGAAGGAAATTAACTCTATCCGAGCTGGAAACAGGACAGACAGTACCATCATGCAATGAGTCTTTGAATTCTGCAGATTCTATTTTGTACAGCAAGTTAGGTTAGATGATTGCAGTGGTATCTGATCTTCTTCTATCTTTAACTTAAATAGCTCCAAAAATTTGCCATCCCAATGAAACTGCAAGGCCTTTTTACTTGACAGACTGTGCATTTGCCTCAGCTCTTCTCTTTATGAAGCTAAAGAATTGTGCTTGGGTGAACTTTCTAGAAGTTATCTAGACTTGATATCAAGACTCAACAGTTTGCAGAATGACCTGCTTCTGTTGTGTTTTGGGATGTCAGCTAATTGCATCTACAGCTATGATTATTACGGTTTTTCAGTAGTTAAGGAACTATTTGGTACTTTTCTCCTCATAAGCATTCTTGTACACAGGAATGAAATAATTTCCCAGCTTTATTTTTTGATAAACCAAACTGAACAACTCCCCTGTTCTAAAGAGGGCAAAGTTAATTTGAACTGCTTTGCATTGGCCACAAACCAAGACTGAGTATCCAGGTGGTGATTGTGAGTCAGCTGACACATGGCACCTCATTACTCTGCAGTAACACTTTTATTAGTGTGTGCGAGTCCTGTGTCTCTCACTGAAAAGCTGTTTTCTCAGCCCTTCCATCATTTTTATAGTTCTAACACCTCAATAAATTATTCTCCTGGTTCTCTACTCCTTCATTGGTATATTCAAGAGTATCATTAGACTTTCTGGTCCCAGTATCATACTCAGGCTCATCTACCCGTACACTCTGGCCTTTAGGTAATGTAGTGGGTTGACTTATGAGCAATACTTAATTTCAACACCCCATTCTTTGAACCTGTGAATAAGTACTGAAGTGGAATGGCTTGATAATGAGACAGGTGTGAACAAAGCTTGCTTGTGCAGAATGTGGTTCTACTATTTTGTCTCTAGACTTTTCTTTCATGCTTCCTCACCATGGCTCCTCCTGTTCTGGTTTTGGATCCTTCCTTCCTTCCTTCCTTCCTTCCTTCCTTCCTTCCTTCCAGTACTAGATAAAACGCCACTGCCTTCTTTGACCCAGTCACTCAGTTAGAGGTCTTCTAGTAAAGAGAAATAAATAACAAAAATCTTTTCCAAAGATTCAAGCTCTGCACATTGCTGAAAAGCTTCTAATCTGGATACGCACAGACTACAGCTCCATGAATCAGAACACTTGATTTGTACAAACATCTCTTCCAACACTGACTTCAAAACAGCATTAATGGCTACATCAGTCAGTGTTGTTAAAAACGTGTCAGATCTTCAAAACAGTAAGATAGATTTAAAAATAACTGATTTTCTTATCTTTTTGTTTATTTGTTTGGTTGGTTTTGAGCCTTTAGAAATCTTACCTGTATGTCAAAATCTTTATTTGCATCACTGCTAGTTAGTAAGAACTCAATCCGAGGACCAGGTGCTATAGAAACACAGAACAACAAGGCAGCCTCTGGAGATCTTGGTGTCTAAAATTAGCTAATGAAGTGAGTGAATATAAGGAAATACTGGACCATTATTGGTCTGTATTACAGTCTATGATCTTCACACACTGCTTCCCAAATGTTTCTTCAGACATTTTAAGTAGGGTTTTCAAGAAGGATTATGAGGTCGATTGGTATGCTTAAGGAGGAATTGTTGCAAGAATAAGGGTGAGCATGAGAGAAAGTGCAAAAGACTTTGTGTCCTTGAATTTTAACACATCAGAGTTGGAGGTAAATGTCATGGATCAGAGGCAAAATTAATATCTGTTTAATGAGAGGACATGCTGAAGGACTTGTGAGAATAGCTGGGAAAGAACATGATGATCTGGTTAGAATATGGTGATCCCTCAAGCAGCTGCCTGGAACAGGACTCAAAACATGTAAGGTTGGTTTTTTTTTAACCCTCAGCAGTCATGTCATTATTGCCCTCCACTGACCAGCTCCATGACAGATTGTTTCTATTTGCTTTATCTTTATTTGATATCAATGGTCTTTCACAGAATTGCTTTGTTTGGTAGCTTCAGATAGTTTGAGGAAATATTTTTTCTTGGCCTTCTTTGTGTGTACTCAGTAGTTACAAGGATTCTGAGGTGTATTTGTTAATTCGATTAAGGGTGTTTTGAGGGAGCACAACAAGAAGATGGTTCATAGAGAATCTCATTAGCGTCATCACTTATCTTTGAACTTTAAAAATAAGCATGCAAATAAATGAAGTCTGGCAGCTGCTAATTACTGGGTGACGATTTTCAGGCAGGTAGATGTTAAACTCAGGAAATTTCTGTAGTACATATAGTTTCATAGCAGATAAGTAAAATGCTTGTGGTGAGCCTTGTTAGTGGATTCTGTCATTTCGTCCCAATTCTTCAATTTTTTTTTCATAAAGTATCAATCCCTGGTGTTGATTGTTCAGAGAAACACTTTCAAAACAGCTTCCACTTTTGAAAATTTGCTACCACAGTTTTGGAGAAAGGCTTCTTGTGATTTCTAAATGTATTAACCCCCAAAAGAGCAGCTATCTGGTTGTTTTTAAGTCTCTCCTATGGTTTTGGAGGTTTAACTCATGTTTAATGATACCAATTACACATGTAGCAGCTTTAGAATAGCAAGTGTGTCTGCTGTTTTATAATTAACTTGAAAATAATTCCTATTTGAAAATGTATTTGGTCTCATAGGTCTATTTATAGAGATTTATTTCTACAAATAAGAGCAAATTCTGCAAATTAAAATAGTTCAGAAAAGTATATTTTTTCAGGTGCTTTTGCATTTGGAAGTGCCTACTTAAAAATCTCTGTTTCAAGCACATCTGATTGTATACTTTTCCCACTCTTACTATGTTATCACATACCTTTGCATTGCTCTCAGACTTCTGTGAGGAATTTTAAAAGATTTATTTTGCCTAGCATTAATAGTAACAGCATCACCTGTAACTGAAATAGTAGTGTGTAGACAAAAGCAAGAAGGAAAACATGGAGAAGAGTGTTGTCATTTTTTCTGTTTCCCTCAAAACTCCCAAAAGATATTGTTTAAACCAGCAGTGGGGGAGCATGCTACTCAAGGGGTGCAACTGGATAGGACTGAGTCTGGAACATCTTTCAGTGCAATCAGAATTTCGCTTACTGAGATTTGGCAGATCTGCACCATATGTTTCAATTTAAATTCAGTGTTAATATCATAGGGTCACAGTATTTGTAAGGTATGCCCTGGATGAATGTGTGCACTGCTGTGTGTTATACAAGAATGTTTCAGGATTTCAGAATCCAGGCTTGCTTCAGTGGGTCAGGCTGGATGTGTCTGCGCTGCTCTTCCAGGATGCCCTCGAGCTCTGCCCCTCTCCCGGAGCCTCCAGCTGGATTGTGTTGTGCGGATCAAGCCGCAGGGCCCTGGGCCATCTCAGGAACGCACATCAGATGGGAAGCCCTCAGGGATACCGACTGCTGAAGTTACCTTGCTACAGTCCCAGAAAATATTCTTCTAAAATTCGTCTGTGGAGGTTGTGTTTCCCCTGGCTGGGCTGCTCCCTCACCCTGTGTCACCATCCCTAACCACCACAACCATTCAGTCTCTGCACTGGGCCATAAACCAGCCTGCTGACACAAGGGGAGGAGAGTAACATCAGCAGAGGGAAGCTCAGTCTTTCTAGTACCCAGCCAGTTGTAATGTTCACGAGAACAAACACGTCCTGAAGGGTCACTTCTCAAGCCTCAAGTCACGCCGAACCACATCCTTCCTGTCAGCAACTCAGCTGTGTCTGAAGACTACACAATGGAGGTAGACTGCACTTACATAGACATGGCTTTTTGATCTTACTGTGATCCTGCCGCTCCAGATCACCAATGAAAATAGGCAAGGTCAGCAGTCTGTGGGCAACTTTTGCACTCACCAGACCATATTCAATACACTGCTCTGTTGTGTCAGATCCCTGATGTATTACTTGAGAGAAGGTGATTTATTTTTTGAGAAATTAAAGTTACAATTCAGTCCCAGAATCGGCAAAGTTACAGGTGACAGCACTTAGGTGGAAGGCAACTGGATGGTGTTTAGGAATGAAGAGTACCCATGGGCACAAAATGAAAAGAAAAGAGGAATGTTCTTGGATTCAAGAATTTTTAGAAAGAAAAAAAAAAGCCTGTATTGCTGTCTAACAAAAACCACTTTTATTCCTCTCACAAATTTGCTGTCAAGGACAGACTCCTTAAACTCAGTTCAGAGGATAGCAGTGCTCTGTTGCCCCACTGGAGAATTTAGAAACTTGAAATTGGTCTGTCTTCAAAAAACTACTTAGAATATTATAAAACCCTAAGAAATTAAGTGCGGTAGACAAAGACCTTCTAAAAAAGATAACTAAGACTGAAGTTCACCTGGCTTTAACATGGAAAACAAGCATAGAAATTCAAAGTTTCCCCATTGTAATGAGGCATGGCTCAAAACAAAGTAGAATTTAAACAAAAGAGCATAACTCTACTTTGTTTCCCAGAGTCAGGCTTGCAATGTGTAGCATATGAGATCAAGCACTTCATTAATGTCTGCTAAATAAAATATGATGACCTTTAAAGTGGAGAATACATTTAGAAACAAAAATAAGTCTGCTAGCCTGACATCTTCTATCCTTGTATGGTAAAGTCCTCACTTATTCAAACATATGTGAGATCACCTGCCTTGAATGGGAGTATCTGGCAACGATGAACTTTAAGCAACTTGCTCTAGTGGAAGGTGTCCCTGCCCTTGTCAGAGACATTGGAACTGGGTGATCTTGAAGGTCTTTTCCAGCCCAAACTATTCTATAATTATATGAACTAGCTGCCTTGGATACCTTTCAGGGGCTATCCTTTGCTACATTTTTTGCTGCCCTGCATCTGATGATCTGGAATCCATGGAAAATGGTAGGAAATTAGCTTACTTGGTGGGACAGCTTCTTGATGGTAGGGGACATGGCAGATTCTAGGCAGTACAGAGAGAAGCTCTCTTCAGAGTAGTGGTTCTGCTCCTGAATTTTGCCTGAACGAGTTCATAGTCCAGAAGTGTTCTTAGCTACTGACATTTGTACTTAGCTATTTGGCATTTCAGGCCTACAAAAGGCCTGCATCCTCCTGGGGGAACTGCTTACAGCTGCTCTGAGTGGTAGGGAAAGACCCTACAGAGTCTGTACAGCTTGGGCCAACCCCTACGTAAGGAGGCTTGGGCAGAAGGATCCAGTGGAGAAGTTATACTGAGAAGATGTAGTTTGTATAGCATGGCGCTGTGACTATATGAATAGACTGGAATAGAGTGTTTCAGCTGGAAGGGACCCACAGTGACCATCACTCCAACTGCCTGACCACCCGTTAAACGTTGGTAAGGGTGGTGTCCAAATGCCTCTTAAACACTGACAGGCTCCGGGCACTGATTGTCTCTCAAGGAAGCCTGTTCCAGTGTTTGACCACCCTCACAGTGAAGAAATGCTTCATGATGTCTAGTCTGAACCTCCCCTGGTGCAGCTTTGAACCATTCCCATATGTCCTGTCACTGCACCCCAGGGAGAAGAGCTCATGACCTCCGTCTCTCTCTCTCCATGTCCCCTCCTCAGGAAGCTTTAAAGAGCAATAGATTCACTCCTCAGCTGCCTTTGCTCCAAACTAGATGAAGCCAGTGTCCTCAGCCACTCTGTGCAGGACATGCCTTCCAGCCTTTTCACCAGCCTTGGTGCCTCACTTTGCTAATTATGGCTGCTTCAGTCACAGTGACCCTGCACTTTGTAGGTTCGAATTTAGCATTTTGTGGGTTTTAAGCACATCATTTTATTTCTTGCACTGTAATCTAAAAATAACTGTGCAGTCTGCTCTCATTGCACTTATCATAGCACCACAGTCTTAACTTTGCTCGCATCTTACCTGTATGTGCACAACCTATTACTGAGTCATTACCCTCCAACACTAGTAGCTATCCATTTTAAAATGCAGTCCTGAGTTGGAATTGCTGCTAGGCACTTTCAGAATCCAAGGGGAGGTCTAGCAGTGTTCCTGCGGTTGCAAGACAATGGATGTAGGGACTATCTTTAGATAATGTGGTCCAGTGTTAAGTTAGAACTACATAATAAAAGTATGTGAGAAATGGTGAACAGGTGAAAAAGCAAAGCATGTGGATTTAGATAATCTCTGAGGCTGTTTCAAGAACAGCACAGGCACTTAGCCACTAGAAAGATGTGCATGTCAGAAATGAATAGATTAGCTAGCACCTGAAGGCTTGTAGACTTCAGAGAGAAAACAGAATGAAATCAATACAGCAAGACGTGTATTAATTTTCTTGTCTTCCTTATTACTTATTAAACACAGTTTAAGCAAACAAAATAATTCCATTAAACAGGGCGAATTGGGATAACTAACTAACCAACTTTAACTCTTTGAAGACATTTATAATGGTAATAATAAGTCCACCACAGGCAAAACATTCTAGCTTTGAGCTTTATCAGTGCAATCATTATTTTGCCACTAAAGAGAAGACCAAAAAAATAAAACATTTATTTATGAGGCATTTATTGTGGATAGAGAATTAAGTCATAAGCATGAATTATATATAAAACATCTGTGATAAATGGAAATAACACAAAAAACCCTGAGAAAATACAGATTTGTCTGAAGCACTGCATTATATACACCGTTAATGTTTGCTAAGTAACAGACAATCTGAATGAGGCTCACAAGGTCTTCAATATGTACGAAAACCCAGAGTGTTGTAACAAAGACCCCCTTTCATTGGTGTTATCAGCAGCTGATCCCTACTGAGCTTTGTAGGATTAGTGGCAGACAGTGACGAACTTCAGTTGAAATGTACAGACTTGTGGATACCACAAAGCTCAGTCCTTTTACATCAGCTTTATTTGTGTTTGAACTGAGTTACACTCATTCTCGTAAGGTATCTGGCAGTCTTTCTTTTGGTGTCACTATCTAACATCTAAAAGATAATGAATAGTCGTAATGAGTACACAGTTCTCAGTGGCTAAAAGAATGTGTCATCAGTACCCAAAGGAAAAAGAGAAAACAATCCATTGTTAAAGTCCAGATAGGATGAAAAATGTACATAATCATGATGTGCATTAAAATAACAACAACAAAAAGATATTACTACCTCAAAAATTGGTTCAAATAGTCCATCCAGAAAATACTAACACTTAGAACCCAAGGAGATGTAATAAATACCCCATGCTGCAAGTAATTAACTTTTCATGCCTGAGCACAAAAGGGTCTGAGTATATTATCAATGAAGTGAAACAAATCACATGCCAGTGTGTTGCTTGGTGTGTAGTAGATGATTAAAAATAATTTTTAAAATCCTTCTTGCTAATCCTTCTTTAAAATCCTTATGCTAACATAAACATTTACAATATTGTATGAAGGAAATAAAAAAATAAACACAAATAACTGACTTGCCAGTAAGAATTCAAATGCAGTAGTGCTTGGATGCAGTGCAGTTGCTTACTGTGATGCACTTAAGGAGCCTTCAGGCAGCCCCTTAATTCCTCTGCATTAGCATCCCAAGTAGCAGTTCATGAAGGAAATCTGGCTCCACAGAACCAGACTGTCCATGTGGGTCAAAGTAAGTTGAGATGAGGATTTTCTTCACAATTGCTGCGTGCATGAATGGCGAGTTATGGAAAGTGTCTTCACAGGGTTGAGAGCTGATGCAATCCACTGCCTCCTGTGGTTTCTGAACGCCTCTGAAATGAGGCTACTCTGGTGTAAACTGAAAGCAACCTAATTTGATATTTATGGTTTTACAATCTGATTTTGTCCTGTAGGAGAATAATAGATTCTGCAAAAACTTATAAAGAATTCCAGTATATGCTTCAATATGCTATTTTGAAGGCAGCTCAGACTTTTTCCTGATGCATTTTTTAAGTGTTAGAAAACTTGTTGAGTAAATACTACATTGTTTCATCTCTAATCAGGGAATAGAATTAATGCAGTAACTGGAAAGCAATTTATGAGAGTCAATCAAGAGGTTTAGTATAGCATTCCAAGGAAATCACATGATTTCCATTCACATATTTTCATTATCTTTACACTTACAGACAACACAACACTCTATTTCCAAAGCTATTGTCTTCTGATAACACTCATAAGAGAGCCATTACAGTGCACAGTTGGTTTTGGCCAAAGGTAGAGACTTGCTTTATGATACTTAACTTTTAGAAAAAAATAAAATAATTGAGGAAATTCTCTAATGCAGGATGCCTGATTATTTGCCCAGATCAATCTGTGGTCTTTATGGCTTGAGTTGCTCTGTTTTTACTTTTCCACGTGTACAATTGCAAAATCAGAACAGTATAGATACACTCTACCAATGAAAATTCTTAGTTTCCCACACTTAAACAAAAAGCAGTCTAGATATTGGCAGCTCCTTTTAAAAAAATTAAGATGTAGGAAAAGGATAAACATAGCTGCAAACAGTTTTTCAGCTTCTATAAATGTACTTAAAAAAAGGAAAACAAAAACGAAAAAAAAGGAAAATAAAACTAAAAATTGGAAAATAAAAATACATAGCCCATATTTTCAAACCAGTTATACAGGAAAAATTATGGAAACCTAGAAAGTGGAGTTAATGTTCACATACATATATAATGAAATATAAAGTGCTTGTATGTTAAATATGTATCATACTGATGGAGTCTTTGTAAATGTGTAAGAGAGAGATTTATTATTTATATTGCTCCAGGACTGTACTTGGTTCTTTTAAGTAAAAAGCAGGAGGAGGATGTATCTCCTTCCTCAAAGAATATAAAACTTCTCTAAGCAAATATATTGGATTCTGTACCTTTAAATTTGAAACAAGCTGTTTTATGGGAATGGGATGGTGTGCAAAATCAAATGTAGCCATAATTGTTAAGGTTTGTGACATACTGTGTATGGCTCAAGCTGTTATATCTACTCCTATATGCATTCAATTAAAGAGCCCATCTTCAATGATGTATTCTAGCACACTCCTGGGAACTAATCCAATGTTTTAAGCTATCTGTTTTATATGAAACCAATTATTGTAATATCTCTAATGTCTAAACGGTATTGTCCTGAGTGCTATTTCCAGAATGGTCCAAAGTATTTATTTTGATGAGATTATCTATCTACTCTTCAAATTTATTATCCTTTCAAGAATGTCCACGGAGTCATATTAGCATTTTTGTATTGCACAGTGTCATGGGGTGACTTTATAATGTGTATCCCCTATCACTACCCTATGCCCACCAATCTTTTCTGTGTCTTTAAACGGAGCCTGAGAAGGACAGAAAACAAACTTTTCAAAGCAGTTGTTTCAAGGACACTGAGATACGCTCCTCTGTTTCGGCGGTACCCTTGGTTTTTTTTCAGCTCTTTTTTCTCCCAGCGAGAGACGGAGGGTTGAATTTCGTTTTCCTAGGATTTTTGGGGTTTTTTTGCTCTTTTCTTCTCTTCTGGACTGTTTCAACAACATCTGAACACATCAGGAGAATTTCCCCGGAGGCCCGGGGGGGGTGGCCCCTTGCCGACCAGCTCCGAGGAGGAGAGACCGCACCTACAGAGGACCTCTGAAATCTTCTCAGGTTTTCTCTCCACAGAGAGAGGGATCTCATTATTTAGCATTATTATTCCCCACCTGTGTGTTTGTTAAATAAATAGCTTGTTATCTCTTTCACTTTCCTTTGAGGAAAATTTTTCCCGAACCTGGAGGGGGGAGGGGTGGTTGTGACCTGACTTCTATCAGAGGGTATTCTCCTCCAAATTTGTCCAAACTAGGACACACAGCCAAATGTTCAAGCAAAATGTAATATAGGATAAATAATCAGCTGACTAAATTTAGTGCTCTCCACTTTTGTTTACATAAAATGACCTCTTGCTGGTGCTTGACCTCTCTTTATCCACATTCTGAGTTCCCTGTGACAGCCTATGTCCATTATGTGTTTTAATGCTCTGTTTTTCCCTGGTGCTGTGTGATGCTAGCTCAGCTCTGCTATAGACTGCAAGCACTGTCTGGAAAACTCTGGAAAAGAGAATTAAAGCAGTGTTATAGGAGTTTGCGGAAGAAAAGTTCTGTGTCTAGATACTACAAAATATCATTATTTTATAGCAACAATAAAATGTACCCACAAGCACTGAGGTGTCAGTTGGGCCACTATTTGACCACGTCTGAGCTAGTGCGGTTCTCCATTGTGCAATTCTGCCTTTCCAGAAGTACAAGGGGGATAATTATCTAGTCCTAAAGGGTGTTTAGGCTTTGTGTATTATCATAATGCCTGTTTGTTGCAAAACAGTGTGTTGTTTTCATACATTTTTTTTAGCAGGTTCTGACTTTCTATTTGCATGGCAAGTGCTGGGGTTTTGTGGAAAACTGCAAATAACTGTGAGGCAGCTATGCATCATTATGACTTCTGTTGCCATTGTCATGGTTTGCTACTGGTAGCTCACTTTGACTAGCTGGCATTGTGTAACACGTGCTCTGTGAGCTCTTCAGTGACCTCATATAGCAGTCCTTCATTGACCTCATTTTATAACAAAGTTTTCATTTATGCTAAGATTTTGTAAAGCTTAACAACAGAACAAGTGGAAAACTTAGATTTGGTGTTGCTTTAGACTCCTTCTATTAAAGGAAAATAGCTAAAATGTAATGGAGTGGCAAAACCGAGTTCTTGCATCTGAAGCACAGGAACAGGAGGTAGGCAATGATTCAGTGGCAAGGTGCAGCAGGGTGACCTGTTTCTCATTTGAGTGAATTTACTGTATGTCTCACGAGGAACTTGCAAAGAAAGCTTTAAACAAAGGTGATGTTTTAGGGTCTGTCTTGGTTAAGGAGGTCCCAGGATGATTTAAAGCTGTTCAGATGAGACAAGTACATACAGCAAAGTGTGTTGTTTCAAAGGAAGAATATGAACTTGCTGGTATGACTGTGGGGAGGCAGCAGTAAAACTGCAGTGACAGAGGGATGCCTGCATGAGTAGCATAGTAAAGGTACCAGAGTAAGACTAAATATCTGGCTGGAAGCTCATCTTGTAAGCTGCTCTTGTCACAGCTAGCCAAGACATTGCATGCCACAGTCATTCTAGGATAAAATCTCTCAATGAGCTTTTGTTTTCTCTTTCTGAGAAAAGAAAAGAAGAATTATGCTCAATGAATACTAAAAAAATCTTCTGTCTTTTGAATGGGCAGGACACATTAATTTTTTAGATCTCAAAAAACCTGAGATGCCTGTCCTTTCTGAGGAGTTTTCTGTTGGAAAAGCATGCAGTTAGCATTTCTTCCACTAGCACTGGATGTCTATTGAGTTTGCAAACTGGAAATCAGCCTGAGGCTGAATCAGGCTTACGGACTCAGTATCAATGGGAAATACACTTCTGTTGGCTCCTTTTATCATATGCTTACCAAAACTGCTAAAACATCAAGTGTATTTTGATATGCAACATGTGATAGAAACAATAAGTTCTTCGACTTTCACTTCATGTAGGATTTTGTACAAACATAGCCAAACTGTAGATGTATTTGCTTTCGTTTTCCTAATTTCTGTGCGTTAAATTCTTAAGCGCTAGCCTGCACTAATAACTGACTGAATTAAGCTTCTTAAGGTTGGCGGTGATTTTCAGCTAAAACTATAGGAAATATGCATTGGAACGAACGTTATACAATGGCAGTTTTTAACAGAAAGGAAATGATTATTTATTGAATATTGCTGGAGGGGCTAAAATAGCATAAATAAACAGAAGAGAAGACAAAGGCCAGGGGAAGTACAGTCTACAAAGCTAATTTAAACATATTTGAAACCTCTACAAAATTCAGATGAAAAATAAAGGGATTACTTTATGATATTCTTCTCCACTTGGCCTGAATTCCTATATTGTAGTAAAAAATCAGGATTTATCAGGACATTCATCAAGGATGAGTATATTGTTATGTATAGGATTCCTCATTTAAGATTAAGAAGTTACTAAATACTTTCATGGAAAAAAAGCAGCTGAGGCACCAGCTGGCTTCATGCAAAAGAAAGCATATACATATACAGAGGAATTTGTTGGGTATTGCTTTGTTCTTTTTGGTTTTCTTTACAAAAGAAGGAAGAAATATCACTTAGATAAATAAATAAATATGGGATAGGGCACACCCACAGAAGTCTGGTACTGGTGATCTGAGAAAAAGCTGAGAAAGAAAAAGAGATTTTAATCAGGTTTTAAATGGGAAAGATTTGAGGATGGGAGCTATAGAATTTTATACTATTATTTTGATTTTTCTTGTTGTTTAAAAAAAGACAACCTGTCTGGAAATACAGGGAGGAATCAAAGCAATTGCCCCCAAATCAGCTCCCCCTTCTCCCTGGTACAACCCCCCTAGAACCCAGGAAACTGATTAACCTTTTGAATCACAAGGCAGTAAGAGTGTGTGTCTGGAAGCTGGGGATAGGAAATATTAATAGGATCCAGAATAAACTTGCAGTGTACCAGGATGTCTGTTCTTGCAGGATTCATTTTACTGCTAGAAAATCTGGAATCAGATGATCGCAACTTGTATTCTACATTGTCATTCAGCACTGGAGTGTAAGCAATAGCACAGCACTAAATGATATTTCAGCCTGTCCTTTGGGATGCAACAGGCACCACTTCCAGGCTTCCTCTCCTTGTAGCACTGCATGAGCACACCCAGGCAGCTGAAATGACACAAACAATGAGGTTCAGGTACACAAATGCACCAGTAAAAGGACAAGCTATCTGCTAAAGGACAGTGAAAAGTGGAAAAGCTCAGCAAAATTACTATTTCCGAAGAGGAATTTAACTGAGGAGTCAAAAATTGTTGAAAGAGTTTCTGTGCTGATCCTCTGTTTCATTGTTATCATTACTTTCAAATCAGATCATACAGGTACTTCAGTAAAATGGGTTTGATTGACATGTAACCATTCTGATGCTATCTTAAAAGACAGGAGGTGATTCCAGAAGCATTTTCTCAGAGTGTACTTGTTAGTGCAACACACTGAAGGACTCAAGGAGGGCTGGGTAAAGAACTTGATGTTATTTAGCAGTCCTAAATCCAGAATAGTGCTCAAATAGGTGGCGACATATAATGTATACAAAAGTACAATTTATAAAATCCTTCTGATTTTGGTAAATATGAGTAATTATTTTTTATTTGAGTAAAATTAATTCAAGCAAATGATAATAAAGATAATTAAAAGAGCAATTGAATAATAACTTGAAGACTGAAGAGGAATGGTGTTGGAAGTATGGCTTGCAGAGTTCTCTGGGCCTCTGATTTCTGAGCAGAATCCTTTCAGTGTGCTAAGAGGGGACTCCGATTACAGCAATAATCTTAGCCGAATCCCTGTAATCCTCTTTCATATCTAATGAATCTCTTTATTGTTTTGTCTGCTCTAGGATGCAAATACAATGTGTATTAATTATAAAATCAAAAAAATTTAGTCAGAGGTGGAACAGGTCATCAATTCACCCCAAGATTGTATCACCAGCTTCCTCACATGGCCTTGTCAGGGCAGATGCTAAAGACTTAGTGGGTGTAATTGCTGCAGTTTAATTCCACTGCTCTGCTCCTCTCCATTGGAAGGTTCTGAAGACTATTATGAGGCTTCCCTTTGTCTTTCCTCCACAGGATAAATATCCCTTATTCTTCTAATCTTTCCTTGTGTTTCTAGGCCTTCAATTGCTTTTATTGCTCCCTTGTGGTTTCTGTCCAGGTGATCATACCTTCTGTGCTTTTGTTGAAGAGAGAGCAGGTGATGGAGAGTTAGTGCCAGCGGTCAAGGGATCTCTGCACTTTCTGCCATGCTCTGCTCTCCTGCATCTTCCTCCACCACCACACCATGGCATTTGTGCCCTACGTGTGGCAGTTGTGATATTTCCCCAGGACAACAAGATTCCTTCTAGCACTGAAAACTCCTTCTGTTTGACGAACAGTGGATTGTAAGGGTCACTAGAAGGGATGGACATAGCAGGACACATGATGGGATTCCAACCTCTTCAGTTCTTCACAGTCTCTCTCTCTTTCAGAACTGCCATCGGCTTTGCATAGGGCAGCCCTTGTTACATTTTAACAAATTCTGTTACACTTTAACAGCTCTGGGTTGTCTTTGCACTTTTGCCAAGCAGAAAAGTTGCAAGATTAATTTGGAGGATTGTTAACATAGTGTTGGGAATAATCAATGAACTGGCAGCCTGGGGGATCTAGGCCTTGCCAGCCCTATGCCAGGTCTGGCAGAGACTGGGAGTCCAGGATGGGTGCAGGAATAACACCATTAAAAAAAGACTGGGAGCAAGATTTGCAGAACACAATTGTTTACTACTTTCACCCCAGCATATGCATAATTTCACAGCACAGCAAGCAGTGGTCAGGGATTGTGCACAGCACAGTCAGTCAGGGCATTCTCCACAGTTTGCCCCTCCATTTGTCCTGGGTGAGTGAACAAGCTGTGGCCGGCACAGGCAGTGACCGGGGCTCCATTTGGGCTTCTTGCTCTCTGTCTAGTGCCATCTGCTCCTCTTTGCTCCTGAAAATGCCATGCAGGAGACAGCAGAGAAGCAGAATCCTTTTCAAGTTAGTCTGAAATCTGACTTTCTTCCCTTTAAGGGATATTCCTCTGGCCTTCAGGTGATCAAGCACATTTTCTACAGCCACACATGGATGCTCATCCCATAGCTATGAGACATCTCTTTTCTCATGGGATGATTTCAGAGGGGCAGTCCCTTTATTCACATGGCTACAGTGACTTCCTAAAGTCTTAGTTGAGTCCTCTCTCTGTTTAAAGTGCTATGGTACCTGGAGCTGATCACATCCAAACTGCTGAGTTCCTGCTGCCCCTTTCAGCCCCAGATGCATGTTCCCATCCCTCACATTGCACAAGCTCATAGAATTATGTGGCAAGCTGACTCTGAGAGCTGCTCTGACAAAAAATAATCACTTTCTTGGCAGAGCCAGCTGTCAGCCCCCTGAACTGTCTCAGCATGTGGTTGAATTAGAAGCAGTGGTAGCAAAAATAAAAGGATGGGAATGTATCTGGGAAGTCCTACAGATGGCAGAGCTACAGCAGCCCAGATTTAGCACCACTGATGGCCCTACAATTGCACTGTCCCTTTATGATGTGTGTGATGAGCCTTGAATGGATCCATACCTCTTCACACAGCTCTCTGACCACTTCCAGGTAGATATCCAGCCTACTGCTGCTGCTTAGGGTAGAGGTGAACATGGGGTGTTGCTCATGTGGTAATAGGTTACAAATGATGATGGTAAACATTATAATTGCTACTAAGTGATGTGGTAAAGGTGGGTGCTTGAGCAATGCACAAATCTCACATGTTGTGGAAACATGGCCTAAGTATACAGCTTTTCATCCCCTGCTCTGAATTCCCTCTCATGTCTTCTTCTGAATTTTTTTCCTATGAGTTGAAATTATTCTGAATTCTGATCCTATCAGCCAATATCCTTTTAGTCTTCTGCAGTTTCATGTGGTCTGCAAATTTAATAGAAATGCTACCTAGTCCATCATCCAGGTTACAAATGAAACTTTGAATGAAACTGGACTTGGGCCAGATTTCTATAGCCCCAAGGCTGATAGGAAAAGGCTGCTTGATCAATCCCTCAATTTAAACAGTGGGTCCATTAATAATTACTCTTAGCATATTGGTGTCCAATTAGATTTTGTACCTACCATTAGTTTCAACTAAATGTTTTCTGAAATTCATCCCTCCCAACTGCATCCCACTTTCACTGTATTAATGGATTCTCATATACCAAGATGATGAGCATTTTCAGGGACAGGTTATTTGACCTCTGTAGGCAGCTTATTTCTACACTTAAGGCCACCTGAATACATAGTAGCTAATCTTCCCACAATGGTGGGAAATTAATATGGTGATTTCACAATGGAATGACAATAAATAAATTACCTGTCACCGGACTGCAATTTCTGTGAGCATTTACAGAGTCTGGAAGTCAGCAGCTTCCTCATCCCTTTCTTTCATGCCTGTGAATGAAAAGATCTGCTGACTTTTTTTCACAGAAAAGCAAAAATATCAGAGCCTCATTAATGGTGACTGTTCTCCATAGTTTTGCAGCCAGCATGGTTGTTTATGCTTTTCTTTGTGGAAGTGGCACATGTATGTGTCATCCCCATTGCAGGAGAGCACATGCGTTGTTTAAAACAGTAGCTCCTTGCACATTTTGATAACCATTTCAGGTTACCTAGCCTCAGCCCAGCTGCTCCCAGAACAAGCTTTTGTATCTTAATGCTATGATACAAGATCTTCAGTGTTGTTCTTTGAAATACTCTGTTGTTCTTTTATCTCACTGTTTTATAGTTCCCTACTTTCTGCAGGTAATTGACACTAAAGGGAAGGAGATGGCCAGTAATCCCTGCCTCATGTGTACTCTCTGTTTAGACATTACTTTCACTGGTAAACTGAAAGCCAAGGAAAAAGGTGCATGGCAGTGGAACTACAGAAATGTCAATTAATAACAGCTAAAGGAAGAGTCAGTCTTTGCTTCCACAGTATTCTGGGGAAAGTTTAACTGCAGGCTCAAGACCAATTCAATTCCACACATAAACCAGTTGCCATCTCTGCTTTTACCAAGTGGCCAGTGCTTGCATCCTGGCTGCAGCAGGTTGTGTCTGGTGGCAGTGCTGGGTTTGCTTAGTGAGAAGGTATTATTTGAAGGGTGCACATGTATGCCACCAACCTTGAAGGCACAAAATCTCCTGTACACATAAGCAGACAATCATCTAACTGAGCATAAAATACTTAATTTAGCTCATCACTGTCACTTTAGTGAGTGAGGAAATGTTTGCTGTCACTGGTTAGCATTTGCATGGCAATACAAGTTCACTGTGGTGATGGTATTAAGCTCAGAGAAGTTATTTTCTCTCTTCTTATACAAGAGAAATTGTAGAAATCACCAGATTTTTTCCCTCTCTAACCGAATTATTTTGTTGGTGATGATAAAGAAGTCTCTGTAGTAAGAGGGACAGAATTATGTCACAGCAACATGCAGTCAGTCTATGAGTCTGCCAGATATTTCAGTTTTGACCTTTACTGTCCACAGGACTGGAGTTAATTATGACTGGACAGTACTTGCCATTTTTAGTCTTCACAGAAATCTCTTAGCCAAACTGCTTGCTAATGATAACGTAGTGTCTGTTGATAACTTCTATGGTTTTTTAAGGCACCATTGTAACAGACCATGATAATGACCTTCAAATTGTGTTACACTTAGGTGTTACATCTGGTAATCACTTAGCACACTGATGCTGTGTCAGTATGGTACAGGGGACATGAATCCCCTTTGCCCTGCACCTTGCTAGGTAATACATGTTGCTATAAAATCAAGGTTAAATATGATACCACTCTGATATTTACTATTTTATAGTCAATTTCTGGGATACAAATTAGTACCTCACCAGGCAGAGATGAAAAACATCTTCAGGCAGAAAGGCTTTAAGTCTTGATCTTCCCCTGTGGCTGAAAATCCACGAAGTGTGATACTGCATGTGTAATTGGAACTTAGAATTTTGGAAACTGCCAGAGAACTTCCAGAAAGGTGTTGATACTACCCCGCTACTTGGAAGTAGTAGGAAAAAATAACAGAAAAGCCCCAGCCGCCAACAGAAGACTGCTGTCTTGAAACAGAGAAAATTAATCTGACAGCTCCAAATAGGAACAGATTTCTCAGAAAAACGTTCAAGGTCTCTTTAAGGGGATATCTCCTGGAGAAGCTGGGTTATTTGGTTATTGACCCCTGCAAACAAGAAAAAGATCACACTCACAGTAAGGGCTACGAGGGAGGTCCTTTACAATATGCCTTGATTATAGGAAGATGAGTATATATTTAATTCTGATTTAACTGCCTGAAAGAAGAAATAAAATGCTTATGAAAAATTTATTCTTAAACTCAGTGAAATCTGCCACAATCTTATAGTTCTAGTGCCAAGATATCTGCCCACAGTCCAATCAGAGAGACATTTTATTAAGCAAACTACATCTGACATTACTGTGGCAGTGTCAGCCTACTCTTGCTTGAACGAAGCAGCCAATAAAGCTATAGAGGATGTAATTTAAGAGTTTTCTAAGCTGCTTATTTCACAGATATGGAGATATTTCTCCTCAAAGCAGAGGAAGTAGAAATATTAGTAACTGCTATTGTAGGTTACCACCCTCCAGACTTTCTATGAATAAGATCTAAGATTTCAAGCTTTAAGCACTCATTAATTTTTTAGCTCCCAGTAACTACAGTATCCTTTTATTAAAAACCCTTTGAAGCTTCTCAGCAAGTTTCTTCATGAAATCCAGCTAGTTAATTCTGATAAAATTAACTAATATTGGGGGGTTTGCCTGAAGAATTTACACTTCTTTGTCAGTTCAGTTAAAAATCTGTTTGACCCAAAGCAACACAATGCAGCAATGATACATCCCAGATGACAAGACGAAGTGTAGACAAGGAATCCTATAAGGGCGAGGGTGGTTAATTTTCAGAGTCATAGTTCCTCTCCACAACCAGCGCTTATTCTGTTTGCTTAAACATTGAAGGCCTTGGTTCGTTGTTTGTTTGTTTGTTTGTTTTAAATACTTATTTTTCTTTTTTTAAAATACTTTCTTAAAACCTGAATTTCAGGCTTTAAGAAATTACATCAAGGTAGCAAACATACTTCAGCTACAAGTTTCCAAGGCTTTATTATGAACAGTGATCTGCAGAAATGTTGTTTTAATACCACTTCCTCGTAGACATTCTGGATACTCACATCACATATTTATTGTCAACAAATATTCGCAACATCTTGCAAAAAGATTTGGTCATTTGCCCACAGCCTAAATTTAATGTGGCTCAAGTTGTAAATATCACTGGTTTAAGCCTTTGCAGTATATTAGAGACAGCCACTACATTTTCAGCATTTGTTTTTATACGGTTTCCTACAGAGACTGAAGAGACTAATTTCTCTCGCCAAGCATAGGAATAACAGATGGTGTCAGTCAGGTAGAACTGCCAGGGTGTGTATGAAAAGACAGTCAAGAGACGAGAAGATTTACTTTGGAAACACAGAAGAGAACAACAGCCAAAATGTCCCTTTTCATAACTGCTTGGGCAAGAATTTTTTCCTTCCTTCTTCATCTTCACTTAAGCCCAGGACAGTGGTTGGGAGTTATTTCAAATGTATTCATGTCCACCTTTAAATTTGAAAAGGGTGTTTGGAACAAGGACCAGGCTGAAGGTCCTGCAGGAGGGGCTTGAATTCAAAGAACTTGACTAAAATGGGCTCTCACAAAATATGTAAACTTTGCTTTTCCATTTAAAGGCTTGTGATGGATGACTAGTCAGAAAAGCAGACATAAAGTCTTTCAGTCTCTAAAATCCAAGAATATATTCAAGTGCTGGCTTCCAAAAACACTTTTCTGTGCTGCAGCAGAAACTTACTCTGATTGTAGAGCCTTGGTAGTTTTGTGTGGTATTTGTAATCTACCAGAGATGTTCCTATGGGGGGTTTGGGCAGTGAGAAGCTGCTCATGAAACCAGTCACCACTTTCCATGACACGTGGACTATGTTAAGAAGTAGTGGCTCAGGGTCCTGTGCTGAGGAAGAACAATTCTGGAAAACTTTAAAAAGGTGGAATAATTGACTGGACTTGAGGCAGCATCCTACTGCACTTCAGGTTTCCTCACATTTAGGTTTCATTCTTCAGAGAGTTCTTGACAGAAGAAGTTACATGAAAAACTGTTCTCCAAGGCATTGGTTCATAGAAAAGCATAAAAAATTGGAATACGCAAATCATTTGCATAGATTTTCCCATGACAAAAGATTTGGTGAATCTCGACTCATAGAGTACTTTGTGTGAGAGCGTGAGGCCGCTAAACCTGGTCTGGCAGGGCCCTTTCAGCTTTTGGTCATAGCTCTGTCCATTTCGTATCTCCATGATCCATTCTTGATCGGCTAAAAGGGTGTGATTTCCCTTCTCAGAAACTCAATCTGGGACGTGTCTATTTGTGCAGGTGTAGAACACAAGGTGCCTGATCAGAGCCCAGCCTGGTGGCTGCATGGTGATGGTGTTTGAAACAATTGCTTTGTTTCAATACCCTCCCTCTAAAATGGCATAATGTCAGGTTAAAAAGAATATTTGTAAGTGGAAAAATTTAAAAAAAATAAATTCAAGTGAATAGTGGTTTTTTCTGCCTCTTTGAAAGGTTAATGTGTTAAGGAAGGAAGCATTTCACGTCTATGTAAAATGCCTGTTTATAATTCTTGTATTTATAATTATAATTCAAATATTTGAGAGTTTGTCATTTTTACAAGAACTTGTAGTGACATAACAAGGGGTAATGGACTCAAAGTAAAAGAAAGTAGATATAGATTAGATATTAGAAGGAATTTCTTCACTGTGATGGTGGTGAGGCACTGGAACAGGTTGCCCAGGGAGGTTGTAGATGCCCCATCCCAGGAAGTGATGAAGGCCAGGCTGGATGGAGCTCTGAGCAACCTGGTCTAGGGGGACGTGTCCCTGCCCATGGCAAGTGGCTTGGAACTAGATGGTCTTTAGAGTCACTTCCAACCCAAGCCATTCTATGATTCTATGATCCTGTGATTTTAGAAATGTCCTGATTTAGAGCAAAATATTAAAAAGGTCTCAGCGATTTTGTTTCTGACCAGTTCTAATTATTTAGGACATTATCTGCACCTACATATGGGCAAAGCTTCTTTATTTTCAAGCAATTTTGTCAGGTCTTTGAGGAAATTGACCCTCCCCACAGCAGCCAACCTCTTTACACAGCTACTGGGCTTGAAATTCCTGCCTCCTCCTAAAGTTCCTCTTTCCCCAAAAAAGAAAGTGCACTCAGTCCCCATTTCACAGCCTGAGTAACTGCCAGGATGATGGGAAGAGATGGAACTTCAGGCATAAATTCAGGTAATAAGTGGCCTTTGTGGCAGATTCATCACAGGAGTTTGTCAAACACTGTTTGCTGCAGGCATTTCGGGGGGATTTAGACTGAGATTAACCAAGACTGCTGACTGTAGCCTGGCTCTGTGCTGGGCTGGCTGCTGTTCTTGCTAGCTGCTGCAGGAAGGATGTAGCTCTTTCCACACCACTGCTCCAAAGCCCCTTGCAGCTGTTCCTGAAGACCATAGTATCCTGTTTGTTATTACAATAAATTATATCCTAAAGTACACAGGCACATGTATAGAAGCAGAACTATTTTTCAAGTAAATGTGAGAAAGACACGCCTTTGTGAGCAGGAACTTTTGTTCCATTGACAGCTGTCGCTCACCTTGGAGGTTTAATATGTTCCAGCTTACCCAGAAAATTTAGTAAAACTCTTGACCCAATTAAAAAATCAAACCACAAAATCAAACTAAAACAAAAGCCCACCTGGCTGAATCTCCTGAGGAAAGCAAACTTTCAAAAATCCACTTCCAAAAATCGTCTAGTGCTTTGGCACTAAGCAGTGGTGTGGAGGAAGCAGGAGCTGAGGACCTTTTGGGAAGCTGCACATATACCTTGTCTCTGCTTCTGTTGCTTCCTGAGGACTCCGGCACTCATGGACCCACAACAGACCCTGAAAATCCCTGATACTTCAGGGTTCATATTAAAATCCTGGTGTCTTAGGAATACAAAGATAATTTTTTTACACCTTACCCTTTATTGGCATGAGGATTTATAGCTCTCTCAGTAGCATTAGTCACAATATTTTGGAATTTCTTTCTGTAACTGATAAGAGTTCTGCTTTCAGATCTGAAGTGCAGCTTAAAACCACACTAATGCAAAGAATAGTTTTAGTGATGGGTGGGAAAAACAGGGATTACCGAGGCTACTGGAAAAACTTACTCCATCCTGCAGTCAAATTCCTCATGCAGCCAAAGGGGAAAGCAGAGGCTTTCAGTAATTATAAATTAGACTGGCAACAATAACTTTAATTATGGTACAGCAATAAGAAAATGCTCAGTCCACTTCGTCCTTCCTTTCCAAAAGGCAGTTTAGATTTCTTCTGACAGACACATATTAAAAATCTTAAAAACAATTCAGTGTCCCATTTCCTGCGTGGGGCCTTAATCTTGTCAAAAACACTCATTGCACTCAAAGGTTATTTCTGTCTTGTTTTGACGCTACAGATTTAAAGAATGAGATCATTTCTGTTGGATGTCCAGCTGTTTAAGAATCTGCATGAAGTGCAAGAGGAAAACACAGTGTCTTTGCCAGAAAAACAATCAGCTAATAAGACTGCATTCTGTTTAATTGGGAAAAAAATCGGATGTAATGTGGTGTGTGGATGAATCAGTACTGACAAGAATTGTTTAATCTTGAAGTGACTGCTGTTCTATGTGTCAGTTTACCTCTTGTACTATATTTTTCCATCTTCATGCATAAAGTATTCCTAATATGCTACATTTCCATGCTGAGCTAATTTTAATGACTTTATCGCAAGACTTAGGACCATTGTTTATCTGCATCATGTCCAGTTCTGGAAGTGATAGAGGAGGAATCTTGGATATCATTTTAGATAAGGGTTAGTTTCTGATCACACTTGCTACAGGAAAAAATTATAAGCATAATGAACATCAGCCTAAAGTTTCCGCAATATTTCTGTGCTACTCATCACCTGATGAGTTTTTTTTAAAGCTGGGTACAAGCAGAAGAATTTATGTGTTTTAGATCCTTACAGAATTTTTAAAAAAACAGTGGAAGTTAAGTAGAAGTTGCAACATGCAGCAAGATGATTATTCCAAATTTTATACCATGGGAAGGTGAAAGAGAAATGCTATGGGGTTTGCTCAGTGGTTGACATACGGTCACTACGTTGCTGTTGTTGGATATTTTGGAGGGAATACAACACTGTCATTATATTTTCAGAGAAATTATATTTTTCGCCCCTTTACTGTTCCTTTAGATTATTTCTTCTTTAACCTTGTTTATGGGCTTTGAAATTAAAGGACAATTATAAGAGTTTGTGATACAAGAATTATAGTAATTTGAAAATTTTCAGCATGTTGATTGATTTATTATGATGTTTGCAGCACAGAGAGAATGTTTAATTATGGCAGAAGGCACTTTTCCTTTACATGGAGTTGTTCAATTATGAATTCTGTGGTGGCTCTGGAGATGGAAAGAATGATTGAACTTGAACAATAAAGCAAAAGACAGACACTGCTAATGCTGTACTGGGATGTGGTAAAGACAGATCTCATGGGAAAGCAAAGTACTCACACAAACACCATCACCACATCATCCATTAATTATTATTTAGAATATTTTCCACCAAAATCTTAATGCTGATAAATGAAAACAAATTCTGATGCCATCCCTGCTGGTATGCCCTTACCCTTCCAAAGGGATATGCAGCTTTATTATGATTGCTGAAGACAGAAATACAAGTCTTACCTTTGGTCTGCTTTGATGATGTCTCAATGATTTGCTACAGTGACAAACAGTTACACAAAGATATACTGGAAATCAGGCAGAATTTCCCTTCACACACCCTTAGTATTTTTATAACTAAAGTGCAGTTGAAATTTAAAAAAGGTTGAGTTCCACTGAATATTTTTGCTATGTTCCTACTCTATATATTGACAATTATAAATCCCCCTCTACTTGAAGAAGCTGACCCATTTTCCTGTTTTGCTGTCATATGTATGAACTGAATTTTGCATCTCGATTTCTGCCACTGTCTCCTACTTAAATCCACAAAAGACTTTTTTTCTTTTGCACAATGTTAAATAATGTTAGCAACTTTCAGTCATCTGATGCCAAAAGAATAGCATAATGTAAAAAAATGAAAGAAATGTCTGTTCTCACAGGATAATTGTAGGCATGGGATGTGAATGCTAAGAGCATACAAACCACCCTTCACGTTACCTTCCTGTCCTGACACTTAGAGAGAATGCAACACACTGAAGTGCTTTTCAGCTCTCCGTTATCACACACTGCTATGTGTGTGATATCACACACAGTGCCATGCTAGAGTCATATCTTGTGTCTTCTTGACCTCTGGTGTAATGCCCTTTGCCTCCTTCATAACTTGTCCTTTTGGAATGCAGAGTTTGCCGGAGGAGAGTGAGGCTTTGGTGAGGACATGGGCGTGGCCTGCCGGGTCAGGCCCCTCTCCATGCAACACCATCGCCAGCAGCGGCAGCGGGAGAAGGAACAAGCATCTTGGCAGTACATCTTTGTAATCTGCTTTACGGGTCTGAAGAGCTGCTGGAGAGAGTAACTCGGAAGTCCAAAATGTCTCTTGACCATTTCTGGTAAGCTGATGTAGCAAAAGAAATAGGGAGAATATATATAAATTCTCTAAGTTCTTGATTGGAACTGATTTTTTTTCCTAGAAGTTAACTAGCAGAAATTGCATTGGAAATAACACTGGTCTTCCAACTGAAGACAAAAGGATATTATAATAGTTAATGTCTGAAAAGGAGCTTGGCTTGCTTAGCCTGGAGAAGAGGAGGCTCAGGGGTGACCTGTAGAGAGTTTGCTTTCTACAACTGCCTGAAAGGAGGGTGTAGCCGGGTGGGGGTCGGTCTGTACTCTCAGGAAACAGTGACAGAACAAGAGGACACAGCCTGAAGATGTGCCAGGATAGTGTGTTCAGGTTGGACATGAGGAGGAATTTCTCTACTGAAAGGCTGGTTAAGCATTGGAACAGGCTGCCCTGGGAGGTGGTGGAGTCACCATCCCTGGAAGTGTGCAAGAAATGACTGGACATGGCTCTTAGTGCTGTGGTTTAATTGATAGGGTGGTGTTTGGTCAAAGGTTGGACTCAAGGTTCCTTTCCAGCCTTAATGATTTTATGATTCTGTGATTCTACGACTCTACTCTATGATAACTCATAGAGGCAAAACTTCAAAGACTCTTCAGCCACAAGAGGAAGGCTATCCAAAAATCAGTCACACATGGAAAAGAGAAGGCTGAAAGGGCTAAGTTTCAATTTGATGATCCACGTAAGCTGAGGTAGCAACTGCTGCCCAAATGGACACTTGATCCCATCCCCATGCCACCTCTTCCCATGCTGTCCCTTGCACTGGAGCTTGTCTGACCCCCTGAGCTAACGGAGCTGAACTAGCAAAAATGCATTGACTTGTATTTTTGCAATGGGTAGTGCATTTTCTATCAGTTTAGATTTTTTAACTGGCCTGTGATTGATCAGGCAAATATCAGCTCAAGGGCTAAAGCCAAGGGTGGGTAAGGGGAGGCAGGCTGCATTTTGGCAGCTTTGCTGTGTTTCAAACCATACCTCACATTAATTTCTTTGAAAAGTGTTTTGGTTTATAGTTCCACCATCACCAATCAGAAAAGAAGAACGTTCCTCCTCTAATTTGATTGTTAAAAAATCTTCAAGGAATGGGAAACAGTAAACATTGCTGTGGTTGTAACTACTACTTTCTCCTGCATTAATTAGTTTATTTTTGCCTAGTGCAAAAATGTGAGAGCCTATAGCTGCCAGAGCCTTTAAAAATGTGTTTTATCTCCCTTTTCTTTTTAATGGTTTGTGTCTTCTTTTGAATAAAAGCTCTTAAGTTAGCTTTTGAGAGGAGAATGGTTCACAGAGCAATTGTGACAAATGTAAATCAATTTAATTTAAATTGTCATGTTTTTATATGTCAAGCACTCTTTTGAGGTGATAGTTTCTTGCTTAATCAGTACTGATATTCTTCTCTGCATTTCCTCAGAGAGTGGAGTACTGTTTGTGTTTCCCTTCCTTTTCTTAAAAACCATTTCGGAAGAGCCATAAGGACCACTAACCATCTTGTAATCTATTATTTTTATCTCTAGGATTTCCAGAGTGTCCAAGGATGTAAAGACAAGCCTACTAAGCCCAACCTGTACTTTCTAGGCCTGCTGCATGCTGGAGCTGTGATCATTTTAGTCTTGTACAGGTTTTGTACAAGGTGTATTCACCCTCATCAACTGTAAATCCTTTCTGAGATGCCTACTCTGTTCCATCCCAGTCCACATCCAGCTTACTGCTGAAAAACCTAATTTCCAAATTAGAACAAGTTCTACCAGTTGGTGACAGCCCCTTTACCTGCATGAACAGTTTTAACAATATTTGTATGTATTTCTGGCTTAGCTGTGCCCCCTCCTGAAACTCCATCTTTGCAAACAAAGGAGTAAAACATTGCTTAACATGCTCTGTGTCTCACAGTAAGAAGCACTTTAAGCCTGTTCTTAGATCCTCTCGTGAAAGGGAAGTTTAGATCTCTATAGATTTAAAATTCCTTTTAATGTACATTACCAGCTTGAGGACTTACACAGCCTCAGGCACCAAGAATTTGCTCTCTGCATTATCATAACTTTCAGAAAGGTTTCCGATATCACAAGTCCAGCACAAAACTTTTCACAACTTAATGAAAATACAGAATATTTCTGATGGAAGTTAGACCACCTACTCAGTAAAGTGTATTTTTTAAGCTGAAAGATTTTTTTAATTGAAAGAGGAATATTAATTCAGAGATAGATAGATAGATAGATAGATAGATAGATAGATAGATAGATAGATAGATAGATAGATAGATAGATAGATAATACATACACGTTCCAGCATTAAAAGAACCTCCAAAACTACGTGTGTAGGTATTTCTTTACTCTTGGCTCCACCTCACCGTGTGACGAGCAAGAGTCGCCCATGGGCCTGATGCAGCAGCGCCTCTTAGCGATGGAAGTCAAGTCTGCATTTAGCTACCACGGGAGCAGGAATATTTTTGCTTACCTTTCCGTTTCCTTGATTCCCAAGTCATTAACACAGCAGACAAACATTTTAGCATCCAACAACTTATATCTGAGAGTTTTTTTATTATTCAAGCTACAGTTTTTGTCGTGTTTATGGATAGGCATGGATTTGCACTACAATCTTCCTTTCAGTTCATGGGTTGACATTTCTCTTTTTACTTTTTTTTTTACCTTAGATATACTTTTAAAATCTGAATCAAATCTTTTAACTGTTACTGAAACAAATTCCCACCTTAAATCTACTAAGGATGCTTTTTGATGACAAGATATTTGATTTGCTAACCAGTAGAATTTCAAAAGAGATTGCAGTCTGAGTTGTTCTTTAGCCAGGAATTTTTTACCAGCTTAGCTGGCTGAAATACAATGGAAACCTTTATTTATACACAGATATTGATATTAAAATACAACTTTTCAAACAACCTTTGCCTCTTGCTGGGTTTCAGCCTGATAGCATCCTTTACAAGTGTGGTGGAGAGTAGCTTATTACTGGGAGACCTGATCAACATGAGTTCAAAAACTCATGAAACTGGAAAAAAAGGTATAAGAAGAGTGGAAAGTATTAAGTGAAACTCATTTAATTCAACATGGTCTCTGCAATAAAAGTTGATTCTAAGTTCTTGATATAAATTACTCCATTAACAGAAAAAAAGCACATTTGTTATTTTTAGAATCACAATTAAAAATCTTTTATAAAATCCAGAATATTTCACTTGAAAAAAACTGGTAGCCTGCATATCTTCCTTCCTATGCCCAGAAATACTTAATTTTATGCCAAGTAGGTTTTGGAAAAAGTGATTCAACTGTTCAAGTGGGCGACTATGACAGTGAAGTAAATGTGTAACACTAACATATGTGGCACTAACCCCTGAACATGCCTAAAGCCCGAAGTAGTTCGTGCTGGCCTTCTTGTACGCTTTTTAAACCTTAGCATTAGAAACTTTCCTTATGGGTTGGTTTACTGTTTTCTCTGGTTCCTTATCATCTTTGTGAGACTCATTTCTATCAGACTTCTTTAGTGTCTCCTCACGTCGGTGCTCCTGTCAGGTAAGCTGGGTGGGGTCGCTCCGAGCAGCACTGAGGGAGCCCCGGCTCTGCGGGCACTGCTCGCCCGGGCAGCGCATGGAAACGCCTCAGCCCTTCTCCCTGCTTTTCCGTCTGGGATGAAGTGGGGAGGGGTGCCAGTCCAAGAGCTTTTGAAGCTGCTGGCATATTGCAGCGACATTTGGCAGAAGGGCTGGTGGTGTAAGGCAAATCAGAAAGCAAGTGCATCCTGTCCGGGGTGAGAAGTCTGATTTGCAGCAGCATTTTGGTTCTGCCAAAGCGCTTCTCCCCCAGGGCTCTGAAACCAACAGAGAGATGCAGTTGCTGTTGGAGGCCTCCAGAGGGAGATCCTGCCCATCTGAACCCGAGTGCCTATCTGCTGTCTTAATTCCACACGGAATTCCGGAATGTTTCGTGAAGGAAGACGATCAGGGCGTGGAGGGGGAAGCTAGAAACACCGTGGCTGAAGAACCAGCTGCAGCACGAGTTCATTTTAAATAGAGGGAGACTCTTACCTGGAAAAAACATCTCAATCCCTCCAGTCATGGGAAAAGCTGTAACCAAATTTCACAGAACTTGTAACCCGTTATCTGGAGAACCCTTCATTGGGTCTGTAATCATTCATCATAGGAGAAAGCAACATTGAATTACCAGTCTGGATATGTAGACCATACTTGAGTGTTAGCAATTCTTTACATAGCTCAAAAAAGCATAAAGAGACATGGAGGAACAGCTGTGGTCACTAAAAGATGGTTCAAACCAGAAGCAAATCGCTGCAAAAAGCAAAGCCAGAAATAGATGTGTTTTGAATTCGGGGAGTTAAATTCACTGGAGTGTGGTTATACCTATTTAAATGAAAATATGTTATAACAGTATTTTTGAGATGCCATTCTCCTGGGATGAGCGCTGGTAAACAACCACATCTTTTCCAGAATGTTACTTGCACTGAACTGGCCTAGCAAGTGCATAAATTGCAGCAGTTTGAAGATCACAAGTGGGAGGGGATGCCAAGGAGTGTTGGCTGCCCGTGGCAGATGTGATGAAGCCCCTGGCTGGGCAGAATCACGGTTCTGCCTAACACCTTATCCGTGACGGCAGTCAAAAAACATCAGAAAAGATGGTCTTTACCAAACATCTTCAAGGGTGGCAATAAACATGACCAAAACTACTGCTCTACACCAAAGAGCAGTACCAGAACCAAAGAGCCTCAGACTCCCTTAGGGATGAGTAAGAGCTGATAAAATCTCCCTTAACATTATGTGTAGTAGACAAAGAGTTAATTTAATCTACCTGGTAGTTCACTATTGCCACCAGTAAGGCATCTGTATCACTCCATTTGTCCTTTGGATCTGGAATAACTACCGGTCCTGACCAAGGGTCCCTGTCCCACCCTTGCCACCAGGCTCAGCTGGTGAGTGAGTGGTGAGAAGCATTGCCTGGATCACCTGCCCTAACTGCAGTGTGGCAGCAGTGCAGTGGCGCAGTGTTCATACCAGCTCATTAAAGGTGCACTCATGGAAGTTTATCAGCTAAAAACATTGAAAAAAATGCTCATGATGGAGGAAGTGCTAAGCCCTGCTACGTGTGCCCCAAAGGGCTCTGCCCTGATGCTCTGCTCCTGTCCAGGGTGAGGGTGATCTTACCCTGCTGCATTTTTGCTAGAGATTTCTAGAGACTCTTTACTCCTAAGTGAAAATGTCCAGGTCTGTCAGGTTTATATTGCATGGCTTCACACTCTCTGTCCCACTGCCTTGTTCTCTCTCTACTCAGTGTTGGTGAGGCTCCATCTGAAATACAACTTTCAGGAGGGTTTTTTGGTCCAGTTAGGATGGATGCAGAGAAAATGGAGGGGAGGATGCCAGGATTGTTAAGGGCCTACACCTACAAGGAAAGGTTAAAGGAGTTGTACTTGTTTCACCTGCTGAGAGGAGGATGAAAGGTAAGGGTGAGCAGATGATGGAAGGTAAGGATAAGGAGAGTCATGAAAGGGTAAATTCAGTAGGAAAGAGACGGTATCATGTATCATATCCATAGAGCATAGGCACAAGGCCTCATGAATAACATATTACTTAGTCATAAGGAACTTGTGACATCATACAGCTACACTGATTGAATTAAAAATATTTTCTAGTTGTCTAGTACAATAACATATAAGGCAGCCTATGACACTTCAGAGAGAAAAAAATTTTAAGTTATCAAGTAAAGATAATGTAGAAAGCCTGCTACATTCACAAAAAAAGATAAAGAATGCAAAGTTTGGTAAATAATTCTAAAGCTGGGATTGAAAGTAGAAAATTAAAAGTATTGATTAAAATATTTTAAATGTTTTAAGAAAGTCCTGCTTTGTGAAAATATGTATTTGTCAGTAGATTTTACCATGAAAAATATTTGATACTGATAATACCCCACAAATCACAGCTGTGCTCTTGTGGTACAAACACCAAACCTCAAAATGAGGCTGGTGAAAGCCAGACAGGTTATGTAAACTCCTTAACTAGTCCTCCATCTAACATTCTTTATCATCTTCATTTTTCCTTTCAATTGGCAATCGCCATGTTTAGGTCAGCCAGGTGGCAGCTGGGGTTTGCACCACAGTACCTAAGAATAGTTATGCTGCTTTGGCTTCTTGCTTCGATACTTCTTTTCCCTGAGGATTTGATCCCTTACTTGTGCTGACAGTTGAGGCCGGTTTGAGTCACACTCTTGTGAAAATATTTCTTGAAGATTCGAGTTTTACTACAAGATCTGTCACAGTGTGAAACGTAGAGTGTCATGTTCCTGTTTAGAAATGACTTCCCTGAAAGCTGTGACCCTGATCCTGCACACACACACACGAGGATGTTGATACTGGAGTAACCCCCAAAACCACTGGAAGAATCTCAGGCATAAAGCTATCTGTATAAGCATATGTTTGTGAGTTGCTGACTACTGCAGACACATGTACTAAGATGATTACAATGCAATTAAATACATAATATAATCTGGCTTTGGTTTCACAAGGTGAAAACAAGTAGATGAACAAGGTTCTTTTACTCATGAGCTCTTGAAATCTGTCCTCAGCATGTTTAAACTAGTTTAGAGCAGAGTACCTGGCCCCAATATTTTATAACTTGGAAAGGGAAGTGAATTACAGAAAACCAGGAGTGAAATGCATCAGAGCACTGAGACTGATAGGAACAGAGCACTGAACTGATAGAGGCAATATTTTCCTCCCTTCCACAAATAAGAAAATCATGCCAAACTGAATGAAAAGACACAGATGTTTGTCACCATCTTAGCCTAGGTTAGGCAATCACAGAATACATGAAATGATCAAGAAAACAGTAATTGGCCTATAAATCCTGCTTTCTTTATGTTGATAGACCTCTAGATAAATACAATAATAATTATAATTAATTTAAGATAAAAATTAACTCAAATAATGAAACCAATAGACTCCAAGAATTTAATAATTATTTGGGCTGTGATTACTAGACCTGTTTATGGACAAATATAATCAGAGACTACAGCTGACTGGCAAGGATTGTAGTTTGCAATGCCTTGCTTGTGGCAGAGGTTCGTTTTTCTGGATAGTAATGAATCAAGCTGAAGGTTGACTGGTTTGGACAATTCTTCTCCCAGCAGCAAGTGCTATATGTCAAGTGTTTGGGCTTAGTATTTCTAAATAAATCACTGCTTATTTAAGCTTATAAGAACAGTCAAGTGTTACTTATTTTTGAAACTTCAGTAGTCTGATTTCTTTAATTACTGAAAAGTTTAAAAATATTAATTCCAATATTTACATTTCATTTCCTTGAACTAAATGTATGTAGTTTTCTTTGAAGTGATAAGAAAACAGAGATCTGAAACCCATTCTGGTTTGTGTCCACAAGTCTTTGTCTCGGTTTGAGACAAATTATGAGGAAATGTCTGAAATGAACGGGTCCTCTAACAGAAGGCAGATTTCAGCAGCCCCGCCCCCCACCAGGTTCGGAAAGAAATTCCTTGGAGGAAAGTGAAAAAAACCGTATTTATTTAACAAGCAGGGTGCACGCAGGCAANCTCTCGCTGTGGAGAAAACCTGGTTTGATTCAGAATCCTTTCTGTAGGTGTGGCTCTGCTCTCTCCGGAGCTGGGGTGCGGCGTGGGCCCCTCTGGGCCGTGGTGTAGGGCCTCCCAGTGATGTTCTGGTGTTGCTGAACCGTTCTAGAAGAAAAAAGAAGAAGCCACAGTCCCGGGAAGACTCCTTGCTTCAGCTAATGAACAAGAAGCTAGCTAAAAAGCAAAAGAATGCACCTCTCTGCCCTGCTGCAGAGCCGAGAGCCGGGGAGCGAGCGAGAGAATTACCTGTGTTTTTGAACACAGGCCGCCGAAAGAATTCCGCCACCTTCCCCCACTCTCCCGGACCTAGCTTTAAAGGCACAGAACTCACGTCTGGCATAGGGCAGACGATAGGAGATACAGCATCATAAAGTCGCCTCAAGACATTCCACCCCAGCATCCGTAGTCGGGGTGCCAGGAGAGTTGTGCTTCAGTGCCTGTTACCTCTGAGGAGGCTTGGACACCTTCATAGGCAGTCTCCATCAACTGTTTCGCCTTCTTCTGACCCAAGTACCATCACTAAGCTCAGGGCACTTGCCCTCAATTACCTTGTGCTGCACATGTTAGAAGCCAACCATCGCTGTTGAGTGAGCCAGCAAGTGAAGTGAGGGAAGATGAATCTGTGCATAAGAAAGTACAATCCTAAGGTTCTAATGGCCTGAAAGTGCAAGTTTCAGTCAGTGAAACCTCAGCCAACGTCCTGGAGTTCCTCCTGACTGACTTCACACAGGGAAAACATGACTCCTCTGCATCTTAAAGCACTGATGCCCTGCAGGGTGCTGATGTTTTGCTCGTAAGGAGCACTGCCCCGGGCTTCGGTAAGCAGGGCACCCTGCCAGCACAGACACTGACGGAGCTGCGCTGCACTTCTGCTCCCAGCTCCGTGGCAGCCCCACCTCACAGCTCCGCACGCAGCCCCTCGTCCCCGCTGGAGCTCGCTCGGGCCCCCATCCGTGCAGTGCTCCTCGATCTCCTCGTTCAGCAGCTTCTCACTGAAGCTGCCCAGGGAGGGATCTGTCATCTGCTACGGGAAGTGAACGAGGAGACAAACCCGAGTGGCACTCGTGCTGTTGTGCACTTACCCACTCTATCTCTCCCCGACACGAGCACACACCAAGAGCATCTCTCTCTGAAACCCTTTTCCAGGCTGTCAGGCTGTACCTTTATCAGCCCAGAAGCGCTGCTCTGCACTGTTGACCTCTGTCCCTGCAACCTTATGATGAATATAGCAATTTGTTTTCTTGGCAGCGTTTCTGTGTGATACAGTAGATAAATTACATCAATCAAACAAGCAATCCACCCACCCCAAATGGATAATAAAAAACTGCAAGGACTGATGTATTGAACCAGGACAGAGGTCCACCTAGTTCATTAGTCTTTCCCTGAAAGTGGCCGACACAAGGTGCTTGGGAAACATGTGGTGATTCTTCCCCAGTTCACTACCCATTCCTCAAAGATCTGCAACTAACTGACTTGCCGAGAGGTGACATCTTTCTTTTCACAGCCCTTGAAGTGTTTTTCTTCCATGAATCTAATTGCTTTATAAACATGCACAAAATTTTGAAATCTATGACACCCTCTGGAAGTGTTCTGAAGCTTTTTGCTTTGGAGGATTGTTTTATTTCCATTTTTATCTAACCTTACTAACCTTATTTTATTAAATGAAAGCCTGATGTTTTTATTACTTTCTGACTAGTGAGTTGTGGTGGCTAATTAAAGGAAGGTAAAGAAGGTATTGGTGGATTTAACAGGCAAATAAGTATTAAAAAAGGTGTAAACACCCATGATGCACAAAAATCTTGTGTAGTAATAAGAAACAAAATGAAGAGAAGAAAATAAGGAGAACTCTATTTAGCTTGTGAAGAAAAATGCTGTCCAACAGTGCAATGTATTCCTATCTGAAATATCTAGTAAGAGATTGGTTCTGTCTAAAAATGGGCTGAATCGGAACCCTTAGGAAAGACTGGGTAAGGATACTTCTGCATTGGCATTAAATAGCTACTAGATGCTTTCTCTCTCTGCAGTGAGCTCCTTTATGTTCTTCCATACATGGGAACCAAACTGCACATCTCATGTTTGTGTCCCTGCTCTTTGTGCTTTGGCATCTGATCTAGTTTGGGTTTTGTTCCATCAGTTTCAGATTAGGGTTATAAATGGATCATACAATGTTTTTTATCTAATCATCATTATATATTAGAGGAGGAAATTTTAAATCCATTTATTGCTTGCCCATTTAATCTCCCTATATCTAATTCAGATACAGCTAGTTTAGGAAATAGTAGCAGAACAATTCTCTGGTCAATACCTGCAGAGCATTAGCTCAATTGGCTCCAGGTGCCTCTCATTACAGTCAGGCAATTGTCCTTCCTTGTGTCCCCTGGTCCTTCTAGCACCTGGACACACATGACAGTGGTATGGAAGCAGCTTTTGCAGGGCTTTCTGTGCTCTAGGATTTTGCATCTCCTCCATGCTCTCTAAGGACACACAAAAAAATGCAAGAGTAAATAGTCAGGCTTTGCATCTGGGTGGATTTACTGCTTATTAAAACACCAGCATTTCTGGACATCAGATGCCCAGACTGGAAATCTAAATAAGTTGGTAAAAATAAACAGGGCAGACAGAACTCAGTGCATCAGGTCTAATCCCAACGATAGCGTGGCATGGCCTCATTTCACAGTGGGAACTGGCAGAGGTAGCAGATAAGGAGACAGTGGTGACAGATGCCAGTTGGCACCAGATGAGGAAGCCTGGGTTTATAGCCCACACTGCGAGTTAATAATGGCCACAAAAGAGGACACGCAGACCAAATTGTGTGCACTGGTGAAAAAGCCAGTCCTAACAAATGAAAGCTGGGGTTTTGTGTGCTCCAGTGTAATGATTGTGCTGAACAGAATACATGTGCTGCTGCGGAGGCAATTGCCATAAACCTTTTCAAGATTCCTTTAAATTTTCCCTTCCTTAAAAAAATCACATAAAATAGAGCTGAAAAAAAAAATTAACTTTCTGACTGTGGCTTATGAGTGCAACTTTTCAGTCCATTATAGCAAAGAATGGTAACTGAACAGAAAACTGTGTTGGGATTCATCAGCTACAGACTGTCTTTTTTTTAAATTACTGAACCTCTACTCACATAACTTTATACTTGCTTTAAGAAGTGGCATGCTTACAAATAGCTGACTAGGAGAGACTAAATGCCAACATGTATCTGTTCTTTTTTTTTTCAGAGTAAACAGGGAAATTTTCAAAGTTTTCATTCCTTATCTTGGGGAGACTGAGGTGCCCTATGGGGCAGATTCCTTCACTGCTGCTGCTGTGAGAGGCTGTGCCTCTCAGCCGCATCACAGCATAATGTGGGCAGAAGTCCAGTATGGAATTTACTTGGAAATAAATGCTTGGAAGTGAGATGTGGGACACAGGGTGTGGAACTAACTAACTAAACAAGCCATTACTAAAAGAAACACAATGGGGATTTTTCATAGATATAAAAGCATATATCGAAATGATTTGGGGTGAGATGTTGAGCAATTGTTTCATCTTCTTACAATGGTTCAAAATGAGGATAATTATACTTACCCTATTGAATAAACTAATTAGAGACCTAAACATAGAAGCACAGTATGTTCCTAATGTGATTATCCTCAGCTCAAGGAAGAAAGCATATCAGACACATAACTGGAAAGGGAAATAAAAGGAATGTCAGCCCTCGGTCTGGTGCCAAAGTGGCAGAAATGCCTCTGTGGCATTTAGATAAGGACTGCCCCGAGGAGTTCATCAGGCACCTTCATAGCTCTCTTCCTCCCTCATCAGCATTGACTCATATACTAGGGGTTGTTCAGGTGCCAGTAAACTAAATAGAAATGGCATCTTCTTCATTCAACCATGTGCTAACTCCAGGATCAGTCAAACAACTTCATTGTTTCGTATTCTGATCTTCAATGGGCAGCACGTGCTCCTGTGAAGACAGTCTGTCACTAACAACAGACATAAGACGTGAGGTGGATATTCGATATATTTGGTAAGTCCAAGGAGGATGTGGGAAGAAAGCAGAAGATGAAGTCAATGGTTTTGTTTTTTAAATAGCCTTCAAAATACAATACACTGTTGATACAGTGAGGAGTCTGTGCTGAGTGAATATGTTGGTACCTAACTACTGTCTACACTTGACACTGATTAGGCATCTGATCCACATCCAACAGGTACAATCAGTCCTTTCAGTACTTTCAGGTACTGAAAACTGAACATAGCCCAGGAAGACCTCATAGTACAGCTCAGATAGAAAAGCAGGGAACAAAAGAAGCCAAACCTTTTTGCAACACAATACCCTCCATGTTACTCTTGCTTTCATTGCTCCAGATTGAAAGAGGTTTAAACAAAGCCTTTATTGTTTCTCCATATAGAATGCAGCATGCTAACCTCAAAAGCTCAGAAAAGGAGAGTAACTCCTGATTTGGCTTTGACTGGCCTAATCTTCTCATTTATTTTCTGACACATTACATTTAGATACGAAATACTGGAAGGTAAAGTTTTGGAAAGCATTACAGTACAGCTGTGCTGGTAGCCCCTGTCAGTAAGATGGTTGTGATAAGTACCTAGGTTTTTGTTAGCATGGCAGAATTTCAGCTCTCCTCCCTGTTTTAGTGAAATAAATGATTTGGGCATTTCTGTATTATGTAACTGGCTCTAGAACCAAGTCTTTAGTCAATAAAAATTCATCTGTTGCAAACCATATTGTCAGCTGGCAAAGTTCTGATGGTTATACAGGGCTTGGCTCAGGTAAACTGGGCTCTATCCCACCCACTTTTAGCTGCTAATACTATTTCTTTGCACTGTCTTTTCAGCTGTCTTCAGAAAAGCAGACAAACCTAATGAGAGGAGATTGTCTCCATCTCTGCTCACCCCTCAAAAGAATACCTTGAGGTCAGTTCCCTAAAGATTCTTGCTTTTTGTCAGAATACCTGGAAAAGTATCTTAACATTAAACCATTGTTTGAATCTTTTCTTTTGGTTCCAGGGTAAAAGTCATCCTGCAATGGGTTATGAGAAATAAATACCGTGTTCTGGGCAGATTTTTCTGAGTGGTGATAAATATCCTTAGACTGCTAAATGCAAGACTGACCTATTTTCTTTTCTGCTTTCCTAAAATTCCCTTGGTTTATTTTTTTACAACAAGGTAGACAGAAGACTTGTTTTCAGAGGTTTCTTGGTAGCTATAATTCCTTGCTTTTTATTTTATGTTTTATTAAAGGCATGCAATAATCCCTCTACAATGCACTGCCTGTCAGGTTCAATTGCTTAATTAAGGTATTATGGTGAAGTCATTAGAGCTATAACCGTTTATATCAATTATCCATAGCCAGCTCACCATTTGTAATAAAATGTTACTATCTTATTTTGAAGTCTGGATGCTACCTTTCTGCTAGGGGGCAGAGATAATAACCTGAGCATATAATTGAAAATGTTGCCTCCCTTTTACAGCCCAGAGTCAGTCTCATCTCAGTGTCCATGTATGTATGTCCTTTCTTAACAACCACAGTAAACCGATCAAAAACAAAGAAATAGGAAACTGTTCAGCAATAAACTTCATAATGTGATATATAACTGAATGTTGGTGAACTACAAATAGTGCACCCGTATGATTGCCAAACTAGGTGTGATTTGAAAGGGATATGGATATCCACATGAATCACAACATTTGCTAAATATTGTCTCAAGCTCGCTAATAGCTATATGGCTTTTTCTCTGGGGTTGAAGCTAAGTTTGAAATTAACAAAGAAAGAATGAAAAAGGTTCACATAAAAATTCTTGGTAGGCACATCATTAATTAGATATTATAACAGGAATGATGCAGGTCATGTACTCTTAAGAGCTCAAGGAAAAAGAGCCTCAGCATTGAAACTAATAGTTCCATTCACCTGTGGGAGAGAATCCAGAAAAAAACCCTGGAGTTAATGTCTTCCATAATGGTCACATCTGATTCTCTGCCCACTGCAGTCATAGCACAGGGTATTCTCTCAACAAGTTGGAGCTGTTGTTTGGTAGCGAGGGGGACTTTGGGGTCAGAAAGAGAACATTCAGCATTTGGGTGGACTTTACATATATTTACGATCCTTATTAAAATTAAAATGAATAACAGTCTGTATAAGTAGCCATTGTCAATAATAAATCAGCTCTAACAAATTTGTTAGCTGACATACAATGTTTCAGACAGCTTTTTGTGTCTCTCGTTTTACCCCAAACTTCTTGTGCTTGCCATAAGGGACTTTTACTGCTATAATATTTAGTTGATATAAATTACTGTCACTGTAAAGTACCAAGAACGGCGAGAAACGATACGATCTAAGTTTAGGAAGAAAGTAGTTCATTTGTCGTGTATTAATTAATTAAATTAACTTTTTATAACATGGTTTGTAAAGAATGTGTTGAATGGCATAAGACAATTGGGTGCTCGGCTATCCACCCCTTGAGGGGATTGGTCAAGCTTTAAGACACTTACTCTAAAATATTATAAGGCTAGAACTATAAAAATCTTGCATAACAAACTCAGGTGCAAGATAAAGAGTTAATTTACAAAAACCCATAGCAGTGTTTTTCATAGCTTTCATGAGAAACTCAGAGCTCTCACAGAATGCTACAGAAAGCTGAAAAATTTTTCTACCAAAGCTTTTCAGCATCTACAAATTACAGCCTCTTTGAACTGAAAGGGTATGAGTACCAAGTATAACAAAATATTTCCTGAATGTTCTGTGGAAGCATAAACCAGCTGTCCATATTGTGCAATCAGCTGCTGGTTTTGTCTCTGTGCTGGTCTATATTCTACTTCTCTTGCTTCAGTTCATGAGTATAATTATTCAAAGAAAAAAACAAGTTGCTGGAAATGACAAATCCATGTAGTTTTCCAACCATGAAGTCAGTGTTCTATGGTGCACACCACTTCCAAGTCAAGAGCTGTCCGCTCCTGTGAAGCGCTGTAGAGGAAAAGGGGCTACATAACTGAAAATGTCTTTTTAAAAAACCTACCTTTTTAAAAACTACGAAGAAAAATTACATTAGGTGTAAGATCCAGACATGATGGCAGAACTGTTTTAAAAGGTAGATTACATTTAGCAGATGCTAACTCCACGTGTTTCAGTGGAGCTGCACAAGGGATGACTGACTGGTAGCTTCTAGGCAGGACTGTGTCTGCCTTAATAAATGGCCAGGAGAAATATCCCTCTGCATTACAGGCAAATGACACTGGTGCTAGATATAGTTTCACTGTAAACAAGAAACAAATGTAACCTTTTGAGACCTGAGACCTTTTTGCAGGCTCCTTGTTCATTTCTGTCAATTTTAACATCAAGACAGCATATTTGTGCTCTAGTTTAGACAACAGCTGATGCTGGGCAAGCCTGTGGCGCTTTATGCAGGAGGTGATACCGCAATGACAGCATGACTCCAGCCTTCTTGTGAGCAAAGACTGTATATATCTATAAATGATGGATGCTGGAGGTGAATAGGAAGAATAGAGCCAGCTCTCCCTACGTATTCAGAACTGAGGGAAATGCTTTTTTGTCTTCTGCCTGCAAAATGGGAGCCCAGTCTGAAGGATCTTCAGGTTCAATGCATTATAGTCAGGCACTGTCAATCACTGACCTTATCACTTAATCAATACTCACCCAGGGGAGGTCTAGGCTGAGTATTAGGTAAAGATTCTACCCCCAGAGGGTGGTTGGGCACTAGAACAGGCTTCCCAGGGAAGCAGTCACAGCACCAAGCCTGACAGAGTTCAAAAAGTGTTTGGACAATGCTCTCAGGCACATGGTGTGACCTGGGCTTGTCCTGTGCAGGGCCAGGACTTGGATTCATAATCCTTGCAAGTCCCTTCCAACTCAGGATATTCTAGTGATTCTATGAACACATTTTTAACAATGAACATATATTCAACATTTCTCTTCAAATGTCAGTGTAAAATCTTCTTCAGGCATAAAATACTGAGTTGGCTGAATTTGAATAGGAGGGTAGAGAAAATACCCATCCTTATTACCCAGTTTGATGATTTAACATAGTTCAGCATTTAAATTATTTAAGCAGCTATACACTAATTTTTTAATCAGTCACCCTGAAGACTGCATAAAATAGCTGCTCTTAAGCATTAGAGAGGGAAGAAAGGTTTTGTCCACATAGTGCAATGAAATTTTGTAAGAAGCTTCTGACTAACTCAGAGAGCAGCATTAACATTCCACTTCTCTATTCAATCTGCTCCTCATCAGTCATCGAACTGGCTGAGAAATGGTTTGAGGTTTGGAGCTGGTACATGGCTGAAGGGAACTGGTGAAGCCTGAAAACAGCTGGGTCTGTTCAGGAACACAAGCCTGTAGTGAGCTCCTCTCGAGCTGGCTTTAATATCCCTGTGTAGCACAAAGACTGATGGAGTGGAAATTGAGAATGCAAACCTAACTTTTATAGGTAGCACTTGCTGAACAGAGTGCAAAGAGGTATTCCACACTTTAATACTGACAAATAAAGTCAGAGAATGAGAAGTCATATTTGTACAGAAGGGAACAGCAACTTTGTAAACACTAACCTTGAAAGTGGCTGCAAAGAAGCAGTTAGAGTGAACAGCAATTATAGTGAATAACATCCTATTCTGTAGAAAGGCTGTGACTCAAAGTATTCAAATACCAAATATATCAATGGTGCATGAACTGGCATTACGATTGCCAGGCCATGACTGGAATAATGGGCTAAATACTTCTTCCCATCACACTCTAAGTATCTCACATTATGTGTCTAAGAAATGAAAAGCACAGATCTGTTGCACTGCTTGCAAATATTTGCCCAAATTATCCATGTACCCTAGGTTCTCCATCACTTAAAGACTACTAAACCAGCTGTCTACATCAAGAATTGCTTTCTTTATGTGCTGGACATGAAAGAAATGTAGGAATATAAATGCTGACTATTTGATTTGATAAACTGAGTTATACTTTCCCCTTCAAATACACAGTAGATTTCCTCTCTACTCACTATATTTTTATTTTTGTAATTATGTTCACCTTTACAATAATGTTTTGTTCTTTAAGTATATTATCCACGGATGATCTGCAGATTTCTTTGGTAATGACCTCAAACAAGTAAACTAGAATCTGAAATGGTAGCTGCACTTAATCATTTACATGACATTGTTTTTATTAACAATAACCAAACTGATTAATACTTGCAGCACATGACAACAAAGTGCTCACAATACACAAAAGGAACTACTATAAAATATTAATTTTAGGCTCTCAGTAACAAAAATGCACATGGAATGCTGATAGAGAATTGCAGGGGTGTGATACAAAAGGGGAAGTTTACATCACATTAGAAAACCCATCAAAATATTTGCCAGATTTTATCTTGCAGATTTAATTTTTAGGGAAAAAGTCAATGGTTCATGGAACATAATTAAATCAATCAGTTAGTACATATTATAGCTCTCATAATGGATGATGAGTCTGCTCATGCAATGTAAAGCCTGTGTCATGAATGTGAGTTGTCTACACAGGACAGGGATTTGCACTCGTTACTGCCTTCCAGCCATGGGATTTCACTGCTAAGCCCATTGCCATTACTGGTGCAAGGAGCTGAAACTCATCTGAAATCTGCCTCCTTCTACCAGCCCTCTGCCATGGATCCTTCCCAGGGGAGCATATCCACCTTTCCCTGTCAGCACTGGCTGCCATTCCATGTCAGTAGGTGATTTCTAGGCATTGCATTCATCGGACTCTCTTTCCAAGCCTCTAACTTCTTTTTCAAATCTCTGGCTGTAGTGGCCTCAGGAGGATAGAGCCAAGCAATAATGCCCAAAGTTAACTTGGAGGTTACTGTATGAAACCACTGGGAAATGCCCACAGAATTTGAAATACTGATGTGAATTCTGTAAAATGATAAGGAAATAACTTTGTTCTCATGGAATGTGAAAGGAACAAATGGTACCAAAGTACTTATATAACTTAAAAAACTCATCAGTGTTAGTGGACTTCTCTGTGTCACTGGAAGATAAAGCTAATTTTGACAATTAAATAACAAAGGTTAACATAAAAGGTTGAATTGTCAGTATTAAATAGCATTTACCTTCTGTATCTATTGTTACATTGCTATCCCCAGGGCATCTGTGATGATTCAAATACACAACACCTAAACAAGCAGCTATGTTTTATAATTGTATCAGAAACAAGAGCTAGTGTTAATACATACTTCTAAAGGGTTTCCACACAAACAAGATATTTCCTTATTTAGAGAAAGGTAGAAGCTTTATTTATGTACATGAATAGTTGCATTGAATTTGGGAAGATTATTTATCTGCAATTAACTAACCCCTAATCGTCAGCCACACGGTGCTGAGTGTGAATGGAGATCCTGCTGACCAAGGTGCAGCACAGCCTTGCAGTATTGACAGCCAAGTTACAATATTAATTGCATTTATGTAACATCTCTTGTCTAAGTACCTCCAAGCACTTTACGAATGTTAACTAACAAGAAGCCTGGCCATGCTCTTTTTGAAGTCAGTGGCAGCTTTCCAGTTGTCCTCAAAGGGAGCAGCAAAGGCCCTGAGCCTCACAATAACGTAAAAGTAGGTTAAGGATCTCTGTGTTCACTGGAGAAGAGAGGGATAGTGGAGATGAGGAACAGAACCCAAAGGGCTTTTCTCTAACTGTAGGGCTGCCTTTCTCTGGAAGAAACTGTAAAATAATTTATTGGTGAGACCACAAAATGAACCATAAAGAAGGAGCTGCTCATAAAGGCTTAAACTATTGTTGCCTTAGAATGTGACCTTTTTCTTGTTCCAATACCAACAACTGGAGACAAAGCTGGGCTTCCAGGGATATCCCTCTACAATTGCTGCAATGGCCCTGCAAATAGCTGCTCCTTGGAAAGGCTTTTTTTTTTCCTCCCTGAGGCATTCTCTACAGAAGTATACAGCATTTCTAGAAGTCTAGTTGCTTTGCTACTATATTTTCTGTGCCCATGACTGACCTGTTTGCACACCAGTGCTCTTGATTTCTTGAGCCACAGTAATTTTAGAAGGAATGAAGTCAGTAAGTATCTGCACTTGCACTCTTAAGCACGTTCCTGGTAGCTGTCCTCAGCACTGATTCCCATTTCAGCCAAGTGCTCTGGCATCTCATCTTCATTCAGATTCTCACAGGCAGCTAGTGGTGCCTCTTTTGTATCATACACAAAGGTCCCACGGAGGCATGAGGGTCATGGCTCTGCCAGAAACTGCAGGCTTAACCATCCCTTTTGCAAAGATAAACAGCATTTAGTGAAATGGCACCATTTCAGCAGTAACTGGAATACAGTCATGAAGAGGATGTTATCAGACACAATAAATGAAAGGGGAGGATTTCACAGCCTAATTCAATGCTGTTTCAAAACAAAAAGGCTCCAACAATGCATCCAAAGGGAAGGAACCAGAAAATAGCCCGTAGTAATTTTCTTCTAGTCTGCCTATATTTTAGAAGATTTTTTTTTTTTTTTTTTTTTTTTTTTTTTCCCTTCTGCCCGGGGGCCCCCCCC